>CM034150.1:37271616-37871616 GCA_019776745.2 Taxus chinensis
GTTCTTAGAAAACAAAATGATGAAAGGAAGAAGACAGTAACCTAGACCCAGTTCTAACTAGTTCCCCAAAGAACTATCAATTAACAAAATGAGAAGGAGAGAAAGATCATTTGAAAAACCTCCTTTCAAAAAATTTCATCAACAACCAATGATTCAAGGAGAACTTATAAGATCAAAAAGATCTCCTAAGGAAACTAAAAGCCCAGAGTGGGTTTACAAAAAAAATAAGAACTAAATACAACATAATGGAACCTTAAAAATTCTGCAGTCATTCCTTCAATACAACATATCTAGTAAAGAATCAAAGAAATGAGAAAAGACAAATGCAAATCCCTAAAATAAATGTATTTCAAATCTAACACAAGATGGGTATTCCAATCGGAAAAAAATACAATCACGAACCAAGTTGGACAGAACAATGGTCTCCACTTATATTATAAAGAAAACAACCCAAAACGAAGAATCCACTTTAACCTGAACAATGGCGTAATGCCATAATGAAGACTCCTTCAAGATAGTTCCCAATGACA
This sequence comes from Taxus chinensis, assembly GCA_019776745.2. Lineage (NCBI taxonomy): Eukaryota > Viridiplantae > Streptophyta > Pinopsida > Cupressales > Taxaceae > Taxus > Taxus chinensis. The sequence continues at coordinate 37,272,147 of CM034150.1, forward strand.
ATAGTAATGACAACATGTAGGTGTAATATCTATGGATTTTTCAAGACAAAGATATTGTTGAAGCATTTAAAACCTCTACAAAGTTTTTAATCAGTCAGATAACCACACAGACTTGTTTCAATAGCAAGAAGGTCTGAATTACAAACAAGCTAGCATTACAGTCATAGTTCACACTTCCAAATTTCATTCCCAACAATGAATAACTAGTTTAAACCAAAGAAACAAAACAAACACTATTGAAGAAAGAATAATCAAACGTAAAATTAGAACTAGAAGGTTTTCTCAAAGAGCAGAGTTGTTTTTTATGAAGCATTTAAGTAAAAGAAAAAGACTTAATGGATAGGGCCTATCATGATTGATAGACTCCAGCTTCCACTTTATCACTACAAATCTTCAATAAGATCTTCTATAGCTAATCCTTTCCATGAAAAATGTCAACCAACTCCTTAAAACCTTCTTCACTTCCCTATTATAACTTCACAATAGAATTTTCATCACTAACACCACCATGTAAGGAAAAACACATGTAAGGGTTTTAACTGTGAGTTTGAAGAGCAAAACCACATGTAGAGTTAAAGATCTCAAAAACCAAATGACAAAAAAAAACCAAAACCATTCTCTTTTCCCAACTTTCCTTCTTCCTAGGTGGTTTCTTCACCATTACCAAAAATATTAAATGTCAAACAGGACTGACAGTCCTTCTTCTTCTCCTGCCACCACCAACTTTTGTGTGTGGCTATAACTAAATTAAAAAATTCAAGCAACTAATACTTTGGTAGAGGTTCCAATTAGACCTAACATTATTTTTCATGCATTTTCCATATTTGGAAACAACAGGGAGATAAGACTACATTAAATCCCTCATAAATACATTGAGGTTATTGCCACAAAACTTCCCCTTTTTGCATGTTGTCCATTCCCTCTTCGGTTAGCCCATGTTTAGGTTAGAGTTATTACATTATTTTAGGAACTAAATTAGGTCCTTAGGTTAAAGTCTAAGGTTTATTATTAGGCTTTCCTTTAATTATTAACATCGCAAATTAATAAAAGAACACAATAACTTAGGATATGTTACCATTTAGGATAGGATTACCAATTTAGGAACATAAATGTAATTAGGTTCCTATAGCTATATCAAGAATTGCATCATACAACTTATGAAAGAAGAATCAGAATGACATCTAAAGATCACTCATGACTTCAAGATAGTCAAATTTTAGAGATTCTAAAATCTATATAGCTCGGTCTAGATGACCACTTTATCATGAAATTAAAATCACACCTTGGATCACTGAAATTGATCCAACGTATTTGTATCCTACAAACGAGATTATGAGGACCGAAGTACAAATTCGAGTGCAACAAAACTATGATTAAGTTTAATTGAATCAATTTCTTATTTCCACATGCAGTGCATTATTTAACATAAGAATATATGAATTAATTCATTCTTAATTCAACATAAACATGGCAGAATGGTATCTATTCCAGCAGATAACATATTATCTAGAACAAACATGATTCTTAATTCACAAGAGTACACCGTCTTCAGACAAGAATCACATATCAACTTTTGCAGCTTCCAATATAGAATCCCTCATCGATATAAACCATGTTAGAGGTGTTAAAAAACATAAATGAATAGACTATATAAATTCATAAACCATTCAAGGGAGAAAAACCCACCAAAACCAGAGAACTAAGTTGGATAAATTTTCCTATCAAGGTTATAATGATTTCACAGTTGAGCAACAACTCAAAATGAACCTACAACTCAAAAATTTAACTAAGAAACAACTTGGTATTTAGAAAGTTTCTGAAAGGAACAATAACCAGATCATACCAAGCCAAGAACACAAATGCTAATCAAACACCACAATCAATAAGATGAAAGTAATTCACTAGAATAACTTTACATAAACCTTTGCAAACAAATGAGCAACAATATAATATATTATTATGGAACTCAATGCAATACATTGAGAATGGGCCTTGCTTAAATAGGCAAGGAATACCAATCTAAGAACCAGTCAAGGTCATAGATCAATCCATAAATCAATGAAATTACTAGTCATCAAAGAACTAGTCAAGACCATAGATTTAGGAGAGAACTAGACATCAAGGATCTAGTCAATACCATAGATCAAGGAAAGAACTAGTCAATACCATAGATCAAGGAAATAACTATACCTAAACACTAGATAATATATCCTAATATCTAAATAAGATAAAATAAATATCCACACACATAAGTGGGTGAGGATAAATACAATAAAGGTAAATAAAGTACCTAGGTGAACATGAGCTAAGGTAAATACCTACTCTAATAGTTTCTAATTTCATGGAAGTTTCAACTCCCAAATTTAGTCACACTAACCTTCTATAATATTAAACCCACAAGGAAGCTTTAACTCCTTTACTACTGATCATCTACTCAATCTTCTTCACAATAATTTTTGATCACTTTCTTTTGTTGTCTTTCACAACATATTTTGATCACTTCTTAGCTCATTATTATTATATTTCACCCTTCTTCATCTACTACAAGAACTATAGATCAATGCCTCTCTCATACACATTTTCTCTTACTTTCCAAAACAGAAATCTCTCTCAAAACATTTGTACTTGCATCTCCAAATCTGCTACAAAATTTCATTTTTCAATGCATCAGATCATCCTCTAAATTTTCATCACATTTATTATATGTTCAATGACATAATTTTAAACAACAAAACTTCAAGCATAAGAAGGTGTTTTTAACATGAACGAGAATTCACTCAAAATGTTCTTTGTACTTCATATTCTATGACCCTTCACCTGCATCTCATTTCAACTCATACTAAAGAGGATTATATGACATCACAAAATTGTCCAATAACATTAATTACATCTGATTACGTTTCAGTTACATATTCATAACTTACACAACCTTCCAAAATGATTCATAGTATTAAAAATCATTAGAAAATCCTTCTAAAATCATTTCCCCATATGACATGTCTGAAAATTACCTCTTACAATCTGACTTGCAAACTGTCATGTCTAACATGTAGCTTCCATCTCTTTTGTCTTTTTACCTAAGGCAAGTTTCTCTTTTATTTTTCCTCTCTTACACATATGTAAAAGTGTCCCAAGGATGAAAATATGTTATAATATTCCTTATTCACCTCTATAACTCCTTAACTCCTCATATGCTCGTCATTTCGTGTTCAAGGATCATTGGAGCTTCACTCTCAACAATGGAGTACTGAAAATTATAGTTACAAAGATCCTCTTCCAATCAATAGTGTATGAAATTTTAACCCACTTTAAAGCATGGAGATGATAGACCATGATGTTTAAACAACCTTAAAATGCAAAGGGATGCTTCATCACTCTCAACTAAGCCATGTTGATTTGAACATGTAACTCACATACCTCTAACCTCGGAAAAACACTCTTCATATAATGAGATATATCTTAACTTTACCACCAGTTCATGGAGCCTACCATAACTTTTTGGAAAGGTCTTTATCTTGTGTTTATGTTAAGATTCAGTTCAAGGCTTTCATCATGGATATGTAGGTTTTTTAGATACATATCTGACTAGTTTCAAAACACACAAAGACTAGTTTTGTCTTGTGTGACTTCAAACACTTTAATTACACTTTCATGCTCAAAAAATTAATGAAATACCTATCATAAGACCTATAATCCACTTTCAAACTATTATTTCCAGGGATTTTATGAAGAAAAAACTCATTTACCTTTCAGACACAAAGATTGTTTTTACATGCTTAACCATTTCAATGCTAGGACTGAATATGTACATGAAATAACACATTTCTCCAAAGAACTGACCGAGATAACTTAATGAAAAAATAGTACACATACCCAACATCCTTCACAAGAAAATTTACCATGGATTACCTTGTAAAAAAATTTTTTACTCTGAATTTATCACAAAAGGCTTGTTTTATTATAGGGTCCACCATGATTCATGAGCTCAAACCACCATGGAAAGATGCTATGATAAATTATCTAAATGCCAAATTCATTAAAAATAAAAAATTCATTTGGAGACCAAATCAGATAAATTTATCCATATCGATTTTAACTAGGCTTAGGAGGGTCGCACACAACTTTACAAAAATGGATAGAAATTTCTTATTTATCATCCATTTGATCTCATAATTTTTGTAACATATTATTATCTCTATTATATTAAAATTTTTCTTATTATTTATCCAAAGAAGGCTCCAAAATTTTTCTTGAATGCTAAGAATTCAGAATGCTAGTTTAGCATACCTTACTTAACCTGGTTTTGGTAAAATTGCAATATCTTGCACAAAACTCCTCAGATCCTGAATTTTTTTCCAAACCTTCATGACTACCTCATCCATGATATCCAATGGCTAATTTTTCAATAATTCATATTTAATTTCATGGATAATCTCATTTTTGCATGTTAAACTTGCTTGTTGTGAAGGGTCATCCTATAAATGACCCTAAATATGCCTTTAACTATTGAATTATGACATGAACCTTCATCTTAGGGCTCTTGGAAATTTCCCTACACTTCCCATTCTTGCACTTTCTTTATTCAGTGTTTGTTTCTTCATAGCCTCATTCTAGGTGCTTGAAATAGGTCAATTTGGGATAGTTTCACTGAACTCACCATGAATTTCATTTTCTTCACCTTTTATCCCCTTAACATGTCCAATAATTTGTTTTATATCTTTAACATGCTTCCCCATCAGCCTCAAGAATTCATTTCACCTATCAAGGTCACTTTGCTAACTAGGCCTTGGGAATAAGCATCTTAAACTGAGATAGTATAACTAATTTTACTCTTGTGCCTTTGTATTCATCCATCTAGCCCTACTTACACATTATATACATGCTAGAAAATGTCATACATCATCCTGGTAGGATATCAAAACATCACCTTGGTTCTACCTATAACTGGCTTACTCGGGTGTTCTTAAGACATTGTCCTATTTTTCCTTGTCTGAGTCATTCCAATCTCCCTCTATCTCTCCTACATCCTAATTTGTCATTAATATACCTTTGAAATCAATGAAAATTTAGAATACATATACCAACACACTCTCCTCCACAACCCTAGTGTAGGGGGTGGGGCCCACCATTGCCTCATCACCACATCCTGTTTCTTTTAGTGTAGGTTTTTATTTATCATTTTATTTATTTATTCTGATAATATTACACTTAGGTTATCCTTACACTTGTTTAGTTAGGTTGCTTAGGATTAATAGTTGTGTGGGTTAGCTAGTTGCTTCCCTTGTGTAGTTCTTGAGAAATAATTGGTTAGTATCTTTGTGCCCAATTTAAATCTAGACATTGCATTTTACTTACAAATACACTGCATCACTAACTTTGAGGAAGTTGTGAAGAAAGGAAGCCAAATTGAGAAGTATTTAATAGAAAAAGTAACAATAAAAAATCTTTTCAAAGGACAGACAAGAGTCAAAACCTACAGACAAGCCTAATTTCTTAAAAAAAAAGAACATCATAGGAGATGGCATCACCGAATCTAAATGAGTCCAAACAGTTCAAAGTGGTTCCCTTTTAAAGCTTACTAAAGGACCTAGTCAAAATCTGATCAAACAACGGGTGTTCACTCCCCTTACAGATTCATTATCCTTGATTTTGAGACAATTAGAGGTGGTAACATGGTTCAATATCTGACCATGGTGCCTTATGCAGATGATGCACCCAAACCAAGATGGTATAAAGAGAATGAATAAAGGGATTTTCATCATGTCAAAGGACACAAAATAAATACTTAAAACTGAGACACTTTATTCAATACCTCATAGAGGATGGGAAGATTAGAGTGGACTCACCTGAATCAGGACAAGGGCTTGATGGAAAAATGGGGATCTTTAAACAACCCTTTCCTAAGCATGATAGACAAGGAACAAAAAATCCAAATCAAGGTCAGTCATTTGATGACTATAGAGCTATAAACTATGTGTATACTTCAGCTGAAAACCCCTTTGATTTTCTCATAGGTTGTGTTCATTCATCTAATGAGAAGGTAAATATTATTAGAATCATTAGCAACGATTATTCTATGACAACATGATGCACTCACCTAGTGATTATAGAACCTCTTTGTAATACCCCTATGAAATGTCAATATTATTTGTTAGATCAACTCTAGAAAACCACAACTAGGATTTGGATCTTAGTCCTTCTCAAGATATCAAGCTCTCATAAATATATTCTTTACAAAACCCTTCAAGGGTTAGGAGTGTCAATAGATGTCGATCCTTCACACCTCCAAGCCATGGTCACAAACCATTCTCTTAATGAATACATTTCCTTTGACTAGAGTGAAGTCCCACTTCATAAACATATGCATACTTTACCCTTGTACATTGAGGTATTTGTCACTCGTAGAAAGATTAAAAGAGTGCTTGTGGATAACAGATATAGTTTAAATATTTACACCTTAAAGCTAGTCAGACACTAGGGCACATAGAAGTAGATATGGATTCTCATATAATTAAAATTACAGCTTATGATAATGAGGAGTGTGAATCAGAAGGTACTATTGTGCTACTTATAGAAGTAGGGCCAAAAATCAAGGACATAAAGTTCCATGTCCTTGATCTAGATCTTCCTTATAACATGCTCTTAGGCCGTCCATGGATCCATGTCATGTAGGTTGTACCATCCACTTTTCATCAATGTATTAAGTTATATCATGAAGGGAAAACAATTACTATCCTAGGAGATCCTGAGCCATTCACGCATTATAGAGTGTTACATAGTTTTTCTCGAGCAACATATGAATGTCCTTCAGTGGAAATTATTGTACCATTACAAATAGAGGCTCTGAAAGCTCAAGTTGATCCTGACACATTGCATGATAGTGATAAAAGCATGCCAAATTCAATTTCTCCCTTTTCTGCATGGGAGATGAAAGTCCAATACAATGGAACAATTGAGGAATACAACCTCTAATAGGCCCTCCTAGTCTCTGACCTCTCGCTATCACCTAAAACATACAGTAGGCCCAATTTTTAGTCCATAAGCTCTTGAGATAGTTGTCCTACCCCTTTGAGAAATTTGTTCCCCGTGGCCTTTTGGTAGACGATAAAATTTTGGATACACCTACAAGTTGGATCCCTGAAGGAACTAAAGTTACATGTCACCAAGCTCCAAAATACACCAAAGCACACAAAATGATGTACACCATGGGCTATTAGGTATTTTGGTGTGGTAAAAATGTACAAGGCAGACTAGATTCTATCCTAATCCCCCTCGGAAATCAAATAAAATTGTCCTTGGTGTTAAGCCTCATAGGGCTCCACCCTCATAAATTTATGACACCTCTTCAGAACTTGAGGGTGACTCACCTCATTCAAATAACGATGAAAATTACTATTGTAGCATATACGAGGACCTCACCTCTACCAACCTTTTCCTGGATTCTATTGTCTTTACCCTTTCCTAGTCCAATTCCCAAGCTGATTTCTAAATTACCCTTGTATATCCTAGCCTCATTCATTAGGGCCAATAAATTCATATGCCAGTTGATTTATTTGAAAATGAATTAGAAATAACAATTTCATGGGTATTCGGAATGCCATTCTGATTAATGACCATAAAAAGGGTTTCTCCATCAATTTAGACACATGCACATACTTTAGGGAGGAGGAAGAGTTGTGTGGTCATTTAAGAACAAAAATAAGCAAGGGAAAAAATCCTATAAAAAATCCCTACAAAAAGAACAAGTCTAAGTCCCATAGTGAAAACCTCTTTGAGGCGCTTATGGACAAATAAATAGAAAAATAAACAACAAAGATAGTTGACCCACATGAAGATGATAATATATTTAAGCCACATATAGAAGTAGATCTTAATCCCCCCCTTGATCCTACACGTATGGAAAATACATCTAAAATGTTGGTAGAGGAGACCATATATGGCAATATTGGGTCAGAAAAGGATCCAAAATTAGTAAATCTGGAAGTTTCACTCTCGACACAAGAGCAAAAAACATTTATGGCATTGCTGAGAAAATTTGTATACATATTTGCATGGTATTTTCTAGATATACTAGGTTTTGACCCAAGCTTATTCATACACATACTTGTTGTGCATCAATATGTGAAACCTATCAAGTAGAAGCTGAGAAAGATGTACCCACGTGTTGTACTTCTAGTTAAAGAATAACTAGAGAAGATATTAGTGGTAGGTTTTATCAGACCTATTGACTATTCAGAATGGATATCGAACATAGTGTCAGTAAAAAAGAAATCAGTTGGTATCTAAGTTTGCATAGAATTCATGGATATCAATAAAGCATGTCCTAAAGATGATTTTCCTTTGCTTAACATCGAAATGATTTTTGATTCTACTATTGGTTATGAAATGTTGTCCCTCATGGATGGATTTTTGGGCTATAACCAGATTAATATCGCATAGAAAGATTAGCATAAAAATACTTTTACCATCCCTTGGGGGACATTTTTCTACAAAGTGATGCCTTTCGGACTCAAAAATTCCAGAGCCACTTATCAAAGAGAAATGAAAGTAATATTTCATGACATGATAAATGAAATCATGGAGGAATATTGGAATGATATCTTGGGAAAGTCTAGAATGAGAGAAGAGCACCTGAAAGTTCTTGGGCATATCTTTCAACGCCTCTGAGACTACAAAGTCAGATTGAACCCTAAGAAATGCGCTAATCCAAAAATAATCAAGTTTTTATCTACCTGATCTCGGACCCTTGTAGGATTTAATTATTGCCGACAATTTTCTCCTTTTGTAGTAATCAATTTTAAAAATTAATGCAAGACAATAAAGAAAATTACACAATAATTGATTACGGAGTTCAGAAATTACCTATGTCTTTGGGTTCTTTCAAACTATTCCACTAGTCAAAACTTGTAAGTTACAGTATTACTTTCACAAGAAAACCTAATGGAATTCCTCTTTCCTATCAGTACTCTAGTTCTTTGAAGAATTTTTGATGATTATTCGAATTATTCTTCACCTTCCTGATGAAAAATATTCTTCAGCTTCGATCAGCCTTCCTAATGCTATCAATGCACCCTCTAGCACTCCAATCGACATTCCAGGCTTTGTAAGTGATTAGTGTGGCTCAATGGGCCTATTAGGTAGTTTACATTTTACTCCCAATTATAAATATTGCATCTACTATTTCTTAAAATAATAGGCCAATAAATAATATTTGTCTATATTAATTTTAGGAATTTAATATAGTTTACAAAAGTATATTAAAATTTCCCTATTACTAATTCTCTCACATCACACAATTTAGCTTACAAAATAACAAGCTTCTTAGGCTAATGTGTGTGTCCCATCCATTACAATGAAATGGGTTCCCTATTTATACAAAAATAGGGCCCTTAAAAAATGCATTTACAAATTATCCTAAGGCTAATTTTAGCCTAGCCTGTACATGAAAAATGGGATTAATTTCCCATGGTGGCGGATTGCATTTAAAAAGGGATAAAATCCAATAGGGAGCGGCTTGCATAGTTAAGTGGGTATATCCCACATTGGGGGGAGGAGATAGGTTTTAGGCTTAAAATATCCTTTCCATGCATGTTTTAAAGTGGTCAAAGGACCACTTGGGGCATAACTGCCCCCACCTCCTTCTCACGTGGATCTCCATGCATGGAATTTGCATGCCCCCTACCACCGCTTCATCTCCTTCACGACATGGACTTGGAAAATAGAAAATATTTTTGGAGTATTAGCAAGGATATATTTTTGGAGTATTAATCCAATTTTCCAAGTAAGAAAATCCACTGAGTATGGTAAACTTGTCTCTCAACATTTTCTCATAGAATCTGATCTTCAAACAAATACTGCATATTATTCATCAATCTGAATTATTCAATATATAATTGAAAAATGGTTGACTTACCCATTTTAAAGGACTTTCACTTTCAGGTATTACCTGGTCCTGGGTTGAATTGTCAACTAGTGGTGGAGTAGAAACTTCCTTTTCCTTTGCAATAGGCCTCCATTCCATCTTTGTCTTGCCATAACTCTTATGGCGAGATGGATGCAGTTTCCATAAATTTTCCACCCGATGCCCATTCCTCTAGCAATGAGCAAAAAAATTCCTCTTAATATCCTTCTTTTGGGATGAGAAACTCTTTCTTCCATTTCTCAACTTTGCATGATGAGATTGGTCTTTCTGACTTTCCTTTTTCCTGAAAAGTGGCATCAACTTCTTCATTAGTGTCCTTCTCTTCCATGATCTGGCCAAAAAATCATTATGCAATCCACAAAAAGTACATGGAAAGGAATTCCACATCTTCTGAAAATCATAACCATACTTCTTAAGATGAAAAAAGTGGATCAAAAGTTTTATCGTGCTTATGATTATGGTAAGAAACTGGAGGTGGAATCTCATTACCTCTTCATTGATTTCTCTTACTGCATTCTACCTATGACGACAAAGAAAAACTTTCCTTCTCATAATCTTCTTGCAGGACTAGTGGGGTATTTACTTTCCTTTCGGAAGCTTATCTTCTATATGCATTCTTGGAGCATTCTCCAATTTCCATTCCCGCACTAGAAAAACCCAAACCTACAAAGTGAGGATGATCCTCGACTTGTATTGGGTTAGCAATGCCTTGGCCCTTTTTGCCAAGGCCTCTTCCACAAAATCCCATTTTATCTAGTAACTTAGATCCAATGCCTCTAGTATGCTTTTCAAACAAACCAAAGACTTCATTACCTGAATCCGAAACTGAATGGGAGGAAGAAGAAGATTCCAATGGTGAATAACTTACAGTGCAGTCATCTGCCATGGTCACTGCATCTAAAGTTGAAGGTATTTCCTTTCTCTAATCACCACATTGCAACCTTTCCAAGAGCTCATCCTTGGTTTTTAGTTCTAATTTCAAACGAGCATTCTCCTCTTCCAAGGAGTAATACATTGATCACAAGAGAGAGTTATCTTCCTGGATCTGGTGATTATAAGCTTCAAGATCATCGAGATTTGTCAGTTGAGACATCTTTCCCATAGTGCACGTGTACCCTGTTCACACAAATTGAACCAAATGCACCAACCTTGAAGAAATCACTATGTTAATCAGATTTACTGAAGCAAAAATGGAGCTAAACCAGCTCTGATACCAAACTTGCTCAGAGATTAGCAAGTTTGCAAGCCAATAACCTACTCTGATACCAAACTTGATCTAAAAATAATCAAGTTTTTATCTACCTGATCTCGGACCCTTGTAGGCTTTAATTATTTCCAAAAATTTCCTCCTTTTGTAGTAATCAATTTTAAAAATTAATCCAAGACAATAAAGACAATTGCACAATAATTGATTACGAAGTTCAGCAATTGCCTACGTCTCTGGGTTCTGAATCGTTCCACTAGTCAAAAATTGTAAGTTACAATAGTAATTTCACAAGAAAACCTAATGGAATTTCACTTTCTTATCAGTAATCCAGTTCTTTGAAGAATTTTCGATGATCAGTTGAATCATTCTTCACCTTCTTGATGCACAATCTCCTTTGGCTTCAATCAGCCTTCCTGACACTATCCATGCACCCTCCAACACTCCGATCGACAATCCAGGCTTTGCAAGTGATTAGTGTGGCTCAATGGGCCTATTGGGTAGTTTACATTTTACTCCCAATTACAAATATTCCATCTACTATTGCCTAAAATAATAGGCCAATAAACAATATTTGTCTATAGTAATTTTAGGAATTTAATATAGTTTACAAAACTATATTAAAATTTCCATATTACTAATTCTCTCACATCACACAATTTAGCTTACAAAATAATAAGCTTCTTGAGCTAATGTGTGTGTCCCATCCATTATAATGAAATGGGTTCCCTATTTATACAAAAATACGGCCCTTAAAAAATGCATTTACAAATTATCCTAAGGCTAATTTTAGCCTATCCCGTACATGAAAAATGGGATTAATTTCCCATGGTGGCGGATTGCATTTAAAAAGGAATAAAATCCCATAGGGAGCGGCTTACATAGTTAAAAGGGTATATCCCACATTGGGGGGAGGAGATAGGTTTTAGGCTTAAAATATCCTTTCCATGCATGTTTTAAAGTGGCCAAAGGACCACTTGGGGCATAACCGCCCCCACCTCCTTCTCACATAGATCTCCATGCATGACATTTGCATGCCCCCTACCACCACTTCATCTCCTTCACCACGTGGACATGGAAAATAGATATGGGGTTGGTGGCTTATGTGGGCTAAGCGGTTGACAATTTGATCACACTACATGGCGAGTTGGAGATTAATGGGATAATATAGACCCCATGCAATATTGAAGAGCTCGATGACATGGATAACTTGATGAGCTAAAATGTAACTCGACCATATATTGCACTTGTTGATTCTCAATAGTAAAATCGAACTAAATCGATTTGTGGTGGCTTGTGGACCCACCACGTCGGTGATAATACCATAGTCCACATGGCAGCTGGGCTCCCCTCTGTAAAAAATGTTTAGCCTCTTGTTTCGACAAGCTATTTTTTTATGACCATTGAAGACCAGAGATCGAAAACCAATAAACAAATCCCTTTTCCTTTTCACCACATGTCACAGTGCCCTTGGTCCAATATTGACCAGTTGACCAGAGTTGTCTTTCCCACTGACTAAACTTTGAATGTACATATCTAGAGCTCCCGATGTTAGTTTGTTACATTCTCACAATCATCGGAAATCTCTCAAAATGATATTCTACACTGACACCATTTAGGTATGTTTAGGGAAATTTCAAAAATTATCCCCTAATCATGCGTGTTCCACATGTAATTAAGAAAACTATTGGGTTTCATCGTTTCAAGAAGAGGGATTGAGTTAGATCTCGCTAAAGTTGTAGCTATCGATGAGATGCCTCCACCAAAGAACCTTAAGAAATAACGTATCTTACAAGGTAAAATATAGGAAATCGACCAATTCATTTCATAGCTTGTGGATGAGTGTTATCCTTTCACACATATGCTCAAGAAGGATATTACCTTCAATTGGGGTCCTAAATGTTAACATGATTTTGAGTTACTTAAACAATATATTACTAGTCCTCCCGTTCTCATGTTGCCTACCCCAGGTTAACCCTTGGTGTTATACATTTTAGATACCCAATAAGTTATTGGTGCACTATTTTCCCAATAAGACCTTATCTAAAAAGAGAGAGCAATTTATTACCTTAGCCGCACTTTGATCGCCTATGAGCTGAGTTACCCACAAGCTAAAAACGTGTGCTTAGTTATGGTCTTTGCATTTCAATTTTTTTTCACAATATTATCAATAAAAAAACAAAGATCATTTCCAAAGTTGACCCTTTTAAATACCTTCCGTCTAAACCAGTGCTCACCGGATGGATGGCTAATTGGATCTTCCTCCTAAGTGAGTTTGATATTGAATTTTTCAACCAAAAATCACTCAAAGAACCAGTGCTTGTAGATCAACTAGTTGAAGCTCCCCTACTAGGAATGGAACCATTGTGTCTAGATCTGTCAGATGCCTTTATGATGTATATTGAGGAATCCATTGTGTGGTAGATGCACTTCTATGGATCATTCAATTATCATGGTTCAAGAGCTAGTGTGGTACTTATCACACAAACAAGAGAGTTCATCTCACATGCTTTTTGGTTGATTTTTCCATGTACTAATAACATATTAGAGTATGAGGCACTTATTGCTGGTTTGAAAATTTCTATCTGATGGAATATTCAATAGCTAAGGGTCATGGGTAATTCAAATTTAATCATCAAGAAAGTCAATTATGAATATAATGTCAAGGAGGACAAGCTCATCCCATACAAAAGATGGTTGAGACTCGCAAGGTATATTTTGTATGCATTGATTTTGATCAGATGCCAAGGAAGTATAATCAATCAACAGACACCATGGCCATAATTAGAGCTTTACTTTGCATTCCACCTTAGGAAAAGAAAATGCATTTATTTGTGGAACATTTACAAGAGCCTGCATATGACATGCTGGAATCATATTTGGTATGTGAAGTTGTTGGTCCTTTCTCCCCATGGTAGGAACCTATATTCAATTACCTACAAGACAATACCTTTCCTTCAAATATTTCCCACACCAAGAAAAGAGCCCTTATCCGTGGTATAGCCCACTATACCCTCCTAGGAGGAACCATTTATCATCAAGGATACTACGGGAATCTATTTCACTGTCTTGACTTTGCCAAGTCAGTGCAAGAAATCAAAGAGGTGAATGAAGGAGTTTGTGGAGCACACACAAGTAGTATGGTGCTTATCAAGAAACTACTAAGAGTAGGTTACTATTGGCCCACCATGGAAGTAGATTGTTGTAACTATGTCAAAAAGTGTGAACTCTGTCAGAAGTATGTGAACTTGATTCATGCACCAGGACAAGATTTTCAGCCAATTACAAAACCATAGCCATTTTCAAAATGGTCATTAGATCTCATAGGGAAGCTCACTCCTACATCCTTAAATGGCCATACCCATATTATGACTACCACCAAGTATTTCACAAAATGGGTAGAGGTTGTGCCTCTTACATATGTTATCAAAAATTTCAAAATTCATCATGAATCACATCATCTACCATTATAGCATCCCCTCTACCATTGTACTAGATAATGGTAAGTCCTTCAAGAACAAGAAATTTAAAGCGTTGTGTCAATTCTTTCATATCCATTTAAATTGGTTCACTCCCTATTACTCTTAAGGTAATGGACAAGCAAAGGCCACTAAAAACAAACTTGTTCACATAATGGAAAAGATGGTGAGTAAAAAAGGACATAATTGGCACGTATAAATCCATCCCTCCCTTTGGGATTATAGAACCTCCATCCACACTCCTACTGGTGCTACACCCTACTCACTAGTATTTGACATTGAGGTCATCATACCATTAGAGATTGAGCTTCCTTCCTTGAGAATATCTCTCCAGGACTATTTTGACAAGGATGAAGATTACCGAGTGGCTCAACTAGTAGAGTTATAGCTACTAGGTGAGAAACACATGAAAGAACTTAATTACTTAAAGGTATATCAAAATTGTGTGTCACGAGGTTATAAAAAATGGATAACAGCTCACCAGTTTGAGGTAGGAGATCTAGTACTCAAGGAGAACTAGTTTAACACCGTCAAGGATAGAGAAAAGAAAGGAAAGTTTGAACCTAACTGGTTAGGACCATATGTGGTGGTCTCTAAGTATGGTTTAGGGGTATACAAAATTTCTCATTCAGATGGGGATGAACTCAAGGATCCCATGAACACAATGCATCTCAAGTAGTTCTATGCTTGAGTATGAGGTTCCTAAAAAATTAAAAGAAAAAAAAAGCAAAAAAATAAAAAAGCAAGAAAAAGTAAAAAGAAAACAAGTCATCCAATTGTGAAAACCACATAATTGTGGCACATTGGACAGGTCCTTTGGTGAAAACCAGTTTTCAGTGCCTTGGGAAGGTCCATTGTTCACCAAAATATCTCATATCTAGAAGGAGTACACTTGATTTAATTTAGGGCTAGGTTTTCCTAAGTTTGAGATCATTTTTGAACCTTATCCTTATTTAATTTTGTATGTATGTGAAGGGTTCAATTTTGTATAAACCCATCTAGCGTTGGGGGCACCTTCACTTCTTCATCTTATTCCACATACATGTGTGGAATTCTACCTATGTATATTCCCATCTAATGTTGGGGGCATCAACACTACTTTGTTTTTTGTACATAGCTTTGGAAAACCTTAGAAAATTCCAAAAACATTTGTATAATTTCAAAAATTACAAAAACATTCGTATGATTTCAAAAATTACAAAAACATTCGAATATGTTAGAAAAACCCTTTTAAGGACAAAACTACACAAACAATATAACATTATATTACAAAAATCCTGAAAATAATGTGAACGACAACCTTGAAAATGGTCATAGGATAACACCAAAAACAACAAAAAAATGTTTCAAACTGTCCTACAGAAACAAAGTAGTAGTTTTCTTAATTATAGTTGTTGGTTTGTATACTTTTGATTTTATTAATTTTTTGTGTTGTGTGCTTTAAATTGAATTCATTTGCTTACTTATATTAAGTGTTACTTTAATCTATTGTACATTACAATGAGTTCATTTTATCTTACATACTTGTAGATAGTTGTGTTGCTTTAATTAGGTTTGATTAGGTTTTGCTTGGTATTTACATGTATAGTTGTTGTCATCATATCATCTATCATCTATCATCACATCTATACATCATATATCAGTAAAAATCTAAACTACATTATCATGGACATGAAAATTAAACATGTATGCTAAGCTAACATCATATAATATCACCTTTTATCCCCCCTCAAATATAGACCATAATAAAAACGTGGACAATCATAAGTGTCAAATGAAAAACAACATGATATCATCTATTGTTATCCCATACACAAAATGTGATAAGTAGAACAAGAAGTAGCTTAGAAAAACATTCCATGTCATCTAAATATTATCTCATAAATCAAGAACTTGTGATACAATCATAAACATCATAAATCAAGTCCATAATCATCATAATCATGTGTGTGTGTGTGTGTGTGTGTGTGTGTGTGTGTGTGTGTGTGTGTGTGTGTGTGTGTGTGTGTGTGTGTGTGTGTGTGTGTGTGTGTGTGTGTGTGTGTGTGTGTGTATGTATGTGTGTGTCAAAATGTCAATGTCCATATACAAATGTGTCTCTATACATAATCATCAGATACATGGTATGCCATCATGGGCATCGATACAAAATTTTCATTCATAGTGAGACTCATCCAAAAATAATACATATACATCGATCAAAAATGTGCCTTCGTATCGAGGCATACATCAAAAATACATACATTTGTAGGTACATAAAATAAAAATAGAATCATGACTAACTCTCTCCATCATGTGGACTGTCTAACCTCTGATCAGGTGGTGGTCCCATCACCTGTGACCTTTATTGACTTGCTAGTGGCTACTCAACCGACTTGGCTGATGTAACTACCCTATGTAACTGTGAGGAACTCCTACTGATGGCCTACTCACTAAATGTAGGGGCTCTCTGTCCCTCTGGCACAACATCATAATACAAATATCTATAGTACACCACCTCTCTAATGGATACAACCATATCCATATAAACCTGAGGCATGGTAAGAGAACCTATAGACAGATACAAAGAGGTAACCTCATCTAAAATCCTGGACACTACGGCCTAATCTTGTACTCACTCTTTCTGGATCTGATATCGCTCCACTATAACTTGTTGTACCTATGCCTACTATGCAGCCAGATGATCTCTCTTAGCCTGCAGTTGTGCCCTCTCTGCAACTTCATGATCCCTCTCGATAATGACCCGATCTCTCTCTATGGTAGCATGGAACTTTAGAGATATCACATGTTGTAATTTCTACCGCAACATAGCTAACACGCCTGCACCCTGTGGATCTTGATCTCCTCTACATCCTACTGGGCTATGTGGTAGGCTAACAATTGGATATTGCTATGGTGCATGTTATATGGGTCCCTGTGGTGGAGCTTTCTATAGGGGCACATGAATCCCAACCTGTATACCCACCTAGGGAATCTATACCTATGGATGTCCTTGTCCATCCCCACCATCTCCATGAAATTTTTCATCATCATTCCCATCATCACTGTCACTACCCTACCATCCCCTTCACTATCCTCTCCCTCTACGAGGTTGATGTTCAGGTGGGGGCCACACTCCTATGTCCCATGAAATATGAGGGATAGTTAACCACAACATAGGCTAGTATGGTCCTTGGATCCATAATTTTCCGCAATGGTGCCCATACCAATGGGACCATTTTCTCAAATTTTTCTTGAGCTTGATGTGTCCCGATCAGAGGCCCAATGTCAAAAGTATCTCAGGTGTGACATGCACACCACATCTCTGGCTTGAGAACATCTTGAATGGAACCAAACTGTCATTGTGTCTGATCCAATTTGTAATACTCCATAATATACCCATGACTCCCAATGAGAAAATGCTCCACTAAGATAAGGTTGAGCTCTACTAGACCCTCTAGCCACTGATAATGTCTATAAGGTCTCCATACAATCATTTGCAGTTGTATATCATTAAAGGCATGGTGATAGAAATAAGTATCCCCCATGTTTCCATGCACATCATCACCAAATGGAGCCTAACTAAATACTAAAGGCTCATCTATGTCCCAAGCTCGTAATGATCTTGCAGGGTGACCAATTGCTATAAGGTCTGAGGCCCATATCTATAGTAAGGTTACTAGACCCAAAATCTTCTAACCATGGTAGGAAATCAAATGCAAATCCTAGTATAGATGCGCAAGCACACACTTTCCCCAATAGGAACACTCTCCTCTGATCAAGCCTCAAATCACACCAATCATGCCTAAGGGAAAGGATGTACCCATCTTGTCAGTAAATAGAATTCCACTGACAAGTGTCATGAGATACAATGGTATGTGTGATAACCTCGGATCTATAAAGCATTGATGATTCCATACCATCATGCCTCATCGAGGTATCTCATTTACAATGAATAACTAAATCAAGTTATTTGTGATCTGGGCCACATCATCCTTGTACTCTATTAAGTGGCCTTGAATTGACACTTGCAAAATCCTCCAAATTTCCTCAAGTTATGCTATCGTTATGCCACCTCTCAGCTAAGGCTATAAGAAGGCCATGATCCAAGGTCATATGTGGAATCTGTGCCACGTAGCTAAGCCCTATAACATATAGGGTGATATTCAAGAAGACTTTATCACGTAACAAAAAGGTCACCTCAAATTTGGCTAATTGGCTGTGTCACTCCCATGCGTGTAAGATAGGTAGCTGCATTTGCAAGATCACGAAACCTTAGTATTAAAATTTATTTTATCTAACCTCATCTAACACTTGGCCAATTCATCCCTATGTTCTTCCAAAACTTTACCATTTTCTTCTAAGTGTTCCCAAAACCCATTCTCGACACATGCTGTGCTAACCTTGCACCCCTGTATGCATGCCTAGCACACATACACCCCTTTCCAACGCTTACATTCTCATCCTAGCACATGCGCACGTAACCATTTGTCTCCCCTTTCCTCGACACATGCACACCCCTAACGACGCATGCACACCTTTAACAACACTTGTCCCCATGTCTATTTGACCTAACCTCCCCAAGTGTTGACGTACCCCTATCAACATATGCACCTATGTGCATACACCCCATCAACATATGCACACAAGCGCATACACCCTACTAATGCTTACACATGCCTGATAACACATGCGTACCCCTAAGGTGTGCGCATACGTTATCACCCCCCTAAAACACCTAGTAAATGATGTTAAATGCTATAAAACATGAGATGGATAGGGTACTCACATAGGGTCAATTGCTTGCCATATACACGTACTCCTAGAGTGTGTCTTCTCACCTCATACGTCTTTACACTCACACTATATCTCTTAAGGGTCAGAGTAAATCTCATGGTAAAATTGATAAAGGCTCAGTAACAAATGAATTTCTCGTGATGATTTACCCCCCGGGAGGGGTACATGTGGTCATTTTGACCCTACCGTGATGCATTCTGACCCACCATGATGGATAAGAGGTGTTATTTGACCATCGTAATCGTTCTAACTTCCTCTATTTCCTGCCACAATATTTATTTTTAATAAATCATCATTTTTCACCTGTTTTCATCCCACCGGGGCATTTTTTTTCTACCTAGCACCCAATGCTTCTCCTTGGGGAAATTTTCTTGCTTTCATGTGAATCCCTCATCTAATTTCTTCTTAAAATATCAATAATCACTAAACAATGAAAAAATCAATATTTTCATTTTTTTTTAAAAATCATTCAAAATCTAAAAAATCGTAGAAATTCAAAAATTTGTAAAAAAATGGTAAAACGCTGGTATGTAATTGAAGCCTATTTCAAATGCATTGTATTCAAATTATATCTTTCTTACGTTTTCACTTATTTTTTTTGTAACAATGAATCATGGATCATTTGTATCTACCCCATTAACAAAGTCGATCTTCTTGCTTCATCTTTACTATCTTGGTAGAACGAGTTACCTGGTACTATTTTGTATCACACAAATGATTTTTCATTAGACCCCTTCATCCACCATATTTCCCCTCACATTTATCCTTACTTAGGGCACCGACTTTAACCCTTTTCGTTATACAAAAACATTTGGGAACTGTAGCTCGATAACAAAACATTTGTGTAACTATATTAAATGTTGTTGGTTTAAATATGTGTGTTTGTACTTGTTTCCCTATTAGGTTGGCTTGTTTACTTTATCGTATTGCATTGCATCCTGTATGTTGCATGGAGTTGGTATTTTAGTAATGGACATTTGTTTGTACTATGGCTTTTCATGTCATTCTACACTTCTGTCGTATGCTTACATTTTTAATAAGGACCAATGATGAAGATCACTAGCAATATGATGAAAATAAAGTTGTTTAAAAGGAACTGGATGGATGTTAGCTCAACCCCCTTCCTCATACTTTTTCTCTTATATATCCCCTTTCTCTCTCCATCACACTCAGCTTCACCATTCTTCCTCTACCTCCACACACACTGCTCTCAATATAAATATAAATATTTGATATATCACCATCAAAGAGGGTAACTCCCCTAGTCAACTCAGTTATTCAGTATGACATGGAAGATGAGAAAAGAAAATGAAAGTTGGTGAATTATATTTCATGGGTACTTAGTACTAAGTATCAACAAGACTAATATGGCTTCCTTTCTTCTCTTCACACTATTCTACTCCTTTACTAGGAGGATCTTCCCCCCTTCACTGCTTCTATTCACTTCCTTCATCTTCTTGACTACCCTTCGAAGCTTGAGGGGGCCCCTTACAATGTTTCTAATAACAGGATCTATTAACAAAGACATTCCTTGCACTCAACAACAATGCCTTACATCTCTTCTCTCTATGTTGATATACTCGGTCTTCTCGCCATCTATCTCCCATTGTCCATGGGAAATTTCCCCCCACTTTGGTGCTTTCCTCTTATTCTTTTCGATCGTCGATTGCCTTCTTTCATCACCCCATCGACACTCGAGGGGGCATCCTTCATTATACTAATTTCTCTTCTACCCCTTCAAAAATTTATTTTTCTGTACTTGTCTACTATATTTTAAGTAGCGTAGCTTACACCACCCAAAAGAGGGGCAAATGTAGACACCTATAATTTGATCAAAGCTATTTTATTACTAGCATTACACTAACTATTATATTCCCCGTAAATTGACGATACTTTGTCAACTAGGATTATTTTCCCCTCAAAATCCTCTTAATTAAATACTATCCATTGATTAAGCCTCCTACCATGCATTTGACCAATAAACCTTCTTATTGGCTAACTCCCGCTTCTAAAGCATCCAAAATCTATCAAAATCTTCTCTAGGTTCACCCAGAAAGCTTCCTAAGCCTGCTTGGGATTCTTAATTAATCTTAAAAAAATAATTAGCTTCTAATCTTAGTCAAAAAGTGCTTTGACTTGTAAAAAGTGCTTTTTGGACTTACCCTTTTTCCCACATGCACCAAACTCATACCATTCTTGGAATGGGAAACCTATAAATAGAACCCTCTTCCTCATCATTTATTAAAAAAAAATTCCTCCTCTAGCCTAAACTATAAGCATTTAGGATCTTGATCATTTCTCCATTTATATTGAGCTAATATCTTCATAGTGCATACATTAACTCAAGCTTGAGTAATATGGGGAGAATTATATGACCTTGAAGCCATTATAGGTGAGACTCCAATCTCAAACCTTGGGATCATACTAACAATCATATTTGATTGCTAATGATATTTTTGGGTTCATTTCATTGCTCAGCATTCAAAGAGTAGAGATTGATTTAGGCATGTTAGTTTGATTGTTTTCAAGGTTATATGCATGTTAAATAAGTTATCCTCCCCAAGCTCTTATCTTAATGGTTCTTTTTAGATTATTTTAAAACTTTGAAACTCTTAGGTGTTTAGTTTCAAGTCTTATAGATTTCCTAATTTACACATGAACACATTCACAAAGAAAATGGTCTACTTTTATATTTGAATGTAAGGCCATAAAAGGTGTATTTGACATTAACTAAGATCCATGTTAATGGTTGTAATTACCTGGATTAGCAAGTAGACTTGACAATAGCAGTTGCAGATTTATAGGGATAATAGACATTTGGAATAAGAGAAGTTATATCTAGAAAGGTGGTTACACGTACAACTCAATTGCCCCTCCTTTCTAGGAATCTAGAAGTGGAGTCCAAGTAGAGTTGACCAGGAAATAAAATTGATTAAATAAATAACTTAATTAGTTATTAATTGTGAGGAGATAATTAATCATTTATTTAAATAAATGGTTAATTATATTAGCTAAATGGGTGTAGGAATTAATTTAATTAATTACAAGAGCATAATAAATTATTTAATTATAAAGGGTAGGAATATGATTTAAGTAACATAATTAATTCTAAGAGGCATATTCAAATGATAGAATTAATTTAATTAATTCCAACAAGGTGCATTGTGGAAGAATATAATTAATTTAATTAATTCTAATTATATGGAAATAAGATAGAAAATATATATGTATTTTTAGGTTGTTTACATTTACCCCTCTTTAAAGCACTATTGCAAAGTAATAGCATTTTAAAGATAATATACACATGCAAATTAGCGAGCAAGAAGTGGTGAAGCATTTGGATGCCCCAACGAGTAGGATGGTAATAGAATGCCCCTCCAAGTGGGTGGGTGACACAAAAATTGGTGGACATCCCCTTGATAGGAAGAAAACAAGGGATTTGAACAAGGAGATGAGGAAGTGTGCTCGTAGCAAGAGCACCAGTTGGAGAGTATGAATATAATAACAACCTTTATAAAAAATCAAGATGGTCAACCCATATGTGCATAAACAAACACACACATACATCAAAGTAAAGATATAGAAAGGAAAAAAAAACTTGATATACATAGTAGGTACATGCATTAGGGTTATAAAGGATCCAAGATGTTATCACACTACTTGTAAATGGTCCAAAAAGCAAACAACAAAAATGCAACACAACATTGTAAAAGTAGATAATTATTTATACCCCTAAAATGTGCCACAATGAAAAGTAAACATATGAAAAATATCCCAAGTACTAAAATTATGAAATGCATGGAAATATGGTCATACTAGAAGAGTAGATTATACTTATAAACTCCTCTAGACACTCTTGTTAGATCTACAAGGAAAAAGCAATCTGATGTAGAAATTTCCCAAAGCAAAGTTATATCATGAAGGAAATAATCAAATTGGATAATCATAAGATTAGAATGATTAGTAGGGTAATAGATAAACATTTAATTTTATCAAAATTACGTCTAGTTGTTGATTTTTTTTTGTGAAATTTTGTAATTTTTAGGATTTTTGTGAACATGTGATTTTTTGAATTTTGATAATTATATGATTTTTTTGAATTTTTGGGCATTTTGGAAGAATGCGGGTCAAAAGAGGGAAGTTGTGAGTTCGATACAATGAATTTTCCCTCGGGAAACATTGATATGCCCCTTAAAGAAGATATATGGATGGAATAATGACCTTTGAAACAAGTGATTCGTCATGACGAAACACAAGTGCATTGTATGAGAGAAGAGAGGAAATAGTTAATGATAAAGAAAAATTAGTATTCTTGGGTGTGAGGGAAAAGAAAAATTAAGAATTATGGTTTCAAAGGGTATAAGTACAAGGGTGGGAGGGGTAAAATGCATCGTGACTCATTTGTGATATCAAACCCCTTTTGTTATTTGAGAGATATTTGAGCTCTGAGTTAGTAGAGAGATGACACAAGAACAACAGAGGAAACATCATGTTGATCATGTTTAATAGTATGGACAAAGAGAAGATGATAGTGTAATGGTAAGTACCTCAAAATAATTTAATTTTGAATGCAGTTACTACTATTTTTTAGTATAACACAATTAATTGTGAATGCTAGTGCATACACTTGGGTGCATTAGCGTAGACTGAAAAATGAGCTAGCGTGTAAGTGCAGGTGCTAACATACAAGAGATAACATGATCATTAGCTAAGAAATGCACTAACATGTTGAACGTGATAGTATACAAGTATGAGCATAGGAGTTAAAGTTCATGTGCAATAATGATTACACTAACATACAACTAAACGTGCTAGTGTCAAAGTGCACACACTCGTGTACCAAAGGGTGCGCTAACATCCTTAGATGATTTTTAGGAATAATTTAGTAGTTAGGGATGAAGAAAAGAGGATTAATTGATGTTTTTGGATGATTTTTCAGGAGATCCCATTAGCACTGGACGTACGAGAGTGTCATGGATGTTTGCAAGCATTCCAAAGGACATTTTATTGGAGAGAGGAGAGGGGGTTAGTCACTATAATGGAGGTGACTGGGTTGGATTATATTGTAGAGCTGCCACACATTATACTGGACCACTGCTTACTGACTCCACTAGCGAAGTGATGACACATCTAGAACCAAACATTTAGACTGTCAACAAGGGGGATGACCTTGACATTAGAGGATGTGTATCAGATCCTTCAAGCACCGATACGAGGGATTTTTGTGGAGTATACAGGGAATGTGGCCCTTATATGAGGATGCATCTGGGATGTTTTCCTGTAAGAGGATATATCCAAAGATGGGATGGAGGTACACTTATACGAGTTCTTTGATGATAAGAGGGTGACACAACTGATAGTTTATTTTATGGCTCTTATCAACAGCTACTTGCTGCCTGATAAGATGTGAACACATTTTCAGCTTGGGCTAATAGGAGTCATGGCGAGATTGATGGAGGGTGATATTTTTGAATGGGGACAGTGTATCCTTCCTCATGTATCAAGATATTTTAATTTAATTACATATAGAGGGATGGAGATTTTGATTCTGGCCACCTTATTATAAATATGGGCATGGGATCAGATACTCGTTAGACATCCATTATGTGTATTGAGAGTAATATTGCCATATGAGCCATCGTTAGAGGATGGGAGATAGTAGAAGCATGTCATAGAGGCCATATGGGCAATATTGCATTTTACATGTGAGCACTAGATGATCTATAATTATGGATGATTACATGGCGGCCATACATGTTGTACCAATGACATACAGATGTGATGGAGTTATGAAAAGTAAAGGTTGAGCACTACATTATAGGCATTCGCAACCACATCACGAAGATGTACAGAGTGGACAGAGTCAAGTGTCATCTTGGAATTGTACAAGGGATTCTAGATAGTGAGTAGTGGTATGTGCATGTTGTGTATGATATATTTGACTTTGGACCATGCATTATAGTACATGTGGCTAGACATAGCTTCTTCCGAGTCATACTAAAGGTGTGGGGTACATGCACAGATGTGGTGGATCTAGAAACTTCTACTGAATACACTATATGGTACATGATTATTATGTCAAGATGGATCACTATTCCTCAGGAAGCTCTAGCAGTAAGGATAGAAGCACCAACAGCTAAGGGTGGGCCACATTGGTGTAGAGATAGAGCTAGGCTTGGCCAAGAGGATGCAGAGGTAGAGGGACAAGACCAGGTACCAACACAGGGTCCTCATGATCAGGTGCCGCAGGGGCCACCAACATAGGCACCAAGTGGCCACATTATAGTGGTACAAGAAGTATAGACATCAGTTACACATGTTTTTTAGTAGGTAATTTTACATCATGTAGTACAATAGGTACTATAATAGGTTTAACTAGGGTTTCAGATGAAGGTACCGAGACAAGTACTAGTACAGGTGCCACCTTCTCCACCTAGACCAGCTAGCCTAGGTGTTCCAGCATGACAAAGAGATGATGGAGGAGATGGAGTAGATGTATTATAGGTACCAACACATGGTATTTATAGGGTTAGCAAATGGGTCATCATTGGCCACATTATAAGAAGAGAGGGACAAAGCAGTGTTATGCAGTTATGTTGTATTTATCACCATACATACTTTGCAGAGTCAGTTGGATCAGAGGACTACATATAAGGGAGGCCTAAGGAATTATTTACAACAAAGAGCTGTAGAGGGATCAAGTTACTATGGAGAGGGACCAATTAACAATCTAATTACAACAAGTGAGAACACATTGAAATGCTTTTATTCATGTAGCGACAACTGGTGGTATTGGAGACATTATTCCGGAGCTTGTTATGACATCTAGAGATGTTAGATATTACATGTATCTATACTAGTCCATAGTACCTGAGGGTCAAAGGGAATTGACATATATCCATTTATCAGGTAGCTTATTGATGAGGTCATAGAGGCCATTGAGATCAATGTGGTTAGTACAAATGCCTCCACCTAGTCATAGGTCGAGAAGTTCTAGAGTAGGAGAGAGTCGGGAATGACTCATGTTAGGTGAGGATATATGTATTTTTTTGTATATGCCTCATGATGAAGGAACTTTTTTGATCTATTTCCATGATGGCATACCAATATGTATATGGTTTTGATTGAGATACATTAGTATATGGACATTATGATGATATATATAAAAGTATGTATGTATGATGGATAGTTGCTTAAACCCCATTTGATTATAAGATGTTGTATGGTCAAAATTTTTATTATGATGATTAGATGATATGATATCTTGTTTGTAGAATAGATGATGATTTTATTTTCTGATGATGATGTATGTATCTTAGTGTACATGTTCATAGCTCAAAATTTATTTTGATGATGTTATAGATAGATGTGAGGATGATGATTAAATGATAACAAAAAGGTACATGCAAGAAACACAATTACAAATAAATGTTAACAAATCTAAAACACACACATGCTAAATAAGAAAAATAAAACCATGGCTTATATAATAAATGAAGAAAACAACACAAAGTGTAAAAGCAAGTCGGACATACCCAATATGAACAAGAATTATTTTACACCAAATTTATATATGAAATAAGATGTTATTAATTCATCTAGAATTGGTCTATAAACATAACAACATTTCATATACACAGAAAATTGAATAAAATAATTAACAGAATGAGAGATTGATCTAATAATATGTAAAATAATATTTTACATGCATAAGCAACACACAAAGTTAGTCACAAACAAACATTCTAACAAATATTACTTATATCAATACTAATGAGTAAGAAAAATATAACACAATTCAAAATAATAATGTTTAAAGACACTCTTAATGTATTCCATAGTGAAGAATAGGAAGCATCAGATTCCCTTGAGTGATGGATTAGAATGAAATAAGATTGGATTAGGCCGAAGAGAAGAGTGATGTGTAGATACTCCAATAGATACTCTTGTCAAATCCCATTGAATTTCGATCTGCACTAGGTTGACGTCGAGCGTTCCCCCAAGAAAATTTATATTGTAAATGGTAACATGATTGATTTGGAAAGCGTAAATGATTTGGAATAATCAGATGATGAAATTGACAAACTAAGTTGTATAGTTACAAATGTTTTTATTAAATATTTTTTGAATGTTATATATGTGTGTGTATACATATATGTTTTTGTATTTTCAAATGTTTTGATTTTATAGGATTTTCACCAGTTTTATATTATTTGTTTGGTTTTTGGAACACTTTTATATTTTTTTAGTATTTTTGCGAAACATATTTGAATTTTTCTAATTTTTTTGGGTTTGTGGACCACATGCCAAAAAAGAGGAAAAAAGGGATTCCCAAACTGTAACCAACACGTTACAAATAAACAAGGTGAATGGAATCATGGAAGAAGGTGAAAAAAAGTGGTAAACCATGGGCATGACGTCTAGACAAGGAGTACACGCAAAAAAAAAGGTGGAATAAAACAAGCAAGTGATAAGGCGAGACGATGAAGTAAACAAGTGTGCTAATATCCCTGCAACACAAGGGTTACTCTTTAGAGGTTCAAGAATATAAAATTTTCAGATGAATGGAATTCATAGCCTCCTTAAGCTCTTTGTCATCCTCAGTATATAATCTATATGCTCTAAATCTGAATTTTTTAGTGATGATATGGGGACCTAACCAATTAGGTTCAATTTTTCCCTACTTCTCACATGGATTTGTTGTATTCTTTTGATTTTCTTTTAAGACCAGGTTGTCAATCTCAAACTGTTGAGGTCTGAGCTTGCGATTGTAATTAGAACATAGTCGATTCTAGTACACTTGCAGATGATCCAAGGTGTGAACACACCTTTCATATAGAATTTTATGCTTTGTAAGGCATGCATGATGTTAATCATATTCATGCAAAAGGTTTTGGAGGGATGCACAAAGGGAAGGAAGTTTCACTTTGATAGGTAATGTGGCTTTAGAGCCATAAACTAGGGGAAAGGGGGTAGTTCTTGTTGGAGTGTGAAAGGGTGTATGGTAGGCCCAGACGGTGGGATACAATTGTGTATTCCAGTTGTGGCCATGTTTATCAACTATATTTTCAAGGATGGATTTGAAAATCTTGTTAAAAGCTTCAAATTGGTATTTTCATTAAGGGTAGTATTGAGTGGCCCATTGTAGGCAAATATGATACTTTTTGGCTAATAATATCATATTTTTATTTTTAAATGAGATACCATTTTCAGTGATAATGGCTGTGGGAATACCAAAATGGAAAATGATATGGTTGAAGATGAATTTAGAAATATTAGACCCAATGATGTAAGTAAAAGGCATAGCCTCGATCCACATGGTAAAATATTTAGTGGTAGTTTATAAATGTATGGCCATTAAAAGCGGTTGTTGGTCAAACAAAATCTAGTACTTAGCAAAGAACATACATAAGGTTCACATGGAAGAGTATAGCACATTCAAAAGCACAAGAGGATCGGAAAGGAATCATGCATGCTGATGACAGAGATAGATTCGAGACTTAATAATTTTCACGATCTAGGAGCTATTTTTGGAGATAGTGTGTGGAGCACACAAACCGGTTAAAGACTTGCGTGACACACATTGGCTATTTTTGGAGGATCGGCTACGAAGTGCTTTGCATGGATACAGGCTGAGAATAGATTTACTACTAACAGTTAACTAGAAGAAGTCTATTGTTAGCGCACTTGCATGTGTGGCTATTATTGTAACGATGCATGGCTAATAATAGCATGCGACATATTTTGGGATTGGATAAGTGGTGAAGGGAAAGTCCCCACCCTTATAAATATGTAGTGAACCATGTAGCATAGGGTGACATGTGAGAACTGAGTTATTATGAGGTTATGCTACCAAATCTGATGCACGCATAGACTAAGGTACTATTTATTGTAATAAGATTCTGTGTATTTATAATGTTTAATGCAATGGAATGTGTTGAATGAATCAAGAGTGTTAAATCTTGAGTATAATTGGTTCGTGCATGCTTGATTTCATCATGATTATCTCTTAAGTCTATTATTTTCTAGATCTAGATCTGAATATGTATTGTAGAATGATATATTAGTCATAGATTTGAATGCTTTAAGTCTTCATCATGCTAACATCCTCCAACAACAACCCTAAAGAGGGGGCCTGGTACCATTGCAAGCTTCAGGTGAGCGCTCATTCTAGGCTGAGTGATGTGCTAGCACACCTGGGATTTTTTATTGGTGAATTCTAGCATGCATCATTGGTTCATTTCCGAGGACCTCTTTTTCAGTTGTTTTCAGGATGGTTTGCGATGAAGACATACTGGTTGACCCTAGCAAGTGTTGAAGAGTGGATACATGACCTAGAAGAAGAATACACATGGTGGTTCAACACTGGATCTGAGTTTAACACACACATGTGGGTGGAACAAAATTTGTATGACTATTTGTACGAGAGCTTCTTCACTATATTTTTGATATAACTATACGAGTGGCTGATTGCTTATGCATCTAAATGGAATTAGAGGTATCACACACTTGTCTGGACGTAAGAAGAATTTTAGACCCTTTATGATGCTGATCTAATTTGGACTCGCACTGTGGATACGTGGTTCTGTGGTGTTCTGAACAGTTATATATTGGAGTACTCAATTTCCACTTATTCATGCCTAGAGGTAGTTGAATTCCATTTTTTACAATATCCCAGGGGAAATTACCTATAGGGCATTCCACTGGCGATCAAAATTTTGATGGTAAATTTGAATTTGGAGAGAAAATTGATGGCTAACTAAACCCCACCATGCACGGGGGTAGGAGCAGGCTTGGTGAAAGATGGTAGACCTAGTGGCAGAGAGAGCTAGAGAGAGGAAAGGCGGCTTAAGTATAATGAGGCATGCAAGAGGGAGGTAGAGAAGTAGTGGGAGGTTGCAGAAAAAATGGTGTTGTGGAGAAAGATAGTTTGGGAAGGAGTTGAAGTTCACGTAGAAGACGTGGAACCCAAGCATCAGGAACTCCCCCATTTGGGAAAGCATGACAGGGAACCCTCCTCAGCCTCACATATAAGCATGCCAGTAGAGATGACCTGGGTTCGTGGGCATGCACATCTGGATCCACCTAGAAACATTGCCCTTGCGTTTGGTTTTCTATCATCTAGTAAAAAAATAGTTAGTAAGCTAATTCAAGTAGTGGGAGAGAATGATCAAGTCTTATAAGAGGCACAATCAATGTATAGTGCAAACGGATTTGTTTTTTATATGGGAGTAGCTTTTTAGGTGTATCATCTGTACAGAATTTAGGCGCACGGATTTTTTGACTATCTTTTGGGAGTAGTAACACTTCGTAGACT
Organism: Taxus chinensis; assembly: GCA_019776745.2. Classification (NCBI taxonomy): domain Eukaryota; kingdom Viridiplantae; phylum Streptophyta; class Pinopsida; order Cupressales; family Taxaceae; genus Taxus; species Taxus chinensis. Next base: position 37,302,845 of record CM034150.1, read on the forward strand.
ATTGGGGTGTAATTCAGTACTATGGTTGGGACACAGGGAAGTACATCTTCTAGTCTGACCCCAACTACAGGTTCGAGATCAGGAGGTATAGGTGGCTCTAGCTCTAATGGGTCTAGTGGTTTTAGAGGCAGAGGAAACACAAAAGGTTCTAGATCAGGTGGGCAAGGTCTGCACCAACCCCAAAATATTTACATGGAGATGTCTCTTCGTCTTCCAGTGTATAGGGGAATAGAATATTTTTATGAACATGTTCATATGTGTGAAATATGGTGGTACGCAAAAGGAATCATGACTTCTGAGCGTAGGGAAAGATCAATTTTCTACTACGTTACAAGGGCGCACATAACTGGTACATAAAGTTTGACCCTGATCAGACTTACGTAGACTATGCAGCCTTAAAAGATGCTTTCCTTAAAGAGTTTCACATCCTGAGTTTGAGCAGAAGAGTATAAGTGCACTCAAATATATCACAATCAAAGCACTATTGAGAGTGTCAAAGATTATGATGCCCATTTCAAAACGTTTTTATTTAATTTGTCTTATGATATTCATGCAAACCAACATGCACAATGGTTTTTTGGAATTATGATTACACCTTTTAGGAGGGCACTATCACATAAAACATATACTGATCTGCATGAAGAACTTGAAGCCACCTTACATGATAAGGTAGTTGGAAGTATAGACATTGGGGTGAGCCCATTTTTATAAGCACAGATCATAGCTATGGAAAAGTAGTTAGAGAAACTATCGGCAAATTCAGCACATGAGACGTGCACATGGATTTGGTGCACAGATTGTGAAGTGGAAGGTCACACAAAGGATATTTGTCCCCATGCGCTCATTTCTGTTAGATTGTGAGATATGCCATCTAAACCATGATGTTAGCCGATGCCCATTACTACAATGTGCGATAATGAAGAACATTTCATGATACTACAAAATCTATAGGTCCATGACTCATGACATGGAAGATTTTTCAATGATTGGTCAGATTCATGATGTTATATATATATATATATATATATATATATATATATATATAGATATTAGTGTATATATATTGGTGTACGAAACATGAGTTTCAGATAAATCTAAAGGAAAGAATGAGCATCAGGATCAGGGATCACAATCAGGTGCACGCTATGATCGAAATGAAGGGAATTTTGAAGGTGGTTCGTGGCAGAGGTTAAGGATACCATGGTGGATTTGGAGGATGAGGGCCGTGGTGGTGGAAGAAGCGAGTTCCCTCACGGAACGTGTTATACATGCGGATCTCCTTGACCACTACAGGTGTGAATTTCCTCAGAATATTACATGTTCTTTCTATGGAAAGAATCATAGCTATGAGGAGTGTCCAGAATTATATGAGCATCTTAGTAAGAAGCATAAATAGGAAAACAAAGGTGCGGGGATGGTTAGGATACATCGCACTGTGGAGAATTAGTTGATGCCCAAGTTCGAACCAGAATCTGAGGCATTGCAAGTAAAGATCACAACCCACGCTAAAGCTGCACGTGTGCCAAAGAATCATTACAATAGAAGCCTACCATCACTAAGGAGGAGGTTCTATATGCATGGTACCCATATTCTACCCATTATAAGGAGGTTTATCAGGAAACCATGGAGGTACTTAGAAATATTCAAGGTGAGATATAGTATTTAAAAGAGAAATCATGGAAGATGGAGCAAAAAAAAACATCATAGATGGTTCAAACTAATATGGATGACTTGAGAGAAGTGTGCAACTTATTGTGCTAAGAGAATATCATTCCACTATTGGGGAATTGGTTAAAAGCAAATACTCTATGCAAAAGTTCTAACACTGGATGACAAATCCTTCATTCAAATATTCCCCCTCATAGCGTAGATTATGACAAGGAAATAACTCTAGATATTGTTATGGATGGGTGGCTATTGAGTAATAAATTGGTTGATACTAGTGCATAAGTCAATGCTCTTACCTTATATGCATGGGAAAAAATGGGGAGACCCCCATTGCAGCCATCCTCTAATGTATTGTTCATAGATGATCGGAATAAGGCCATTCCCATCAGAGTTTTAAAGGATGCATCCATTACCATACAAGGAGCCAAGTTCACTGGAGACTTTGAGGTTTTAGTGTTGGCAGAGTTAGATAGCTTCCCAGATCTATTCGAGCATCTTTTTTGCTATGAAAATAATGTTAATCTTCCATTCAACAAGGGTTATATCATCTTTAAAAACAAGAAGGAAATAGTTATTATCCCTTTAATAGATGGAAAATATGCGCCCTATGTTGAACCCTTGAGTGAATAATACCTGAGTAGGATTTATGTACGCTATCATCTAGGGATCCATAGGTGCTTGAGCCATATAAGGAAGGAATCATTCAATGGGAGGATGCACAAGTTCTATCAGTGATACAATAATAGTACAAGTGTTGCTTGTGATAGTTGAGTCTCATAGAACTTATGAGTTGGTAGGGAGCGAAGTAAAGAGCATATTTCCTAAGGGAAAAAAGACTGCGTTATGTCAGGAGAATAGGTAACAAACTTAGAACCTTGTTATACTATAGAAGGATATCCTATGGTGTTCCTACACACCATGGAGGAAAAATGGATAGACCGGTTGGAAAGAAGAAATATGCTAGCGTATATACTACACGAGACAACAATGTAGTTGGTGGGTGGTCCACAAGGATAATCTTGTAGGGATGGAATGAAATTAGGATTGCTCTTGCCACTAGGTTCTTTAGGAGAAATGCACCTACTCAAATATGCACTTATCACGGTAATTAACCTGTTCAGCACCACGTTCAGACAGTGGGAGAGACTCTGGATAGAGGAGTAGGAAGATTTACCACCTTCTGCTATGGGTGCACAAGTTTTATTCCACTTTACAAGGTTGTGTATGTGCTTGGTATGTATATGTATAAACTCCATAGAGAGATTGGAAATTGGTAGGATTTAATTACAGGAATAACTTAGACAGTTTTAATTCTTCTCTACTAAGCCTCATGGTGGAAGAAACATTGAAATTCATAAAGGCACTTAACTATGGGAGATAGTGCCAAGGATGAAGAACTCATCCAAGAGTTATTTGATGAAGGAGACTCAAGAGCTGTGTTTTGTTAAATAGATAGAGGTTGATGCCACAATACTTTAGCATGCACTTTCCTTGAGAAAGAAAAAGGAAAAATGGTCTACTTAGTGGATGATGAAGAAGTAGAAAATCTGGATGTAAACCATTCAATAGATAGGCGTGAGGTGTTGGACAATGTAGATAAGACCATGTACATGCCTATCATGAACCTATGAAGACAAAGACAAGTAAATATTTGATCATATACTAAGCCTAAGGAGGCCATAATTGGGGACTATTGGTTAGAATCTAAAGTGGCAAAAATCATAGAGTTACTACGGGATTATCAGGATGGATTCCCTCAAGGGTACCATGAGATTAAAGGCATGCATGAATCATTATGAGAGATGAGGATAAATCTTAAGGAGGGTGCGCTGCCAAGTTAGAAAGAGACCCTATAGGATGAACCCCAACTTGCATGAAAAGGTCAAAGAAGAGATTGAAAAAATGTTGAAGTTTGAGAATTATCAAGCCCCTTGACGAGTCAGAATGGGTTAGTCCAATGGTGATCATTATCAAGTAGGATGGATGGATCAGGATTTTTGTGGACTATAGGGAGTTCAATGCTACATGTGTGACTGATCCCTTTCCTATGCCATTCATCGAGGAAATACTAGAAGGCATTACAAGGCACAAAATCTATTCATTTATAGATGGGTTCTTTAGGTATCATTAGGTTTGGGTTGCCCAAGAGGATCAGGAAAAGACTAATTTTACTACTAAATGGGGTAGCTTCACCTATACTATGATGCCTTTTTATCTGAAAAATGTGCATGTTGTATTTTTGTGCATAGTTGTTTAAGTGTTCAAGGACTTTATTCACAACTTCTTACAGGTTTATTAAGATGATTGGACAGTTTATGGATTAGTTAAGGATCATTGTGACAATCTGTGCTTAATGTTTGAAAGATGTATACAGTTGAGTATCTCTTTAAACATCAATAATTGCATATTTTCTACACCATTTGGGATACTAATAGGACACATAATCTGGAAGGGAGGCTTTTTGGTTGATCCAACAAAGGTTACAGTCATTATAGGCCTAAAAGAGCCTACCAGTCAGAGTGAGGTGCATGGATTTTTGGGTCATATAGGATATTGCAGGAAGTTTATTAAAGGATATGCCGAGGTTTCTACAACTAATGGAGGAGTTACTGAAAGGAAAAGGTATGTTCTACTAGGGAGAAATGTAGCAGTGCACATTCGAGACATTAAAGGATAAACTTAATACCAATCCTATTCTATGTTTTCCTTCATGGGAACAACCATTTCATGTACATGTGGATGTGTCTGGCATGACCATTGGTGTGGTGTTGGCTCAACCTGAAGAAGAAAGTATTATAGATCATCCTATTTGATTTTCTAGTAGAAAGCTCACTCATTTATAACAGAACTACACAACTATAGAGCGTGCAAAGCTTTTTCAATGATCTATGCGCTACATAAATTCAAACAGTACCTTCTTGCTACACCATTTGTCTTCTATACATATCACATGGAATTGAAGTATTTGGTAAAAACCCCATTTTATAGGGGCACATATGCAGATGGGTACTCTTATTTCAAGAATTTGATTTCACAGTTGTGGTAAAACTAGGGAAAAGTAATTCTGGACCAGACTATTTATCCAAAATACATTACGAAGAAGAATCATAGGAAATTGAAGATACCATGCCAAATACATAGTTATATAGGTTACAACGAGTGCCATCAAAATTAGAGGACATTGTTGTCTTTCTACGAATAGGCATGACACCAGAAGGAACAAAATTCTTTAAAAATAAACAACTTGTTATACATGCGGTACCCTATATGTTAATTAGTGGTGACCTATACAAGCTAGGTTGGGATGAAGTATTGCATCGTTGCATACTAAAACGTGAGCGCACATGTATCATGGAGGATGCTCATGGTGGTATTGTAGGTGGCCACTATGTAGGTGACGCCACTACGTGAAAGATTTTACTTTTTGGATTATGGTGGGAGACCCTATATAAAGATTATAAGGATTATTGCAAGGCTTGTGATCATTGTCAACGTCTTGGGAAACTAGGTCAACAAGATGAAATGCCTCTAAGACCTTTTACTAGTGCATAACTATTTCAGAAATGGGCTATAGATTTTGTGGGTCCTATTTCACCAGCTGTGCATAGAACTAGATTATTCTGTATCATCACTTACACAGCCTATTTGACAAGGTGGGCAGAAGCAGTGCCTACAAAGGATTATACAATGACTATAATAGCTAGGTTTATATGGGAAAATGTTATTACACAGTATGGATGTCCTTTAAGTTTGGCCAGTGATAGGGGCACACACTTTCTGAATGAGACAATCAAAATTTTATTGGATGAATTCATGATCACACACCATAAGACTACACCATGTCATCCTCAGGAAAATAGGACCACTGAGGCTTTAAAAAAAAATTGAGCTAGACATTGACAAAATTATGTGATGTTGGAAGAAAGGATTGGGATGATAAAGTATCTACATTACTTTGGCATATTAAACAACATATAAAGGGTTGAACAAAGCCACACCATTTCAATTAGTGTTTGGCACAGAAGCGGTTCTTCCTATGGAATTCATGTTACCATATTTTCATATTACGCACGCTGGAGGTCTAGCTGATGAGAAAGCATTAGAAGAATGGATTGAAAATTTAATCCAGATGGATGAGCGATGAGAAATAACACTTTGGAGTCAAAAACAAGAAAAGGCCAGGTAGAGAGCATGGCATGACAGGTAGATCAGGGATAAAAATCTTGAGATAGGACAGATGGTTCTCCTTTATGATTCAAATTTTTTGTGCCATCCAGGAAAAATCAAGGTACATTGTGTGGGGCCATATGTTATCACTCACATACTTGAAACAAGTGCCTGTCAATTAGAGATGCTTGATGGAATACGGCTACCCGGATACTTCAATGGGAGTAGGTTGAAGCCCTGCTATAAATAAGTCTTCTTGGTGTTTGTAATAAGGTAGTGTTGCCATTTAGATTAGGTTTTCAATTTTGGATTTCCTTAATATATTTCCTTTATTGTCACTATGCTTTGTCAATTTAGTTGGTGTGTTTGTGTAATAAAGCATGTTTATGCACTAAAATCTAATTACTATTTGAAGTATTTCTATGTGCAGAGGACTGCACATACCCTTAGTGTGGGGTAGGTTATTGATATCCAAGTATAGGACTGTTGAAAATAAGTCCACATGAAAGGAAAAAACTACTACAGGTGCTATTCAAGTTGGATAATTGGAAAAAAATTCTTCTAAAAATGAGGAACATAGGTGGAGATGAGTGAAGAACCAAGTATAACATGAGGTAAGAAGGGGCCATAGGAACTACCAAGAGAAGGTGCCATCACGAGGTACTCAAGCGTATGGAGGTACGCTGAAGAGAATTCCGTGGATAGAAGGTAGGAAGGTGCCCTAGAAGGTTATAACTTGGGTTCGAAGATGTACCACGTGGAAAGAACAAAAATGGTCAATTAATGAGAGGCTTGTTGGTAGGTGGAGAAGTAATAAATGCACTAGATTTTTGAAAATCTATATAAGGATAGGATGTGAGTTCATTTTTATCATTGCAATTAAGAGATTTGAAAATAACTAAGTGTCAAAAAGTCAAGAAATCATGTTGAGGTACAAAGAGTGTGAAACCAGACGTGGAGAGAAGGTTTGTGCACAGGAGAAGCTTGCGTTCCCATAGGTGAAGGATTTGAGTGAAGAAGACACATTACAAATGAGCTAGGGCATGTGATTTCCACTAGGGCATGAATATTTGAACTAGGGTTTCAGCTTTCTCGATTATAGAGGGTAGAAAAGACATAATTTTTAGATGGCACTGAAGAAAGCACCCGCAGCGGGAGTAAAAGGGAAGAAGAAGGTCGAAGTGGAAGAAGAAATTGCTCCCTTGAATAATTTCTCAGAAATGCAGTATCCAGAGGGTGTGATCATGGGACAAGAATGGGATCCCCACATCCGTTAATGTAAAATCAGTGATTACAACCATCATACATCAGATAATAAGAAGGAGCTCAATGTGTTGTTGAGCACAAAAATGAACAAGCACACAAAAAAAGATATGCTAGTGTACGATGATGCTGGTGATAAGTTATTAAAGTAGATTGGAGTTTACAAGCTGTATGAGATGCCATACTTTGGGAAGTATGAACCATTGTATTTATGGTTGATGAGAAGAGTCCATGAGGACTTCTTCTACTTCGTCAGAAGGAGGGTTAGAATCACAGCTGCCTTGATTTTAATAGTGGTAGGACTAAGGGCCTTAGGATTAGATCTAGAGAGAGATTTAATTGATAAGGCTGCCATCCTAGAGACAAGGAGGGAGCTGGGGTATACCAAAGGTACGTATGGCATGGACATCAAAAAATTGAAGAAGTACCTAGTAGTGGAGGAAACTACACATCTTGTAACAAAGTTGAATGACCAAGAAAGGTGGTCGCAAGTAAACACAATGTGGTTGCACATTGCAAAGAAGATGTCTCAAGGAGTGATCTACAATATCGTGGATCACATAGTAAAGACAATCATCGAAGAAGTGCGGATAGGTGAAAAAATAAGTTTTGGCACTATTTTATTGTCTTTAGTGTTTATGGAGATTAGAGTGCCCGATGGGCCAAAGGAGAATATTTGGGAGTATCCCACAGAAAAAAAATCTTGGGTGGAAAGATTTCAAAAATACTTGTGCAAAGGATCAATGAGCAGACCATTCAAGCAGATGACAAAGAAGTGGTATGATAGGCTCCGTGTAGCATTCGAAGAAGAATGGCGCATACCCAAGGATTTACCTTCGGTAGTAGGGAAGGAAGTGCATTTCACGGTATACCAACACGTTTGCATCACACGGTTTTCCATGAAGGATGGGACTTGGAGTCCATGGTGAAATTACCATATGCCTTCACAAAATGATATTTCCAGGCATCAGTTCATTGGTTTTCAGATGCGCACCACATAAGCTTCAATACAGATAAGGTAGATTACGACAACCACATTATAAGAAAGAAATATGTATATCCAGGGTGGAATGCCTACATTGAGAGGCTTATCTCAGCTATTAAAAACATGAAGCCTGTAATCTTTGTAGTTGGGGACACCGGAGTAGCACTTGTGTACCTACAACTCAAGCCCTTCTTAGAGAACAATAAGTATGTGGAGAATGAGTTTCCACTCACAGGGCCACCAAAAGTTAAGCATACAATGGAAAATGTTCCACCACCTAAGCCCACAGAGACAATACAAGTAGATGATGAAGAAGAGGAGAATGAAGATAGAGGAAGAAGAAAACCTATAAATAGGAAAGAAGCGGAGTGTGTGACTACTCCACCCTAGCCATAAGAAGGAGATGATGAGGACTTGAATGTGGTATAAGGAGAGTGCCACTTAAAAAGAATATTCTAGAGAACTAGGACCGAGGGTGCTACTCCACAATCAGTGTGCAGATCATCTCGAATCTCTCCTCAGAAGGAGACAACTGAGAAAAGAAGAAGGAATTTTAAGCTGAGTGAGGAGGTGGAAGATTCAGAGGAAAGCACATATAATTCCCCTACACCTCTGGAGAACATGGAAGGACTAAAGTATGAAGAAATGAAGGATGGAGAAGAGGGAGAAAAGGAGGTAGATCAGCTAGTGACTGAGACTACTATTAGGAAATAAGAGATAAAATATGTAGAATAATCCCTTACAAAATTACAACAGTAGAAACTAATATGCAGAAAATATTACAAATCTCAAATAAAAGTGTAGAATAATAAACACAACACAGAGAGACAAGATTTAACGTGGTTCACCCAATTTGGGATACATCCACCAAGAATCACTTTCTTAGATTTTATTACAAGCCTCCACTCTCTCAATACAATATCGAGATCCATTTGGAGATATGCTCAAAAAACTCTATAGAATTCACACCCGAATTCAAAGTACATCTGCAATACATTTTCTTGTCTATCTATCATATGCATAAGACCATATAAATAGACAACTGCTTAAGCAGTTTGATACAAAACCGTGGGTATCAAAACCATGGGAAAAAATCGTGGGTATCAAAACAATGGGTACTGAAAAAACCATGGGCCCAAAAACAACCCAAAATGGTTACCCATTACCCATGGGTTAATAAACCACCCATGAAAATTTGCTTTGGGGGATTCTCCCCCGAGCCCCCATCGATCGGGGGGGATTCACCCCCCCGAACCCTCTTGACCCGCTCACCGGTGAGCGGGACTGCCATAAAAATACCTGAATGTAACACATAGAAGGTGTACCACACTCTAACATGAAAACAGTCTCCACAAACATAACAACTACTTAGGGTACAGAAAAACAAGCTCCAAATCTTGAATCCCAAGTTCCTAAGGGGATAAGATCGAAAAGAACAAGTGGAGAATATGTTTCACCAGTCATGGGCTACGCCAAGGACACATGTCAAATTGTCCTTGCCCGTTTTCAGAGCATAGTGACACAAAAGGAGTTATATGGTTGGGAGCTTATGGATGAAGATATGACAACCATGTGCCCAAGGAAGCAACTATCATGGTTGATGCACACGCACATGGATGAACAAGAATTTCATGTATGTGAAGAGTCATGTGTATCAAGGAGTTTGAAGAAGACACCTCAAGCTAGACACATAATGGTAAAGCACTATTGTTATGTCAGATGAACACGTGAGAAATGCTTTGGTGAAGGTCTTGACAAAGGTGGCATGATGAAATATGGATAAGGCTACAACAATTAAGGTGCCAATAGAAGATCTCAAAACTAAGGATGCAGAAATAGGGCACCTAAAGAAAGAAACAAACTTGGCATAAAAGAAGAATGTTGTTTTCATCAGCATGGTAGAGGAAGTTGGGGATAATATCATGAAAGAAAAGCCACACTTAGAGCCAAAGGTACCCAAAATTTTTCCTTTGGTAATGCATTATGTAAGTACCTTGGTGGACTTAGTGCTTGAAGATGAACCTCTGTGCATGCCAGAACGAAAGGATCTAGAACAAGAAGCAGGAGCGAGAAAAGGATTTGGTGATGAGAAAGATTGCATCATATGAGGGGTTTCTTTAGAGCTTGTAGGAGGAACTAAAGAAATAAGATCAGGTGCTTAATATTTGTACAACCCAGAAGCTGTTATAAGAACCAAGACTATTATAGAGGATAATGAAGTCTTGAACACCATGAAAGATGAGACCTTGGGCTGCACAAAATGATTAGTGCTTGTTAAGAAGAAGCGTGAGGCCCTTACATCTACTTAAGAACCACATAAGTAAAGGCTGGATGAGATTGGGAAACTCGTCACATAAAAGATGGGCTTATTAGAAGGAATAATGAGTGCCATGTCTAGCATTGTGTTGGTCTTGTAGAATCAAAAAGGAGAGATTGCAAAAGATGAGTTAGAGTCAATTGCAGTGGATATCCCAGAAAAGGAAAATGTCACACTCAATGATTGATAGAATTTAGAGGTAGAAATAAAAGAAGAATATCTAGAATTGATTCTCAAGTTAGAGCAAAAGATACTGCACGGTAAAGACATTATTTTGTTCATCAAAATTATTTCTTTTCTTTTATTCATATTCTTTGATTCTTTTTAGAGACAACCATAGCTGAGGTGGCAATGCCATTAGTGTGGGGTAATGTTGGTCAGAAAAAACCTAAAACTTAACAAATAACATACAAAAGGTTCATGTAGAAGAGAAGAGGACATTCAAAGGTGTGGGAGGATCAGAAAGGAATCGCGCCCTGAGGACAGAGACAGATTAAAGACTTAGTGATTTTCACGATGAGAAGCTATTTTTGGAGATATCGTGTGGAGCACACAAACTCAGTTAAAGAATTGCATGACGACATGCATTGGCTATTTGTGGAGGATCAACTACAAAGTGCTCTGTATGGATACATGATGAGAATAGATTTACTGCTAACAGTTAACTAGAAGAAGTCTATTATTAGTGCACTTGTATGTGTGGCTATTATTGTAATGACGTGTGGCTAATAATAGCATGTGACCTATTTTGGGATTGGATAAGCAGTGAAGCGAAAGTCCCCACCCTTATAAATATGTAGTAAACTATGTAGCATAGGGTGGCATGTGAGAACTGAGTTATTGTGAGGTTATGATACAAAATCTGATGCATGCATAGACTATAGTACTATTTATTGTAATAAGCTTATGTGTATTTATTGTTTAATGTAATGAAATGTGTTGGCTGAATCAGAGTGTCAAATCCTGAGTATAATTGGTTCGTGCATGCTTGATTTCATCATGGTTATATCTTAAGTTTTTTATTCTCTAGATCTAGATCTGAATATGTACCATAGAATGATATATTAGTCATAGATCTAAATGTTTTAAGTCTTCATAATGCTAACATCCTGCAACAATAACCCTAAAGAGGTGCCTGATACCATTGCATGCTATGGGTGATCACTCGGTCTAGGCTGAGTGATGTGCTAGCGTGCATGGGATTTTATTGGTGAATTCTAGGCTACATCAGAGGTGGGATTTATTTTACCAATTAGATCGATCCATGATTTAGAAAAAGGCCAATGTGAAGTGATTTGATGCAGATCTTGGGAAGGTGCATGAATCATATTATTGTGTATTTGACACACTTGAAATTTTTTAACATAGTCACATGTGTCGGTATCTATAGTAGGATAGTAATAACCAAATCATAAGATATTCTTTGCTAGAACCATTCCACTGGTATGTGTGCCATAAATACCCAAGTGTACTTTAACTAGTGTCTAATTAGCTTTGTTTTGATTGAAACATCCTAATAAAATCCCATCGTATCCTCTTTGGTATAAGGTTTCAACAAGGATAATATAGTGTGAAGCAAATTTTTTTAAGGATCTTTTGTTGGATGAGTTCATATTCAGAAGATAAGATTTAGTTTGGATGAAGGTGTAGATATCATGATACTATGGGGTGATCAAGACCAACAATCTCATATATAATGGTGGACTCTAAAAAATTATATGTGGGCACCAAAATATGTACACCAAGGAACTCATTATGATTTTGACTATTGTCAAACATAAGAAGGGATGTAATAGTTTCCATGGAATCCATTGTTTTATTTTACACATGGGTAACTTGCTCAAATTTTATAATATAGAATTACCCCTTGAGACTATCAACCATGAATTTATAGGGCAAGATATTTTCATGTTTAACATGATACTCACCATTGACCTGTTTGATGATGAGAAGGGATTTTCCAAAGACTATAAACTCTTGTAGTCATTAGGAAATGGAAAATCCTAATACTGATCTCATTTATTCATACTCAGATATGTTGTTTTTACATGGAAATTTGATGTGTTATGATTTAGGGATAAGATCCCCATCAAGTGTGTGTAAGAAAATACCATCTCTTGATCCATGTATGTTGTAGGAACCATAAAAGAATGGATTCCATGAAAGGACTGCGTCTATGAACAACATGCCCTCATCTGGGAATTCAAAATTTAGATGTTAAGAATATGGAAGTGGTGTTGCAGACACTTGATCTGTCAGTGCTTGACCTTTTATAGCATTTTTATTAAAAAAATCAATATAAAAATCACCAAGGAGCAAAATCCAACTAGAAATTTTTCCTATTACCACTGGTATTGATATTAGATATTTGATAGGGTCGATTTTGGAAATGAGCTTGGTAGTATTATTTAACAAATAATGTCATAATTTTTAGAAAGTGAATGTGACTACCAAGAAAACTTTATTAACTTGTGAATGATTAGTTTCATACTCAAGGTGATTTATGATCAAGTAATATATGACTTGTTCTTTCCCCTTGTCATTGTGTTGTTCTAATAATTTCCCAATAGCATGCTCAATTATAGAGGTGTACAACAACATAGGTTTATCATGAACTGGCGGCATGAGTACTGAAAGAGTGGAAAAATATTTTTTTAGCTTGATGAAAGATTCTTGACAATCCTATGTCCACTTGAATTAGACATCCTTCTTGAGTAATTGATTAAAATGATGGAGTTTGTACATAAGTTGGGAGATGAAGTGCCAAATATATTGTATCTTACCTTATAACCCTCTTACCATGAAGGAATATTTTGTGGAGGCAACATATCCATTATGGATTTTACTTTGGTAGGGTCCACTTCAATTCTACTTTGTGAGACAATGAATCCTAGAAGTTTTCTCGAGGTGACACCAAAGACACTTTTTATGATTAAGGAGAACCTTGTATTCACTTATTCATTTGAAGATGCACCAAAGAACAACTAGATGTTTGAATCTAGTATTTGATTTGGCAAGGATATCATCGAAATTGTATTCCATGATATACTGAAGAAGGTCATGAAAAATGACAGTCATTACATGGTGGTATGTAGAACCAGAAATCTTAAGGCCAAAAGGCATGACCTTGTAACAAAAATTCCCCCACGGGGTTTTGAATGTGGTTTATACTGGTCTTCTTTAGTAATTTGAATTTGATTCTACCCTAAAAATCCATACATTAGAGATAACATCTTGTGGCCCGCTGTGGAATCAATTATCATGTCGATATTAGGTAGAGGGAAGTCATATTTTGGACAAGCCTTGTTGATGTCGTGAATATCATTAAAAATGTGAATTCTAGGATTTTTCTTAGCAAACTCTACCATGTTGGATATCCACTTAGAATAGTCTATGGACCGTATAAAACCTGCATCTAGCATTTTTTTGAGTTCTTCTTTGACATGCAATGCGACCTTAAGATGTATTTTAAACAAATTTTTCTTGATATGTTTTGTATCAGAGCACACCACAAGGTGATGAACCAAAAGGAAAGGTTCGAGGCAATGAAATCTTAGGTTTATATAGATCTTTTGATATTTCAAGATGAGATTCTCTTTTCTCTAGTGTCTCATAAAGGTTTTCACTAGGAGATGTGTCCTTTTCTTTATTTTTCTTTTTTTAATTTTTGTTTCTTGCATAGCGCCTCAAAAAGGTTTTCACTATGCAAGATATGATTTTTCTTTTTTATGATTGTTTATTTCTTTTATTTTTGGACTAGAGAACTCATGTTCATTGCTGAAGTAGGCAGTAGCATTAACATTTCTATCAAAATCATTATTATGATCTGACAAGGGAAAAGGGTCTTGAGCCTTGAGGAAATCTTGGATGGCCTCATCATTTTGAAAGAGGTTCATGGAAATATGATATTTTTTATCCTAATCAATGAGGGAAGGGTAGAAAAATTCAAGGGTACAGATGGATAATTCTTTGAGAAAGATGGTAGTTTCAACAAGGTTCTTAAAGAGGCTATGTGTGGAACTTATCTCAACTTTAGATTCTAAGTCCTTATCACTCATTAAGGCATAAAATATTATGGGCATATTTAAAAGGTTTCATATCCTAGAACATATGTGTAGAGATTGGATTATATTACCACAGGTTCGAGACTACCTTGTCCTTATGAGCCAAGTCCTCTACCTTTCTAATTCATATTCTTCATCATTTTATGTTCCTTGGTATAGGTAGTGGATTTTAATCATTCATCCATATGATATCTGTATAGCCAAGAGTTTTCATAGCCTTGAATGTGTTCATCTTCCAAATATCTATACCATCTCCAAAGAGTAGTCCTCATACAGTAAACTAGAGGTTCTCATAAGTGATAAACATTACAATGTCCATAGCTACGTGGGAATAATGGGATTTTGCTAACATGAAAATAATTTTCAAGTATATACTTGCCAAGACCTTGATGGGATAATTTGATCTCAAGTAATGTGCTAGACATAGATGTTTGTGAAGAAGACGTGAAGACATGTGAGCACAAAAGTGTTTCAGGGTAAATGAAGGTGTTTTATTTAATATAAATGGAATTAAATCAATCGCAGAGTAAATACTATAATGAATGATATAAAAATACTGATATACAATAAGAAACAAGAAAAAAAGCTCATAAAAATGTGAAACCTTAAGAAAGAGGGAGAGATAGAGAGAAATATTTGATTCTTGAGGATTTGGATGTGATCTGTGTTATGTGACTATTGGATTTAATTGGAAAGAGTGTCATAAAGGCTCAGTGAGGGTTATGGAATCTAAAATTTCATAAGATAGAAGTGCCTAGGAGAGGACAGGAGTTCCTAACAATGGTGTTTGGATCTAGGCATTGGTATCTAGGAAGACGCTGTGGATTTGGTTCTTTCAGGGATTGATGATGTTTGTTTTCCTTTTTTTTCCACTCTGGATTTTTTGTCTGATGTGAAAATGTACCTATAATCTGTAATAAAGGAGTTCACCTACACATACCCATAAACTGAATCAAACCTAAAAAGGAAAATGCATAATGGGGAGTTGAACTAACCCCAAAATTCACCTTAAGATTGAACTTAAGACCGAGCGTTGCAATACATCTAATAATCCATGTATTTCTTTATGTAAGTGTGTATAATGATGCCTTAGGAATCCCTTGTGCAAGTTTCATAGTGATATCAAGATAGATCTAGAATGTAACAACGTATAAATGTGTTTGATGGAATAATATGAACTTCCCCTTCCTGTGTTGTGTACATAGAGTGATGCAGTCATTTTCCATTGTGTGAGTGAGCTAGATGGATGTTCAGTAATGCTACTGTTCCTTTGGATGCAAGCTTAGGTGATAGTAGATAATGCTAGTGTTTGGTCCTTTATTTTGAAAACATAACTATGTATTTATATGATTCCCTTGTTTGAATTTCATAATTGACAACTGAAAAGATGACCATAAGTAGTAAAAATTAATTAAGAAGAGAAAGGGGTCCAAAAGGATACGCAAAAAAGTAAAGATGGACAGGAGAACCTAAGAGAATAGGAGCATCTGGTGCTGATTTCCCAACTGAGCACTAGTTTCTAAGGCCATAGAAAGATAAAACAGTCAAATTTATGCAAGAGTGCAAGATGTATAAAGCTAAATAAAGTGTTGAAGACAAATAAAAAGGATAAAGGGAGTTTTCAATTACTAGTTTTCTTGCTTAAGAATCATGTAAATGCTAGCATATTTTTAGGACCTAGAAATATACCCAAGTACATATATTTTGTGTCTACATTTTCCCTCAATTTTTGTTGTTCATTGAATACTCAATAACATAAAATAGATAGAAGATGTGTACCTTATTATCTTGTAGAGAAGAGTGTTGTTGATAGCGCGCCGAGTGGATAAGGGAAGTGTGAAGTGATCGTAAAGTGAAGCGTGGAGATTAGGAAAGGGCAGTGGACCCTAGGGGTGAAGTGTATTCCTAGTAGTGTGTTGTTTTTGATGATGTGAGATATTCCTTGTTGCATATTAAGGACGGACCTCCAAAATAAGAGAAAAAGAGTATTAATAGTCTCGTTTATGAGAAATCAAAGTAACATGTGTATAAGCAAGTAAAAGTGTGAAAGTCTGTAAAAGGAAAGTGTTCACCTGATATGTAAGAGAGTATGATATAGAAATTTGCCCTGATTTTCATGGAGTTAGATTTTTTGCTGAATGGTGAGGTTTTTAGGTGATTTCACATCGAGAACAAGGTTTTTGGGTGATCTCACACCGAGAGTGAATTTTTTGGGTGATCTCATGCCAAGTGTGATTTTTTGGGTGATCTCACACCAAGGGAAGAGTGTTGGGGAGAGAGGTATATTTTTACTCTCCTTTCATGACTATATCCAATAAGCACCACTATAGATGGTACATCCTAATTTGTTATTATTGTTATGATTTTAATTGAAATGTACTGATAAAGTAAGTTCATTAATTGGAGGAAAATGCCAAGTGGTTTAGAATTCTTGTGAAACCCACGGTCGTAGAGATCTTTGTAATGAACTAAGAATTTTAGGAGGAATTAGTGAACAATGTATGAGTAGTTTGCCTATAGGAGGACTCCAAAATCAATTGGAACTACTCTCTGATATAGGGTAAAACATAGTAGATATGTACTCATTGTGTGAGGTCCAAATAAGTCTCTCACGTTTATTCATGATCACTTGTTCAAACTGCATACTTAAACAATGTTCTGGATTCTAGAGGTAAGAAGATCAAAAATTAAAGTAGAAATGACTATTACTGTAGGGCTTGGAAGGGGTCACCCAGACTAGAAATTTCTCAGTCATTTGGGCCACAAAGCGAAAAGTCCCTAGGAAAAAGGCGCGCAACAAAAGATAAAACTCCCCTGATATGATAAGTTGCACAATAAAAGAAAAAGCCACACAACAAAGGGAAAAAGTCCTGTAGAAAAATGGTTGCACAACAAAGGAAAAAATTCCCCAAAAAAAATCGTCATGAAAAAGGAATAAGTCTTCGTAGCAAAAGCTAGCATTTGCAACAAGGAAGACAAAGTCCCTAGAAAAATCTGTGAGATGAAGGAAAAAGATAGACCATAAAAGGCGTGTTTCAATACAAGGGACATTAGTTACAATGTCAGAAGAAAATCAAGCGCCATAAAGCAGCCAAAATCATCCTAATGATAAAAAAGTCCCATGACAAAGGGAAAAGACCCTGCAAATAATAGCCACACAACAAAAGGAACAATTCCCTAAGCAAAATGTATCCACGATAACCATGGTTGAAAAAAGTCCTAAAAGGAAAATCCGCTACGATAAAGGAAAAAAGTCCCTAAAAAAATGTCGAGCGACCAAGGATAAATAGTCACCGGAAAGCAGGTGCATGTCAAAGATAAGAAATTCCTAGTAAGAAGAAGTCACGTAACAAAGAAAAAATACCCTGGAAAAAGTAGTGCGTGACATTAGTTAAGGTAGATGCCCCCATGATCCTCAGTGGAAAAATTTGTGCTACAAAGGAAAAAGTCCCTTCGAGAAATATACCGCATGTAAAAAGTTGAAAATAAAGGAGAGTATGCATGGTCCGAGCTTCTAGAGACCTAGTAGCACAGGCTATGTGTATATGATAAGGATAATTGCGTACTCTGTATGCTTCCCTTTTCTTTTTGTTTGCAAAGTCCTAGCTGTAAGTAGTATCAGTCCCTTTGGGAATAATAAATGGAACTCTATTTTAGATTTGCAAACTCTTGTAGTTTGGCTCGTTTGTGAGGGGGCATGTTGTCAAGTGGTTTTGACTCTGCCTCCATGGCTATGTTATAGTTTTTCTATTTAAAAAACTTGCTTCTCTATGAGATGGGGTTTATTTCATCCCCGGATTAATTCTCAAACCTTTTTTATCTTAGTCTAAAAAAAAGAACCAAAAAAGAAAATTGTTTCAAGTGACCCATAAATGGCCCAATGTGTTCATTTTTAGACCTTTTAGATCCATCCAGAAAGGCAAATTTGGAGTCATGCAATAACTAATTGAGAAGTGTGTAGATAATAGATGAAAGATCATTAAATAAATGTTCCCTCAACAATCGAAGTTTGAATTGTGGGGAATACCCTGCGTCTAACCATGAAAACATTTTTCTTACTGTGTTTCCTAGACATATGATAGTTAGTTTTTATCACATTATTAATTGTAAAGTACTGAGCGTGAAGTATGGTTGTAGACACCAAATTTGGGTCACACTACCCTTGATATCCCTTTCGAGTAGTCAACATAGACATGTTCATATAACCATGACCCCTTTACCCCACATTTATATTAATTTAATTACTTACAATTAAATTAATACCCATCCTCACTTTATCTATTAATTTATTTACTTTAATTAAATTAATTTACACCTCACCCAGCCACTTCACCTAGACACCTCATCATAAACCTATTCTTAGCATGTTTCTTTTAACTAAGATTCAATCTCTACTTACCCTAACTAACTGAGACTTACTCTAACCCTAACATTAAATGCATATTATTTCTCTAACAACATGGCCACTTATCTAAGCACAAAATACCATTTTAGACTCCGAACCAATGGGCAGAACTCAGCCAAAAGATAGCCATAAGATCTGCTATTTTTGGAAAACCTAGGATTTCTTTCCTTAACCGATGACGGTTAACCCTAAACCGACACGCCGATTAACCTAAACCGTTGTCAATTACCATATATTCATTTTGTTAATTTTGTTCGAGAGGTTGGAAATTTTTGAGAAGTTAGCATTTTTGAGTTTTGGAGAAAGAGAGATCTACATGCAAACACAAACCAAATCCTGATCAAGCATCCAGAGAGACCCTAGCAAGTAACTAGAGACTGATGTGAAGGCATTGATGTTCACGGTAATATTTCAGGAGGAACTATCGTGACATGTTGATCACCAGTTTCATAGATCAACCATCACCTATCCTCCACCAACCAAGCCTGTAAATACAAGTAAGTGTGTTCTGATTTTGCATCATTCTATACTTAATTAGATTTTGGTTTCTTTAGCTCTATGTTTATTAGATCCTATTATACTTTGCATTCCACCATCCCCACCTCCATTTCAATCCACCCATCCAATCCAACCACCATAACCCCTTCCAGCCCCCTCATATTCCTGACTCTTAGACATTGTTGAGCCTTCCTGGGATTTTTACGAGCCTAACCATACTTCTTCCATTCTTTGTGCAATCACAGAGAAGCTCCAAAACCAATTTTATTTCATTTCCACAATTCAGCCCCTACTGATGCCAATCACCTTGACCATCCTCACTTTATCCTTCAATGACATCAGTCACTAGACAAATGTCGACTACTATATCTTCTGACAAAATTTCACTAAGTTGACTTTATCACCCCTAAAACCTCACAAAAACCTCACCCGAGCTAGATACACTACCTGAAGCCACTCCAAATACCTCCGTATCTCTCTTTATAGACATAGAGAGAACATGGATCCCTATTTTTGACATTTAACTATTCTACCCTTATCCTTAACCAGTCGCCGGTCATAGCTAATCCATCATCGGTCACACACTGACTGGAATCGATCTCTGTGTTTGATAACCCAATTCAATACAACAAGCTAATACCCACTTCCAAACTTCCTAGAACCATTTGTAACCTTTACCAGACCTGTAGAAACTCAAAACTACCTACCCAACCCCTGTGATCTGATCATAACCCTTTATTAGATTAGATTTAGCTTATTTAAGTATTTGAATGAGATGCCTAAATCATATCAAATACAATATAATGTTACTTGTTTACGCTATTTATTGCATTAAATCATATTAAAAAGTGGATTGAAAACCATCTAGGAAGTATCACACTTCCCAAATTTAGCACACGCTAGGCATGTCCACTGACATATATTGTTTAATATTATTCTTGTGGTCTTGTTTTCACATTTACAGGTAGTTCCTCCTAGCCAAAAGGAAGTTCTTCATGGTCAACTTGGATCAGGAAATCAAAAAACATGCACACAACCTGTTCAACTGTATATCACAAATAGGTATTCCTCCTTAGCCTATCACCCTCTATATGTTTCATTAATTTTATCAAGAATCTTGGTGAAACATTTTGGCATGCCCGGTGGGACCCTCTCTTAGGTTCATTGCATTTTCTTCATATAGGGAACTATTGTATGTTTCTTTCTTTTTAAAAATAGTTAACATTTAATCTTCTCCCTGGTAACATTATTTTCTTCTAATTTTCTAAACGACATTTGTGATTTGGTGTTTAAAATGAATCATTTCTTTCTTCTTGCATTTACATAGTAGTGAAAGAGCATTCTCTTGACCTATTCATCATTTGTCTACATCAGAATTCAATTGGTTGATTTGGGTTCTAAAATCTATTTCATTTCATCCTTGTATGCTACATTTTAGCTCACATTAAAAATTGAGGGCAACCTATATGCTGGAAGTCATGCCCAACTGATGGTTGACATAATTGAATCGTAGACGCACTTTCTCTTCTCTCTCTCTCTTTGCCAAAATGCACAAATAAAAATTCACACATCTTCTTAAATGACACCTTACCTGGAAGAAGTTTTCAATGATCACATGATCAGAGGATTGATAGTGGGTGCCTAGCTGGTTTCTCTGTCCAGTCATTATCTCAGAGAAAGGACCGCCCCCGCCAAAACATAACCTGAAACCACCCTTTAGAATTTTCCTCTTCATAGGATGCCTTCCAACCAAAAAAAATCATTCTGAATTCAAAAGTCAGTCTTAAATAACATAAGCTGAACACATAAAATTCACTTATAGGATTGCACCTGTTTTTCTTAGCTTTTTCTTGAGTTGTGTTTTGAGTTGTGAGGTTACATTCTCCACTTTCTTATTCCTTTCACACTCCACCATCATAGTTGGAGTATTCCGACTGTTTCTGAGTGTGTTCAGGGTCTAATACTATCATCCTCAATTTTTCATGGGTTAGATATTTCATCTGATTTAATTCACAAAAATACCAAATTTTTCTTCACTTCTTCAAATTTCACAGTGAAGCAACGTTGATCCAGGGACCGTCATCGATTTACATCTGACCATCAATCGATTTCCCTAACCGTTGTCAGCTTCCATCTCTTTTTGGTTATTCTACCCAAAAATAGACATTCATCACATATTATGTCTCTATTTGAAATTCCTCATGACATCATCATACCCCTAGAATTCTAAATATCACAGTCAAATATAACTTCTTCATTTCATTTTCATCATTTTTTGGCCTTATTTGCTAAAACTGTTGATTTCCCATAGTAACCGGTATCGGTTTCCCTAATCGTCATCAGTCACCCTATAACCATCATCGGTTAACATAACTATCATCGGTTCCTTTGTTTTAATTTTTAATTAAAACATTGACCAGTTTCACCTCCTGAAATTTATTCTCCTTCATTTTTTTTGTTTATCTGTGTCATTTATAGAGTATAGTTTACCAGTATACGGTAATACATGGTGTTGACTCGTAGCCAAACCAAATCCCTTGCATTTCATGCGAGCCTTCAGGCACTTCCACATATCCCATCATCTCCTTCTATCTTGTCACCTATGGATCCAACTCATCCCATCACCATTAGTACCACCAATGAGGAATTTGCAAGACTCCTTTATCATAATCCTGTTGCCCCACAGTACTACCTTTCCCATTCCTCCATCTGGGACTCCTTACGATAGTTGATATACAACATGCTCATGTCTATCCCTCTTACTCTCACCCCCACTTCCGCGTCAGCTACCACTAGCTCAACATTTCCTTCATCCACCTTACCCCATGTGGTATCTCAACTGGACCCCACATCCACATTAACTACTACACTAATGGCATCTATCGTTCTTGTGGTGTCGACCATACTTTCACCAATTTCCTTAAGCAAAACCCCATCTGCACCCATTACCTCATATATACCAGTTGCATCACAACCACCCATGGTATCGAAAACTCACACCCCATTTCAAAACCTCTTCCTTTCAATCCCACCATCTCTACCCCAAATTACCATGAGAGTCGTTACGACTACTCCACCCACTTACACACATCACCAACAACCCGCAATCTTGGTTATCACTTATTCGGGATATCTTCCACCCAAATCTATTCCCCCTTTACAGTTCTCATACTTGGCACCCCCATATATGAGGATGCCATCCACATCATACACCCATCATCAACCTCCCTTTACTGTAGGAGGCGCCCATTCCTCACAACCCAACAATGACCTCATTAGGATGATGATGGAAAAGATGCAAATATTAGAAGCATCAGTTTCTGGCTCTAACTTATGAAGAAATATGCAATGAGCCTATTCATCCATATATCCCCATTTGACCATACCTTGTACATTGGGAAATTCCCAAGTTAAACCATTTCAACAGTAAAGAAGACCCACAAAAACACTTGCGGTTGTTCAAACATGGGTGTTATCTAATTGCCCATGACGATGCTTTACTACTACGGACATTCCCCATGTCATTGACATGACCCACCTTAGATTAGTGTAGTGCTTTACCCAAACATTTCATATACTTATTTAACCAAGTGGCTCAAGCATTCTTAGAGCACTTCTCAATCAATGTCACCAAAAAATTCACCATGGCTGACCTATACTCGACACAACAATATGACGACAAATATATCATAGATTTTGTTTCTCGGTGGCAAATCCTTATCAACCAATTAACATTCCAGTTACCTCAAGTTGAGCTTATATATTTGTTCACTAGAGCTTGTGATATATACATCTCACCAACTCATCAGGTAAAAACTTTTCGCACCTTAGACGAGGCATTTACCATGGCGTGAAAACTAGGAATTTGTGCCATCGAAGAGAAGAAAATGCAGCTACCTAACAAAAACACTGTGTTCAAATCAAATGAAACTTCTTTTTCTTTGAAGCCCCAAATAAATTATTCAAAATCCAAGGGATATGCCAATGTGGTAGTTCTTAAATCTGGTCCATCTCATCCATCTAATCAAGCCAAACCTTTGTCCAATCTTTCTCCCATTTAGAATTTTCAGTTTCGGCGGGAACAATGAAAATACACTCCAATTGGAGAGCCCTATTCTTCAATCTTGGAAAATCTTATCAAGGCCAAAGCCTCATGGTGGTTTCAATCCCACTCGTCCTATGCCCGAATGGTATAAGGAACATGACTATTGTAATTATCATCACATCAAAGGCCATAGTGATGGTAATTGCATAAATTTTGAGAACATTGTCTAGGAAATGTTAGATAATGGAGATCCCATCCTGGACAACCTGAACGCACTGGAAAATCAAAACTTGCATATCTTTAAGAATTCTGTCCCTAACCATACACCATCATCTAATGAAAATGGTGAACCTCAAACCAATGACAACAATGTCCATGAATTCCATGTTGTTTTTGATATCATACCAGTCATTCCTCAATTTCCACCTATTCCATCTATAGAGGAAATTATGGCACAAGCTCCTCTACCCATGGAGGATCATACCTTATCCACTCCTTCACCCATAGAGGAGTCCCCTTCATCTCTCTCTTCACCCACAGAGGAGTCCACAATTTATTCTGATGCCATTTCACCATCTACCTCGCAACCTACTGAACAATAAATGGTATTAACTCTCCTACCTGCAGGAGAATCATTGTTGCTTTCTCCTCCACTAAAAGAGAAATCTACCTCACCCCACCTACCATCTCTCCTACCAATGAGAGATCTGTTAGAATCTCCACTTCCTGTTGGGGACAATTCTCCATTAGCATTTCTAGATCCTGTTGATCTATTCTCGGATCTTTTACCCACAGAGAATGAGGCTAACCAATATCTTGTCTCATGGACATATTTTATAGGTATTTCCACTAAACCAACAACATCTCCTCTTACAACAGTTTCTTTTTCACAACTATCCAATCGCTTGGATTATGTTGATAATTCCATGCTTTGGGGGTGTCTTTAGCTCACCTTTTTGACTCAAATGCAAATGTTCCTATAGATACCTCCATGATTTATCTAAAGGTATTTCTAGCAACCAAATCGACCCTGGTCGTGCTTGTTGAAATGGCTTCTTCTTCATCACCTTTACCTACATATGAACCTTTAGCAACGAATAAAACCATTCCTATGCCTAAGAAGCTTCCTGTACCTACATCTTCACCAACATCTAGACCTATCACTACCCTAGGTATCATACTGACATCCAACCTTGTCCATCCACCCATCAAATTGGACTTATCCACACCTTCCCAAGTTTACATGAAAAATATTCCTCCACTTAAAAGGAAGACCCAAATTTCTAGGATGCATACACCAGTCTCATCCACCACTCCTTTTTCACCTTTGCCCCTTTTGTTCATCCTAGGACCTCACCCATCAACCTTGGCCAAACAACCCCCTACCTAAGGAAAATCAAAATATAAGCAACCTACTTCTTCATCGCAATCCTTTGTTACACCCAATTTACCTACACAAAAAACACCCTCACCCTCACCTGTACATTTCTTACCACCTATACCTCCACCAGCTACCATAACCCCAACATTACCTATGCAACTTCAACCAATACATTCCACCTGGCCTCCACTAACCACCTCCACTACACTTCCATTATCCCTATGGGAAACCCACCCTCTTCCACCATTTGCTTTCCCTTTTACATCACGTACTCCCACCCCACCTTTACCTAAGAAGGTGTAATCCAAAGACAAGAACCCACTACCCTCCAACAAGGTAGTTGAACCAATAACACCTTCCATTGCTATTTCTTCTACCAAACCTTTACCCAAACATATAACATTAAAACCTAAGACAATACCACCTACCAAACCAATGATCAAACCTATTCCACTTCCTATAACACCTCTTCCACTATAATCATCTGCACCTTTACCCAAACCCACACTCACTTCCCACTGTGATTCATTGGTGGGGTCCTACGCCAACATTTTAGCCAACCTCTTAGAGACCTTGGTCATCACATTACCACTGCTTGGACCTTAAGACCCCCTCAAAATCAATCCAAAATGGTTTGATGAAACTAAAATTTTTGCCTACCATCATGTGCTAGGACATGATGTAGAGGGTTGTAAGTCTCTCAATATTGTTCTCCTCCAACTATGTCCTCCTGAGGAAAATTTTGATGATGATGATCTTCTTGATGAGGACCTTGTTCCATCTTTACCTGTCACCATACATCCCTACCCACTACCTATTCAGGGACCTGCATCACCAACTCCACAACCAAAATTCAAGATCAACATGGTTTGTATCAGAGAGTTAGCAAAACCACCACCTAAAATCCAATGTTCTCTAATCATTTTGCAAGGTTCTTACCCCGCATTAGGTTTTTTTCCATCATTCTATTATACTAATCATGTCATACATTTTCCATCTACCTCTTTCCCTCAGATTAAGATGATCCAAGTTACCACTTGCGCTAAAAAGGATAAAAGAAAAGAAAAAGAAACTATCCCATAAACAAATCCCATGCCCAATATACCATTTGCACCTGCACCCAAAATCACCGTTTGAGGACCCACATACCCTATTTCTGATGGGGTCACCCATCATATAATGATAAAATAATTACACCAATCCCCTCTAAAAATGCCTTTGTACGATCTCATCCAAACCTTTGAATCTCATCTACAAGCCCTTGTGGAGGTTTTGTAATCCATCAAGGTTTTACCTAACGACCCCACACCAGTAGCCTCTAGTATCACCCCTCACCACATGGCCTCTCTTACCAAATCATAACTTATTTTACCCCCATGCCCACTCATCAAGTAGTCGCTCTCAGTTTTTCTAATGAGGAGATCGTACCTCTCCAATCAGATGACCTTGATCCCTCCCTTTTCATCTCCATCTATATCGATAATATACACATATGACGCATTATGATTGATGGTGGCGCCAACATCAACATCATCTCCTACCACACGTATAACCAAATGTGCATACCTTCCAATTACATGCATAATAACCCAGTTATGTTGTGCTCCTTCAATGATTTCATCACTTGCACCCTTGGTACCATCATTTTCCATGTTCGTGTGGGCCCCCGTATTGTCTTAGAGTTATTCTATGTATTAGAGGGGAGTTCCAGTAAAACCTATTACTTGGTCAACCTTAGATTCACGTAATGGGTTGTGTTCCTTCAAATTTACATCACTGTGTAAAATTTGAACATGAAGGACATAACTACACCATCCCAGCTAACCCGTCACCAATCAAAACCTGTAACATGTTGTACGGACTGAATTATGTCCTTGTACCAGTTAAGGCATCTACCACCACTACCACTTCTCCTTCACCCACAACCCCATCCGCCAATTTTTCCACTACCTCACCCGCACCTACCTCTTCTGTTCCCACTACTGCCATAACTGCTATAGCTAACCCATCTGTTTACCCATCTAGTTCCCAACCACTTATTCCTTCTTATTCCCAATCTCTTATTAATTCATCTATTCTGGCTACACACATATCTACTAGCGATCCCTTATAAGTAATTTTTCAATGACTCACTCTAGGGGAATACCACCTCTACAATATAAACACATTCCTTACTTCATAAGAGTATGGTAACATACACCAACATCCTCATTATGACCAGCGCATAGGCGAGGTCTTCCCTTATGGTCATCCCCACCTTTGTACCAACTTAACATGTGGGGTACTTGATACTTCCACCTATTCACCTAAACTACCATCCCAAACATGACCATTTTCATTTGACCTCGAATCTCTCATCAACCGTCACTTTGCCCACACTTTCCTTCACCGTTGTGTGTGGAAAGGATTTGGATTTGGTTTTTACGAACAAGGCCATCATACCGTCATCAGTGTACCACTCATAAACACAAGGACAGTAGTTTTATCATCTTCACTTAACTATCAAAATAAGGGATAAAATATGTGGAACAATCCCTCATTGAATTGTAATAGTAGAAAATAATATGCAAAAAATATTACAAATCTCAAATAAATGTGCAGAATAAAATAACACAACACAAAGAGACAATACTTAATGTGGTTCACCTAATTTGAGATACCTCCACCAAGAATCACTTTCTTAGATTTTATTACAAGCCACCACTCTCTCAATACAATACCCAAATCTGTTTAGCGCTATGCTCAATAAAATCTACAGAATTCACACCCGAATTTAGACACATCTGCAATGTTACATAATCCCTACCATATGCACAAAACCACATAAGTAGACAACTACTTAAATATTTTTACAAAACCATGGGTATCAAAACCATGGGTCAAAACTGTCCCATAAACCTATGGGTCAAAATACCACCCATATGAGAAAATCATGTTTCCCGGTAGATTGGGTACATTTTTTTGAACCCTGATGAGAAAACTGTGGAAAGTGTACAATACTCTTAGTGTACAGTCTTCAACACTTTCACACATGAAAGAAGGCTCCACAACCTAACATTTGGCTTTGGTTTTTTAAAAAATTCCATCATACCTTCATCCCATGTACCCCCCGTAAACACAAAGACCGTAGCGGTATCGACTTCATTGAACTATCCTCTAAGAAGGCCCACGTTGACCTCATTAAGGATGCAAAACCTTCTCCACGTCGTTTAACCATGTCACCACATTCTCCCATGGAGTCTATGGATCTAGAATCCATTCCTCCTAATTTTTTTTCTGTAAACACCATTTCCTTGGGACCATTAACCTATCAACGCGATAGTGAGGCTCCCTCTTCTCTTCCCTTCCTATATTCTGACATGATTGATGATGATACACCATCCATTAATGTCGTTCAATGTCAGGATGATGAGTCTATCCTCACCTATCTTGGTGTGGAATATTATTATATTCACTGGTCATTTCCTTCTAAGACACAAGCCATGTTAAATGAATCAACCATCGAAGTCAATATCAACAAGCAGGATGACCCGCACATTCTAAAGATAGGGAAATATTTAGATGTTGTTGAACATGAAGCTTTTACTTCTTTCCTCTGGGATCATAAAAACTCTTTTTCTTGGTCTTATGCTGATATTCCTGGTATTGATCCAAACATTGTGGTCCACAATATCATCACCATTCCTAAAGAAAAATACATAAAAAATAAGCTACAAAAAATGTGTCCTCGCATTGCTCTTCTTTTCAAAGAAGAACTCTAGTGCCTTCTCTTAATTTCCTTCATTCTACCCATTAACTATCACCAATGTATTTCTAACATTGTTCCTATCACAAAATTAATAGGGGTAGTCTGCATTTGCATGGATTTCTGTGACCTCAACATAGCTTTCCCCAAAGAAGATTTTCCTCTACCTAGTATTGACCAACTAGTTGATCTTACTTCTAGCCATGGGATGCTATCACTCATGGATGTTTTCTTAGGTTATAACCAAATATTAATCACCCTAGAAGATCAACATAAAACTACCTTCATCACTCCTTGGCAGACCTTCTACTATTGAGTCATGCCTTTCGGCTTTAAAAATGCTAGTGCTACATATCAACTAGATATGACTTATGTATTCCATGACATCATGCATCGTATATTGGCAGACTAAGTCGATGAACTTCTTGCCAAATCAAAACATCATACCGAACACCTTACAATCCTGAAGGTCATTTTTGACCATCTCATCAAGTATTGCATCTGCCTTCAACTAAAGAAGTGTGTCTTCGTTGTTCTCTTAAGCAAGCTCCTTGGTTTTATTGTTTCTTTGCATGGCGTAGAAGTTGACCTTGCTAAAATAAGGCTATTATTGAAATGCCTCTACCTACTAACCATCTCCAACTTTTTAGTTTGCAATGAAAGTTGAAATCTATTCGCCATTTCATTTTTTGGCTCTTGGACTGCTACCAACCATTTCACCATCTCCTCAAAAAAGATGTCTCCTTCAAATGGGATGATGAATGCCACAAAGCCTTTGAAACCTTAAAACACTACCTTCTCTAACCATCAGTTCTCATTCCTCCTAAGGAGGGTCAACCATTTTACTTGTACATTTTTGTTACTAATCATTCCCTAGGTGCCATGCTAGCTCATTATGATGAACAACACAGGGAAAAAGTGGTCTATTATATAGGCTATACACTTATAGACTATGAAACTAGATACACCCATGCCGAAAAAACTCTTCTTGGCCTTAGTTTTTGTCACCACTAAACTTTGTCATTACCTACTCAATAAAAAAAAAATCATCACCAATACTAACCCCTTACATTACATGTATGCCAAACCCTACCAAAATCAATGTGTTGTGCATTGGCTCATGCTTCTTGTAGACCTTGACCTTTAATTCATTCATCAAAAATATATCAAAGGAAAAACCATTTCTGACAAACTCACAGATGTACCCCTCTCTGGAAGTCAATCCTCTAACTTTGATTTCCTGGACAAGTCCATTGGTACCCTCTCTTTGGATGATACTGTTTACCAAATGACCTTATTATTTGATGGTTCCAAATGTCAGCATGGGGGTGGTACATGCATTATCCTCATTCCTATTGATGGTGAACCTATGCCTTTATATTTCAAACTAGATTTTGATTTTACTGATAATATCACCGAATATGAAGCACTCGTATTAGGTCTTCAAACTGCCACCTCCTTAGATGTCAAATCAATTAATATATTTGGAAACTTTCAACTAGTTGTAAATGAATTCAATGGCATATACCAATGTCATAAAAAATTACTTCAAAAGTATGAACATCGTGAAGACATAATTTTTACTACCTTTGACTGTTATGAAATTCAAACCACCCCACGTTCTACTAATAAATTTGTGGGTACCATGACCTCCCTAGCTTCTCAGATACTCGCTTCGTCTTCCGACTCAAAAATATTTTTCATAGTACAAAGGTTACAATCACCTTCTTATTTATTTTGAGATGTCAACTTTGTCAAAACTGTTGCACCTGACCCATGTGACCTTTTTTATAAGTAGTTTGAAGACTACCTTTCCATTTCCATTCTAACTCTAGATCTTACCTGTAATGGAAAACGTGCATTTCTAAAATGTTTCTCTAACTATGTCATCGTGGGTGGTCTTCTTTATAAACTTGGATTTTACAATATTATCTTACGATGCCTTACAAGTTCTGAGATTCCTTATACCATCGAGGAATCTCACGACAGAATTTGTGGAGGTCACTTCAATGGCCTAGCTATCGCTAAACGCATCCTTTTCCTGGGATATTATTGGGCCACCCTCAACCGTGACTGTTGTGACTATTTCAAATGTTATGTGAAATGCCAACAACATGCTAATCTTCATCACACACCTAGTCATGCCCTACTGGTCACACGAGACCTTTTAACTTTCTCTCAATGGGGTTTGGATCTTTTCAGAGAGATCAATCCTATTTCTTCACAATGCCATAAATGTATTATAACCACAACTGAATATTATATTAAATGGGTTGAAGCCATACCTCTTATTTCTACAAAAGATGAGAAAATATGTGACTTCATTAATCATCACATCATTTATCGCTTCAGCGTTACTCGCCATCTCATCACTGATAACAGAAAATAGTTCAAAAACAAAACCCTACAAAAATTTTGTGACTCATTTGGCATTCTACTAATTTTTTCTTTACCTTACTAACCACACAAAATGGAAAAGTAGAATAAACCAATAAAACCCTGAAAAAAATTCTTGTGAAAGCAGTTGACGATACTGGAAAGGATTGGCATACGCACATTCCTTTCACCTTGTGGGCTTACCGTAATAGTATTTACACCTCAACTGTTGCCACACCTTTCTCTCTAGTCTACAGTACCGAGGCTATCTTGCATCTTGAATTCTAGATTCCATCTCTCTGTATCTCACTCCAAGACATGCTCAATGATGATGAATTTCACCAGGACCATTTGAAACAACTTGAGTTATTAGATGAGCATCGTCTTAATGATCTTGATCATCTCCAAATCTACCAAAAGTGTATCAAACGTGCCTATGAAAAATGTGTCCATGAGTGAACCTTACAGGTCCGCAACCTCATTTGGAAAATCAACATGTAACCGAAGAAGAGAAAAGTAAACAGGGAAAATTTTCTCCTAATTGGCTTGGACCCTATATCGTTACTCATACCTATGGATCAAGTGCTTATCATTTGTCTTCACTCGAAGGTAAACCTGAACCTGAACCCCTCAATGCATTGTGTCTTTGACCATTCTATTCTTGAATGAAGTCCTATATCACCTTCTGTCTATTTCAAGCTTGTCCCTTGAGGACCCTTCACCTTTCATATTACCTATTCTTGGGTTCAACGAATAAACAAGAATCATGTGATTAGCCTCTCACTATTCAAACTTATCTTAAACATGAGTACCACGACTCTTCTCATGGCATGATTTTCATGGATACTTTTCATCTTTTTCAAGATGTAATCCCATGGCCATTCATCTCTTGAAACCATCTCTTTCATAGTTAACCTATGTGTGATATGGTTTTGTCTTCTAAACAAGATTATAATCTTCTTTTATAGTCTTGTCCATGACTTAAATTTCCAAAAGAAAAATAATTTCAAAAGAAAAATGGGATTTAACTCCTTGAGCTAAAATTCTAGAAAAAGATGACTCCCTCAAAAGGGACATCTCTTCTCTCTATCTCGCCACTATAAATAGACGGCTCCATCGAAGGACAACTATAAAAAGCTAGCCATACTGCACATAGTCTATCATAAAAAAGGACTTGTTGTTGCAAATCAGCAGCACCCCTGGATGTTGATAAGATTTCTAGTTTGATCATTCTAAGCATCCAGTGTGATTGCACAACATTGAAACATTTCCCCAAGTGTGGGACTTGTAAAATGGGAAAGGAATCTCCAGTTTAAAGGCTGGTTCCTCAATTCCTCTGGTCAGATTTATCACTTGCACAGTTGCAGAGGTTTATCTCTCAAAATCCTACTCTAAATTTCAAAGGAGACAGAGATGGAGAATGTAAAAAACTAAAAATAATGCTAATAGGTGATGCACCAAAGGAGTGGTGAGCATTTTTTACTTTTGCAGATTGACACAGTCCATAAAAATGTAACAAAGAACCTCATGCACAAACTGATAATTGTAATGAAGGATCAGAAATTAACCAAACAACACAGGTAGAGGATGAAAACTAATCACAGAGGCTGTATTGTTATTTTAATCATCAAAATCACTTGCATTACAACACCTGAGAGGCAAAAATAAAGTAACAGCTCTTAGAAAAGGTCTGATATTCCACCAAAATCACTTCCAAGGTGAGAAAGGGGACCTGTAATGCACAAAAAAAAAGTTCAACCCTTTGAAATGAGCCAAATCTATCTTTTACAGTGCAAGGGACGAGCCCAGGAGAGAGAAACACGGGAAAACATGGGAGAGGTTCAATCATGACCAAAATGCTTTTAAAAAAACATGGGCATCCTTACAGACCCATTCCCTAACATTTTTAACCATGCTGGGAGAGAATGCGAGCCATTCTTCATTAAAAACAGTGGTTGAAACGTCATTTCTGCTCATCACCATGTGCCAGAGATGTTTTTCTATTTTCTCTCTCCAAAATCCATCAAAATGCAAAATTGAACCTGGAATATTTTAGAGAATTTCACCAGATTTCCATTGATATAAAGAACGTGAAAAATTGAGCTCTGGATCGAAAGTTATGGCCATTTGAAATTTTAGGGCAAAACAGGGCCAAATCGAGTCGACTGGAATTTTTTTTGAATTTTTACCCTTTTTGCCATTTGGGAAAATTTTCCAAAATTTCCCCACGCTCCACTGGTTCAAGTGCCGCATGGCATGCTTTTATTGGTCGCGGGCCCATCCTGCTCCATTTTCCTTCATTTTCACCTTTGCAAAAATTTCCCAAAATTCCCCGCCAGGCCGGCGAGTTTAGGACACGTGGCACATGCTGATTGGGCGCGGGCCTTTCTCTCGGAAATTCTCTGCGGGTTGCTTTGATATTTTTTGACCTGGACATGTGGCACAACCCCATTGGTTGTGGGCTTTCCCCTTCTAGATTTTCCGTGGAGTTTTCTCTTCGAAATTTCCTTTGTTTCTTCTTTGGAAAATTTTCCAAATTCACCCCACCCTCCGCCGATCCGAGACACGTGGCAGCATATAATTGGTCGTGGGCTCCCCACAAGCATTTTAACTTTTGCAAAAACACATGGGAAAAAATCCCAATTTCCTCCCTCGCTCCGCAGCTCCAGCCTCTGGTGACATGTGGCTTGATGTGATTGGTCGTCGGGGAAATGGGCCAAAAATCCTCCATTGAAATTTTGGCGAAACACTTTGCCAAAAATCCAACTTCTCCTCCACCCTCCACCTTTCTGGGTCCTTAGGACACGTGGCATGTTTTTATTGGCTACGGGGCCATCCCTCCAAAATTTCCATGCGCTAACACTTAGCCAAATTTTCCAAATTTCACCCCCTTGACACGTGGCAGCTTTTGATTTGTCGGATGGCCTTTCAGGGGAAAATTTTCTTTTGAAAATTTTTCCAAAACACTTGGTAAAAAACAAAGTTATCCTCCGCCCCCGCCACTTCCTAGACAAGTGGCAGCATCTCATTGGCTGCGGGCCTTTCAGGGGAAAATTTCCAACAAAAACTCCGCCGAGCTATAACTTCAAAAATACATGGAGTTAGGAGGAAAACTTTACCTTTCTAGAAAGCTGAGAAAGAGCTCTATCCAATGGTGTCATTTCCAGAAGGTTTTGAGTGCCTGAAAGAAAATATTATGTCTAGGCACAAGATAAGGAAAGATGAAGGGAGTTAGCCACAAAATTAAGCAGGGGGCCACATTTAGATAACAATTTTGGCAACTCAGAGGGGTCCATCTGCCTCTACTGGACTGAAGTTAAACCAGTTGCTTGAAGCAATCCATTGGGCATGGAGGCACCCTGATATTTTTGTCTAATACCCCAACTGACTAGAAACGTTACAAGGAGGAAGATGGAATGAGCACCTGATGGACAGCAAGGCCTGCAAACACATTCCCAGGAACAACAAGCCTGTGCCAAAGCACTTATGGAAAGAAAAACTAACCTACAGCAGCAAACAATGTGCACAAGCACTTGGGAGGAATGAAAACCTAAGCTAACATTACAAGGTGGAGTAAATTTTCCTTAGTAGCAATGCTTTAGATGGATTCCCATTGACTAGAATCTGTAGTTCTTCACAACCATCCAATGAAAGACAATTGGAAAGCATTGTTGTCCTTACACTTTGTGACCATGTATGGCCACTCCAATGGCATCAAATTTTGAATGCCTTCCCGGTTTTGTTCTGTCTGCATCCCATTTTAACACTAGATCTCCAACTTGGAAGGATCTATTCTTGGCCTTTCTATCAAAGGTCTTCTTTATCAAAGCCTGATCCTTCTCCATTGCTTAGGATGCCTGATTCCTGATTTCTTGGAGCTCCATCAATTCTACATATCTAACCTCCATGGGCTCAAACTCCAACAACTCCAACTGTTTCATGAGTTCCAATGTTGGCAACTCAAGAGACATGGGTAAAATTGCCTCTCTCCCATTAAACAAGCTGAATGGAATTACCTGTATATCTCTTGGGAGTTTATCTAGCAACAAGGTGGGGGGCCATTTCAATTTAGTATGCCAAGACCTCTGATTTTCATCAAGAGTCCTCTTAATGATCCTCAACAAGTTCTTGTTTGTAGATTCAGCCTGGCCATTACCCTGGGGGTAATAGTTTGATGAAGTACTTAGGTAGATCCCATTCTTGACAGCCCATTCAGTCACCTTGGACCCGATGAATGCCAATGCATTATCTGATATTATTGTAGCAGGTACACCAAATCTGGTTGCTATTCCCTCATAGAAGTCTAGGATGCTAGATTCATTTGCTTCCTTGAGTGTATAGCTTCAGTCCACTTAGTGAAGTAATCTGTGGCTGTTAAAATCCACTTGTGCTTATTAGACTATGAAACTAGTACACCCATGCCGAAGAAAACTCTTCTTGGCCTTAAGTTTTTGTCACCACTAAACTTTGTCATTACCTACTCATAAAAAAAAAATCATACCAATACTAAACCCCTTACATTACATGTATGCCAAACCCTACCAAAATCAAGGTGTTGTGCAATTGGCTCAGGCTTCTTGTAGACCTTGACCTTTAATTCATCATCAAAAAAATAAAAAAAAAAAATCAAAAGAAAAAACAATTTCTGACAAAACTCACAATGACCCCTCTCTGGAGTCAATCCGCGAACTTTGTTTCACCTGGACAAGTCCATTGGTACCCTCTCTGTGGATGATAATGTTTACCAAATGACATTATTATTTGATGGTTCCAAATGTAAGCAGGGGGGTGGTACATGCCATATCCTCATTCCTATTGATGGGAAACCTATGCCTTTATATTTCAAACTAGATTTTGATTACTGATAATATCCCGAATATGAAGAACTCGATTAGGTCTTCAAAATGCCACCTCCTTAGATGTCAAATCAATTAATATATTTGGAGGAAACTTTGCAAACTATTGTAAATGCATTCAATGGCATATACCAATGTCATAAAAAAATTACTTAAAAAGTTTGACATCGTGAAGACATAATTTTTACTACCTTGATGTTAGAAATTCAAACCACTCCCACGTCACTACTAAATTGTGGGTACCAGACCTCCATAGGCTCTCAGATACTGCTTCGTCTTCCGACTCAAAAATATTGTGTTAGTACATAAGGTTACAATCACCTTTTTTATTTGAGTGTTCAACTTTGTCAAAACTGTTGCACCTGGACCCATGTGACCTTTTTATAAGTAGTTTGAGAATACCTTCCATTCCATTCTAACTCCTAGGATCTACCGTAATGGAAAGTGCATTCTAAAAGTTTCTCTAACTATTGTCATCGTGGGTGGTCTTCTTTATAAAATCTGGATTTTACAAATTATCTTACGATGCCTTACAAGTTCTGAGATTCCTTATACCATCGAGGAATCTCACGACAGGGATTTGTGGAGGTCACTTCAATGGCCTAGCTATCGATAAAAGCCATCACTTTTCTGGGATATTATGGGCCACCCTCCCACCGTGACGTGTGACTATTCAAATGTTATGTGAAATGCCAACAACATGCTAATCTTCATCACCCACCTAGTCATGCCTACTGGTCACACGAGACATTTAAAGTTCTCTCAAGGGGGTTTGGATCTTTTCGAGAGATCATCCTATTTCTTCTTCACAATGCCAGAAATGTATTAAACCACAAATGAATATTATATTAAATGGGTGAAGCCAGACCTCGTATTTCTTTTTTTTTAAACAAAAAAAAAAGATGAGAAAATATGTGACTTCATTAATCATCCATATTTATCGCTTCAGACGTTTACTCGCCATCTATCACTGTAACAGAAAATAGTTCAAAAAACAAAACCCTACAACATTTTGCGGACTCATTGCATTCTACTAATTTTTCTTTACCTTTACTAAACCACACACAAGGGAAAAGTAGAATAAACCAATAAAAACCTGAAAAAGAAAAAAACAGTCTTGTGAAAGCAGTTGACGATACTGGAAAGGATTGCATACGCACATCCTTTCAACCTTGTGGGCTTACCGTAAGAGTATTTATAACCTCAATGTGGCAACACCTTTCTCTCTAGCTACATACCGAGCTATCTTGCATATTGAATTCTAGATTCCATATCTCTGTATCTCACTCCAAGACATGCT
Source organism: Taxus chinensis (assembly GCA_019776745.2). Lineage (NCBI taxonomy): Eukaryota > Viridiplantae > Streptophyta > Pinopsida > Cupressales > Taxaceae > Taxus > Taxus chinensis. The sequence continues at coordinate 37,339,915 of CM034150.1, forward strand.
CAATGATGATGAATTTCACCAGGACCATTTGAAACAACTTGCGTTATTAGATGAGCATGTCTTAATGATCTTGATCATCTCCAAATCTACCAAAAGGGTATTCAAACGTGCGATGAAAAGTGTCCAGAGTGAACCTTACAGGTCCGCAACCTTCATTTGGAAAATTAAACATGTAACCGAAGAAGAGAAAAGTAAAAGGGGAAAATTTTCTCCTAATTGGCTTGGGACCCTATATTCGTTACTCAAACCTATGGATCAAGTGCTTACATTTGTATGCATCGAAGGTACCGAACTGGAAACCCCTCAATGCATGTGTCTTGACGATTCTATTATTGAATGAAGTCCATATCACTTATGTCTATTTCAAGCTTGTCCCTGAGGACCCTTCACCTTTCATATTACACTATTATTGGGTTCAAAGAATAAACAGGGGGAACATGTGGATTGCCTCTCACTATTCAAAACTGATCTTAAAACAATGAGTTACCACGACTCTTCCTCATGGCATGATTTTCAGGATACTTTTCATCTTTCAAGATGTAATCCCATGGCCATTCATCTCTTGAAACCATCTCTTTTTCATGTTAAACCTATGTGTGATAGGGTTTTGTCTTCTAAACAAGATTATAATTCTTCTTTTATATCTTGTCCATGACTTAAATTCCAAAAGAAAAATAATTTCAAAAGAAAAATGGGATTTTAACTCCTGAGCCTAAAATTCTAGAAAAGATGACTCCCTCAAAAATTGGACATTCTTATCTCTCTCTCGGCCACTATAATAGACGGCTCATCGAAGGACACTATAAAAAGCTAGCCATTACTGCACATAGTCTATCATAAAAAAGGACTTGTTGTTGCAAATCAGCGAGCACCCCTGGATGTTGATTTAAAAAAAAAAAAAGGGGAAAATTTCAGTTTGATCTTCTCAAGCATCCAGTGGTGATTGACACAACATTGAAACATTTCCCCAAGTGTGGACTGTAAAATGGGAAAGGAATCTCCAGTTTAAAGGATGGTTCCTCAATTCTCTGTAACATTATCACTTGGCCACAGTTGCCAGAGGTTATCTCTCAAAATCCCTACTCTAAATTTCAAAGGAGACAGAGATGGAGAATGTAAAAAACTAAAAAGAGGCTAATAGGTGATGACACCAAAGGAGTGGTGAGCATTTTTTTACTTTGGCAGATTGGACACAGTCCATAAAAATGTAACAACAAGAAAACCTCATGCACAAATGATAATTGTAATGAAGGATTCAGAAATTAACCAAACAACACAGGTAGAGGATTTGAAAACGATCACAGAGGCTGTATTGTTATTTTAATCATCAAAATCATGGCATTACAAACACCTGAGAGGCAAAAATAAGTAACAGATATTAGAAACAGTTGTATTCACAAAATCACTTTCCCAAGGTGAGAAAGGGGACCTGTAATGCACCAAAAAAAAAGTTCAACCCTTTGAAATGAGCCAAATCTATCTTTTACAGTGCAAGGGACGACCCAGTGAGAGGAGAAACACCGGGAAAAAATTGGGCAGGTTCCAATCCTGACCAAAATGCTTTAAAAAAAAACTGGGCCTCCTTACAGACCATTCCCTAAAATTTTAACAAGCTGGAGAGAATTGCGAGCCATTACTTCATTAAAAACAGTGGTTGAACACGTATATTCTGCTCATCACCATGTGCCAGAGAGGTTTTTCTATTTTCTCTCTCCGCACAATCCATCAAAATGCAAATGGAACCGGGAATATTTTAGAGAATTTCACCAGATTTCCATGATATAAAGCGTAAAAATTGGAGCTCTGGATCGAAAGTTATTGCATTTGAAATTTAGCAAAACAGGGCCAAATCGAGTCGAATGGAATTTTTTTTGAATTTTTACCCTTTTGCCATTTGGGAAAATTTCCAGAATTTGTCCCCACGGTCTCCACTGGTTCCAAGTGACCGATGGCCATGCTTTATTGGTCGGGGGCCCATCCTGCTCCATTTTCCTTCATTTTCACCTTGCAACAAAAATTTCCCAAAATCCCGCCAGGGCCGGCGAGTTTAGGGACACGTGGCACAGAAATAGCATGATGGGCGCGGGGCCTTCTCTCGGAAATTCTCTGCGGTTGCTTGAATTTTTTGACCTGACCATGTGGCACAACCCCATTGGTGTTTTATGGGACTTTCCAATTCTAGATTTTTTCCGTTGAGTTTTATCTTCGTGGGTCAGGGGTTGTGGGGGGGGGGGGGGGGGCGGGGGCGAGGGGGGGCGGGGGGGGGGGGGGAGGAGGGAGTGGGGGTACGTGGGGAGGGGGGGGGTGGTGGGGTGACGTGGGGGGCGGGGAGAGGGCGTGGGGGGTTGGGGGGCGGGGGGGGGGGGGGGGGGGGCGGTGGGGGGGGGGGGGGGGGGGGGAGGGGGGGGGGTGGGGGGGGGGGGGGGGGGCGGGGGGGGGGTGGGGGGGGGTGGGGGGTGGAGTGTGTTGGGGGGGGTGGGGGGGGGGGGGGGTGGGGGAAACAAACACACAAAAAAAAAATCGAAAACAAGGTGAGGGGGGGGGGTGGGTGGGGTGGGGGGGGGGGGGTGGGGTGGGAAAAAACAAAAAAAAAAAAAAAATAAAAAAAACAAAAAAACAAAAAAAAAAAAAAAAAAAAAAAAAAAAAAAAAAAAGATAAAATTCAAGGGAGTTTTATCCTGGGGCCTTAGCTAAGTTTGTCAGATATAACCCAGTGCGTGAAATGTTTATCTAACAGAGTCTGAAGACATGCTTTCTGCAGATGACTATGACAGCTTTGTAAGAAAAGTATATTAAAGCCACTTAGACAATGAGAAAGTGCGATATCCTTCTTTTAGGTGCTTCTTCTCCCTGTATATACCACTTTCAATTATACTGCTCTTTTGAATAAGGGTTTAAATGAATTACTTTTAAATGGATTGAACTTATCCTTTTCAGCATGAATGTTCTGGATTTGCCAAGGATTAGAATCACTGGGGGCTTCTTTTGATGATAAGAGAAGAATGCGCCTAAATTGATATTTACTGCACACGAGAAACAGTTTGAGCACAGGACTGTGCTCTATCTACCAATTAGAATCAAGTAAAATTCTGTTTCCTCTATTCCAACAGTAGACTCTTTCTTCCAACTAAAAGAAAAACCGCTGCATTAAATGAATTTCTTCTATCTGCTTGTTTCTTTTTTTTTTTTTTTTTTTTTTTTGTTTTTTGGCCCCCCACCCCCCCCCCCCCCCCTTTGGAAAAATTTCCAAATTCACCCCACCATCCGCCGTCCGAGACACGTGGCAGCTATAATTGGTAGGGGCTCCCACAAGCCATTTTAACTTTTGCAAAAACACATGGAAAAAATTCCCAATTCTCTCCCTCGCTCCGCAAGCTCCAGCATATGGGGACATGTGGCCTTGATGTGATTGGTCGTCGGGGAAATGGGCCAAAAATGCTCATTGAAAGTTTGGCGAAAAACTTTGCCAAATCCAACTTCTCTCCACCCTTCCACATTTCTGGGTCCTTGGACAGTGGCATGTTTTGATTGGCTACGGGCCAGCCCTCCAAAAATTTTCCATGCGCTAACACTTAGCCAAACTTTTCCAAATTCACCCCCGGAACGTGGCAGCTTTGATTTGTGGGATGGCCTGTCAGGGAAAATTTTCTTTTGAAATTTTTCCAAAAAACTTGAGTAAAAACAAAGTTATCCTCCGCCCCGCCACTCCTAGAAAGTGGCAGCATCTCATTGGCTGCGGGACTTCAGGGGAAAATTTCCAACAAACAACTCAGCGAGCTATACTTCAAAAAAAATCATGGAGTTGGAGGAAAACTTACTTGCTAGAAAGCTGAGAAAAGCTCTATACAATGGTGTCATTTCAGAAAGTGTGAGTGCCTGAAAAGAAAAATATTAGGTCTAAGGCACAAGATAAGGACAGATGAAAGGGAGTGAGCCCAAAATAAGCAGGGGGCCACATTTGAGATAACAATTTGGCAACAGAGGGGTCATCTGCCTGCTGGATGAAGTTCCAGTGCTTGAAGCAATCCATTGGGCATGAGTCACCTGAATTTTTTGTCTAATACCCCAACTTACTAGACCGTTACAAGGAGGGAATATGGAAATCACCGATGGACAAGGCTGCAAACACATTCCCAGAACAACAAGCATGGGCCAAAGCACTTAGGGAAAGAAAACTAACTACATGCAAAACAATGTGCAACAAGCACGTGGAGGAATGAAAACTAAGCTAACATTACAAGGTGGAGAATTTCCTTAGTAGCAAGCTTTAGAGGATCCCATTGACTAGATCTGTAGGTCTTCACCATCAATGAAGACAATTGGAAAGCATTGTGTCCGACACTTTGTGGAACCATGATATGGGCACTCCAACAATGGCATCAAATGTTGAATGCTTCCGGTTGTTCGGTCTGCATACCATTTAACACTAGATCTCCAACTTGGAAAGGATCTATTCTGGCCTTTCTATCACAAAGGTCTTCGTATCAAAAGACGATCCTTTCTCCATTGCTTAGGATGCCTGATTCCTGATTTTGGAGCTCCATCAATTCTAACATATCTAACGCCATGGGCTCAAACCCGCCAACAACTCCAACGTTTTCATTGAGTTCCAAGTTGGCAACTCAAGACATGGGTAAAATTGCTCTCTCCCATTAAACAAGCTGAATGGAATTACCTGTATATCTCTTGGGAGTTTATCTAGCAACAAGGTGGGGGGCCATAAATTTGATTTCAATTTAGGATGCCAAGACCTCTGATTTTGATGAGAGTTCACTCCAATGATCTTCAACAAGTCTGTTTGTAGCCTTCATGTCTGGCCATTACCTGAGGGTAATAGTTTGGATGAAGTAACTTAGGTAAATCGTTCTTGACAGACCATTCAGTCACTTGGATCCAATGAATTGCTAATGCATTATCTGAATTGATTGTAGCTGGTATGCCAAACCTGATTACTATTCCCTCATAAAAGTCTAGGATACTAGTTCATTTGCTCCTGGTGCTAATTGATTCAGGTCACTTAGTGAAGTAATCCGTGGCTATTAAAAATCCACTTCGGCCCTTGGATGAATTGCGGATTAATGGATCCAATGAAGTCTAAACCCCATTGCATGAAGGCTGGTCAACTGAAATAGATGCAAATCTCTGAAGGAGCGAGTCGATCTTACCTATGAAGGAATGCACCATTCTTGCACCTCTGTCCATGCGGTAGCATATCAATTGAAAATTTTGGGCCAAGAATAACCAAACCCCTTGTGATCTTTAGAAGCTGTCACTCTTGGCTGATAAAATGACCATGAGCGTGGTCCCACATGGAAATCTTCCTAACACACTATGAATCTGATTGTACCAATGCATCTCAGCATACTCCATTCACATATCTTTGAATAAAAAACACCATCAACAAGGGCAATGGGAACAGAAGCAATATGAATGTCTTTTTGGAATCTTGGTTATATATAGAGGGATAGGCCTGTGCTTAGGAAGCTACATTATACTTTGGAGTCCAGCAAGGAGTGGGGCACCCATTAATTTTACCTCTTGAGTGCTTCCTGCTCATGGCTGATGGTAATGCCAAAATAGTCTCGTTCTCATTGCATGCTTCTTTTGTTCCCTATTCACTCTCTGCTCGGCTAGCCGCTCCTCTCATTGTGCGGACCTCGCAAGATATCGAAGCTCCTGTCTCTGTACGGTAGGCAACCTCATCGGATATGCGTAACTGTCTTTAATTAATGGCTTCTCCACGCCACTGAGCCGCCAGCAGCCGGACCGCCTATAGATACTCACATACTCTATCCAGCACTCGTAGCTGCTCCCCTCCCGACCTGGCATTCCCGGATGCCTTCGGTGCCAGCTCCGGATCCGTGTCATCGGAGCAACCCCCTTGCTACCTTGTTTGCACCCCATAGTTTCAGTCAAAGACATTAGTACCCTGCCAGTGGGAGTTCACCTAAGCCGCCATCAGTGAGTCCCATCATCGGACATGTACCTTACCATTTCCTCTTCTTTCTCAGCCCCAGCTGCGGCTCTCATCCGTCCTCTTTGCTCTTGCGTTTCTCCGCTGGCGACGCGCCTTCCTTTATGGTTCAAATTCACCTGACCTTACGCTACCATTATTAACCAAAAGGAGTTTCTTCCCTAAGGCTACTCTCACCAGATGACCCTCGCCTGCGGTACCGCGTCCCGTCTTCCCGTCATCTACTATCTATCTTTGCTCCATATAACCCTATCCTATTTTCCTCCACCCCGCCCCTCTACCTTCCTTCCACGTCCTTACTCCCTTCAGGACCCAGCCTCGCACTCCCCAGCTCAATGGTATACCGTTATATCAGCTCCTCCATACCCCGTCCGCCTCCCCCCCATTCAACTCACTTGCGCACAGGTCACTCCTTCTATTATTTCTTGGACGCTTCCCTCGTCTTCCCCCATCTGCCACTCACTCCTCCACCTTTCCTCAGCCCCCTCCATGGTTGAGTCCTCGGCTGCTCCACTCCTTGGCTTATCCCCCTAGCCCGATATCCTTATCGTCATATCCCGCTCTACTTTCACATGATTATTTTTGCTCCCTAAGAGCCACCCCGCCCCCCCCACATGCCCGCCAACCTCAGGACCTTTATACGTACTCCCTCGTAGCTTACCCGACACCCCCTTTGTTATTGATCAGTCATACCCACCGTTGCGACCAAATTCCCAACCTCGCTCTTTAGTCCCGCCTCTTGCATCTATTTTCCTATTTTCCTCCCTCTCCTATTTTTTCTCTCGGTTTTCCTTTCGCTTATCCGTTCCCCCTGCCTTAGCCCAGCTTACCTCCAAATCCCCCCGGTCCCTTTCACTCCCCCTTCCTCACCTTCACAAGAACCCGATCTTTTTCTTTTCAGTCCCCTTCCGCTCGCCCATCGCTTGCATCGCCTTTCCGATTTTGTCTGCCCCACCATACTCCCACCATTTGTGTGGCCTCCTCCCGTCCGGACCCTCAACGAATTAACCTATCTGGTGATTCTCCCCCCCAGCACTATAGTTTCTCTATGTGTCCTATTGCACGACATCCCTGATCCCCTCTGTACTTATCCTTTTCCGCGCTGGAACGTTCAATATCCCTCCGGAATACCTTAAAATCTCTTGTTTAGCCCGCCCCTCTATTCATCTGTCCGTTCCTCCGCCTCCGATTAATCGCTCCGCTCTAGGCCCCTTCCCCACTGGTACCATCTGGTCTAATGCGGGTGTGTCTTTACAACCCGTCCCATCTTTTCATTTCCTTTTCTCACCGTGCTTCCTCCGTTTACCCTGTCTTCCGCACTGCCCCTATACATTTACCCTCTCATTACTAATCCTCACCCCCCCTTAACGAGTTCTACACCCTCCCCGAATCTGCGCCCCTGGTCCCTCACCATCCGCGCCACTCGCCCCTCAAGATGAACCCTAACATCTCGCTTAATCCCTCCTAGCGAACCCTTATGACTCTTCTCCCACCCCCCACTTACCGGTGCTCGCTACATCGGGTCCCTACTCCCAAAAGTTTATCTCCCCCACGCTTGATTCCCCAGCTGTGCCCATTATTTTTGCCTGTGCACCGTGCTGAATACCGCGCTACCCCGTCCCCCGTCTTTTTTTGGCGCGCAGCTGCACGACTCACGCCGATACTACCTATCCCTTTTGTTTGCGAGCTGCTTTAGAAACAAATTGGCCCCCCGTCTACACGATACGTCGCCTTTAGAAACTGCACTCCGTGGGTGTGTTTTTCGCAGTAATGGAGTGGGCCATTACCGAGTAAGGTGTGACGGGATACAGCCATGTTCAATCGAGAAAGGTCAGGGATACTGTTATCTCAAAGGGTGGATGGTATGTGGAGAGAGTTAGGATGGTGGGAATTTGAAAGGGAGGGTGGAGGGCACTCCGCTCCAGGTCTAGTCTCCGTCTTCGCTCAAAAATCAACTGCTCACACAGCTTTTCATCTACCAACTTAGGTGACCTTGATCTCTATGCAATTCCATGACACAGGTAATCCAACCTGCTCTCTGTTCATTCAAGTCTTTGTTGAGAAGGAAGTCTTTAACCCCCACATGGAAACCAACAATTGAACCTTGTTTGTTTGAGACTAAATGCTTGAACTTCTTCAAGTTTTTGATTACTGCAAGAACATTCTTCTCAATGAAAAGAATATCTACAACTCATAGTCCTCTAGGCTTGGATGGAGAAAGACATGGGGTCATCATTGTCCTTGTTCCTTGCTGTACCAAAATTGTATAAAAGTGTCATCCCCCCCAAATGCATAAAGGATGAAATCCTTGGAGAAATTTGGGTTGATGAGAGTTGGGGCTTGAGAGAATGGGCTTCTTTGATGCTTCAAAACGTTACTTGACTTCTGTTGTGGCCCTTGAAGCCATCTTTATTTAACATCTGGTGATAGGCCTGACAAGGGCTGCAAAATTTGGACAAACCTTGAACAAAATGTATTCTACCAAGAAACTCTGGAGGGCCTTCGTGTGGCTGGCAATGGACAATGCTCTTATGGCTTTAAACTCTTTCTGACACTTGTTAAATCCGTTTTGGAGACAATGTGGCCAAACAGAGTTTTCTGCAGGGCTATAAAAATAAATTTTAGGATCAAAGGAGACTCCCAAATCTCTCACCTTGGAAAACTTCGTCTCAACTGGGAGAGGTGGCTGCTATTTTTGAAAAAACAGTGATATATCAAGATAGATCAGCATATGTTGTTAATCAAACCTTTGAACGCATGTCCATTGCTCTTGGGAAGGTAGCTCCAGCGTTGGACAGCCACCAAATGGCACATTTTCCTGTTGCAATAAGTTCCCATTGGTTGTAAAGGCTATCTGAACTAATCTTCTTCTTCACCAAATCTAATTGTACCCTGAATGCCATCAAGTCTCCGAGCTAGCAACAACTTGTAAAATTGGCTACATGAAGGACGTGGGTAATGATCCTTAAGAGATGCTCAGTCAAATCTCTGAAGTTAACACACAATTATGATTTCCCCACTCTTCTTCTGACTAGAACCAAGTTGCAACCAACATAGGAAGCTCTGATAGGGATATGATTCTTGATTCTATCAAACTTATTCAATTCTTCTAATGAGAGGCTCCATGTGGGGTTGACTTGGGCCTTTGTTTCTGCCTGATGGGATTAATATTGGGATCCAATTCAAATGGTATGTTGAGCTAACTCAGGAGTGAAACCTTAAAATATTCATAGCTACAGAAAAATCACATCAGGGAATTTTGACCAAAGTTGTTAGAACTCATACCTTTCTTTCAAGTGATCATTGGCCAAACTTGGAGTTGATTGCTTCTTCACGAGATGGGACCCTGAATCTTCTCCCTCACTTGGATGTTTGCTTTCTCCCTCCTAATCTGATAATTAGGATGAAAATGGAACTCCAAAGTAAATAATCCCTTTGGGTAGTTTGTTGGGTCTCAGTGCAACACCTAGTCCAACCATAATACGCTCCAACTTCCTCAATTTTGGCTAGAATTTAGCCTCTTCCTGACAAGAAAGGGATGATTGCTCTGATATTTCAAACACTTGCCCCAACTTACATTGTTGTCCAGCACTGAAGCATACAATCACATGGATGTTTGGATGTACCTTTTCATTTGAATGCTCCACAATGTCAAAGGCTGCCCCAAATGCTCAATCATGTCAGTAGCTGGTTCTCTTTTTCCTTTAGAAGGATTTGTGCCAAAACCTCAAAATCTTTAATGAGGTCCCCACACCCTGTTCTTGTTGAACTTGAGTAGATCATTCTTGACAGGCTGGCTACCCCGTGACTGGTTGACTAATCAACTCATATCAACAAAGACTTGCCAAGTTATTTATTCCTCTCTTGATTGCCTAATGTAGTCCTTGCACCAAGGATTCATATCAACAGTGTATTAGAGAATGAAACACTGAAATCTAAAGCTGAATAATGCTAACTCCTTAAGGTGAAACTAGAATGGCTCCCCCTCCTGCCACCGTTTAACTCCTTGATCCATCAAAAAATAACTGCCATACTCATTGCATCCTGTGGTCTAGCTTGGTGCTGCTAGGGATAGGCTGATTTTCTTCATGGCATGCAATAGACTTTCCTAACTCAGATTCTTCTATTTTCTGATTAAGGATAAAAAAGCATGCACCTTGTTTACCCATTCATCAGAGTTAGGATCTGGGAGACTTCCAACCTTGGTGTCAAGATTCATCAGTGCTGTGGTGATATCTTATCAAACGCTGAACAATGGAATTAATTTGGCTTGGGGTGTAACGATCAATGTGAAAGGGCAATAGGTTTCGACCTGATTATGGACGTGGTTCCATCTCGTGTTACTGAAACAACATGGTGACAATCAGACAGAGATAAGTAACCTCCAATCTTAGCGTGAAATCCCTTGACAAACATAGGGCAAAGAGTGGTGAAGGTATATTACTGAGACTATTGCAAAACAACCAGTTGGGACAGGGCTGCAAAGTAAGACTTCAAGTTTTAATCACTCCAACTATTGTTATGCTGTCCTATCCGATGTAAGACCCATTTGGAGGGTTTCATACTAAATTCCCAATGATAAGCATATTTGTTGGGCATTACTAGAACTATTGCCCGGAATCAATCATGCAATTGTGTACTACTTGATTCAATAATTAATGAAACATGAATGGAGGGGGCTTCAACATTTTACTTGCTGGTCCTCCATGACCCCTCAGGCTGGGAAGCATTTGTGAGCACTTTCCTTGCATTTGGACTTGCTGATTTCGAAGTTGACAGTCCATCATGGCAGCTTGTAGCAAACATCTCTTTGTCCTGGGAGAGATAGTGTTCCCAACATTGATATGTTTACATTCGTCTTCTTAATCTAATCAATGATATTGACTGGAGATGAAGGATTCCTTTTATGTCCCTTGGTTCTGCACATTCATTCCTTGCACATGGGCAGCAACAACTGGCATTTGGATGGTCTCGGAACTGTTTTAGGCAATCCTTGTGGTATTTGGGATTGGATTTTGTTGCCCAACATTCTGTGGGGTGATGGAAGATTATGGATTCTTGAGCTATGCTGTTCTTCACCAAATTTATTATTTTTGATTTGTGTTGGCTGCAAGACATTTGAGAAACTATTTGATTCATACCAACAAAAACCTTCTTTGCCTGCCAGGGTACAAGGTGGTTATCATTTGGAGCTGACTAATACTGAATGGTTCTTGTGTTTGGTTACTCATTGACTAACCTTCAGCCCTCACAAGGGTAGTTCTCACCATCCAATGAAGACAATTGGAAAGCATTGTTTTCCTTACACTTTGTGACCATGTATGGGCCACTCCAAATGGCATCAAATTTTGAATGCCTTCTCGGTTTTGTTCTGTCTGCATCCCATTTTAACACTAGATCTCCAACTTGGAAGGATCTATTCTTGGCCTTTCTATCAAAGGTCCTCTTTATCAAAGCCTGATCATTCTCCATTGCTTAGGATGCCTGATTCCTGATTTCTTAGAGCTCCATCAATTCTACATATCTAACCTCCATGGGCTCAAACTCCAACAACTTCAACTGTTTCATGAGTTCCAATGTTGGCAACTCAAGTGACATGGGAAAAATTTCCTCTCTCCCATAAACAAGCTTGAATGGAGAATTACCTGTATATCTCTTGGGAGTTATCCTATCAGCCCATAAAGTTGATTTCAATTTAGTATGCCAAGACCTCTGATTTTCATGAAGAGTCCTCCTAATGATCTTCAACAAGTTCTTGTTTGTAGACTTAGCCTGGCCATTACCCTGAGGGTAATAGTTTGATGAAGTACTTAGGTAAATCCCGTTCTTGACAGCCCATTCAGTCACCTTGGATCCAATGAATGCTAATGCATTATCTGATATTATTGTAGCTGGTATGCCAAACCTGATTACTATTCCCTCATAGAAGTCTAGGATACTAGCTTCATTTGCTTCCTTGAGTGCTACTGCTTCAGTCCACTTAGTGAAGTAATCCGTGGCTATTAAAATCCACTTCTGCCCTTGGATTGAATTGGGATTAATGACTCCAATGAAGTCTAAACCCCATTGCATGAATGGCTGGTCAACTGAAATTAGATGCAATGGAAGGGCAGCTAGTCTATCTTTACCTATGAAGAATGCACAATTCTTGCACCTCTTGATCCATGCGTAGCAATCATTGAAAATTTTGGGCCAATAATAACCAACCCTTGTGATCTTTAGAGCTGTCACTCTTGGTGAAAAATGACCATGAGCTGGTCCACCATGGAAATCTTCCAACACCCTATGAATTTGATTTGTACCAATGCATCTCAGCAGTACTCCATTCACATCTCTTTTGAACAAAACACCATCAACAAGGGCATATGGGACAGCCTGCAATCTGAAGTGTCTTCTTTGGGTCTTGTTCATCTCTAGAGGGCATAGGCCTGTGCTTAGGAAGTACATTATACTTTGGGTCCAGCAAGGAGTGGGGACACCATTATTTTCCTCTTGAGTGCTTCCTTGCTCATGGCTGTCTTGTAATGCCAAAATAGTCTCTTTCTCATTGCATGCTTCCTTTTGTTTGCTCAAAATCAACTGCTCACACAATCCTTTTCCTCTTACCAACTTGGTGACCTTGATCTCTATGTCATATTCCATGACACAGGTAATCCAACCTGCTCTCTTTTCATTCAAGTCTTTGTTGAGAAGGAAGTCTTTAACCCCCACATGAGAAACCAACAATTGAACCTTGTTGTTTGAGACTAAATGCTTGAACTTCTTCAAGTTTTTGATTACTGCAAGAACATTCTTCTCAATGAAAGAATATCTCACCTCATAGTCCTCTAGGCTTTGGCTGAAGAAAGCAATTGGTTGTTCATCATTGTCCTTGTTCTGCTGTACCAAAATTGTAGAAATAGTGTCATCCCCCCCAAATGCATAAAGGATGAAATCCTTGGAGAAATTTGGGTTGATGAGAGTTGGGGCTTGAGAGATGGCTTCTTTGATTGCTTCAAAACTTTCCTTGCCTTCTGTTGTCCACTTGAAAGCCATGCTTTTATTTAACATCTTGGTGATAGGCCTGACAAGGGCTGCAAAATTTGGGACAAACCTCTGAACAAAATTTATTCTCCCCAAGAAACTCTGGAGGGCCTTCTTGTGGCTTGGCAATGGCAATGCTCTTATGGCTTTAACTCTTTCTGGATCAATTGTTAATCCTTCTTTGGAGACAATGTGGCCAACGAGTTTTCCTTCATGGGCTATAAAAATAAAATTTTTAGGATTCAAGGAGACTCCAAATCTTCTACACCTTTGGAAAACTTGTCTCAAATGGGAGAGGTGGTCTGCTATATTTTTTGAAAAAACAGTGATATCATCAAGATATATCAGCACTATGTTGTTAATCAAACCTTTGAACACCATGTCCATTGCTCTTTGGAAGGTAGCTCCAGCGTTGGACAGCCCAAATGGCATTTTCCTGTATGCATAAGTTCCCCATTTGGTTGTAAAGGCTATCTTGAACTAATCTTCTTCCTTCACCATAATCTAATTGTACCCTGAATAGCCATCAAGTAGTGAAAACCTCTCGGAGCTAGCAACAACTTGTAAAATTTGCTCCATGGAAGGAAGTGGGTAATGATCCTTAAGAGATGCTCTATTCAAATCTCTGAAGTCAACACACAATCTGATTTCCCCACTCTTCTTTCTGACTGGAACCAAGTTGGAAACCCAACTAGAATGCTTGATAGGGAATATGATTCTTGATTCTATTAACTTATTCAATTCTTTTCTCATGAGAGGCTCCATGTGGGGGTTGACTGGCCTTTGTTTCTGCCTGATGGGATTAATATTTGGATCCAATTCAATGGTATGTTGAGCTAACTCAGGATTGAAACCTTTAAAATATTCATAGCTCCAAGAAAACACATCAGGGAATTCTTGACAAAGTTGTATGAACTCATACCTTTCTTTCCAAGTGATCATCTTGCCAACTTGGAGTGATTTGCCTTCTTCCACCGAGATGGACACTGAATCTTCTCCCTTCACTTGGATGTTTGCTTTCTCCTTCCTAATCTGATCATTAGGATTGAAAATGGACTCCAAAGTAATAATCCCCTTTGGTAGTTTGTTGGTTCTCAGCTGCACCACCTAGTCACCATACTACTGCTCCAACTTTTCCTAATTTTTGGCTGAGAATTTAGCCTCTTCTTGCAAGAAATGGATGATTTGCTGATCATTTTCAAACACTTGCCAACTTACATTGTTGTCCAGCACTGAAGGCCTTACAATCACATGGATGTTTGGATGTACCTTTTCATTTTGAATGCTCTCCACAATGTCAAAGGCTGCCCCAACTGCTGCAATCCTGTCAGTAGCTTGGTTCTCTTTCCTAGGAATGGATTTGATGCCAAAACCCTCAAAATCTTTAATGAGGTCCCACACCCTGTTCTTGTAGAACTTGAGTAGATCATTCTTGACAGCATGCTACCCCTTGACTTGGTTGACAATCAACTCACTATCAACAAAGACTTGCAAGTTCTTTATTCCTCTCTTGATTGCCTAATGTAGTCCTTGCACCAAGGCTTCATATTCAACAGTGTTATTAGAGAATGAAAACTGAAATCTAAAAGCTGAATAATGCTTAACTCCTTAAGGTGAAACTAGCATGGCTCCCCCTCCTGCACCTTTTATACTCCTTGATCCATCAAAAAATAACTGCCATACCTCATTTTCATCCTTGTGGTCTAGCTTGGTGATGCTAGGGATAGGCTGATTTTCTTCATGCATGCAATAGACTCCTAACTCAGATTCTTCTATTTCTTGATAAGGATAAAAAGCATGCACCTTGTTTACCCATTCATCAAGAGTTAGATCTGGGAGACTTCCAACCTTGGTGTCAGATTCATCAGTGCTTGGGTGATCTTCTTGATCAAACGCTGAACAATTGGCATTAATTTGGCTTGGGGTGTAACGATCAATGTGAAAGTTTGCAATAGGTTCAGACCTGATTGTGGCTTTGGTTCCATATCTTGTTCTGAACAACATGTGTGACCAATCAGCAGATAAGTAACCTCCAATCTTAGCTGTGAAATCCCTTGACAAACATAGGGCAAAGAGTGGTGGAAGGTCTATTACTGAGACATATTGCAAAACAACCATGTTGGGACAGGC
The DNA here is from genome assembly GCA_019776745.2 of Taxus chinensis. NCBI lineage: Eukaryota > Viridiplantae > Streptophyta > Pinopsida > Cupressales > Taxaceae > Taxus > Taxus chinensis. The sequence continues at coordinate 37,355,042 of CM034150.1, forward strand.
ATGCAAAGTAAGACTCAAGTTTTTAATCACTCCAACTATTGTTACTGCTGTCCTATCCAACTGTAATACCCCTTTGGATATGGTTTCATACTAAATTCCCAACTGATAAGCTATTTGCTTGGGCATTACTGAACTACTTGCCCCGGAATCAATCATGCAATTGTGTACTAATTGATTTCCAATAATTAATGAAACATAGAATGGAGGGGGCTTCAACATTTTACTTTGCTGTCCTCCATGATTCCCCTCAGGCTGGGAAGCATTTGTGAGCACTTTCTCTTGCATTTGGACTTGCTGATTTGAAGTTGACCAGTCCTTCATGGCAGCTTGTAGCAAATCTCTTTGTCCTGGGATAGATAGTGATTCCCACATTGATATGTTTACATTCGTCTTCTTCATCTAATCAATGATATTGAATGGAGATGAAGTATCCTTTTTATGTCCCTTGGTCTGCACATTCATTCCTTGCACATGGGCAGCAACAACTGGCATTTGGGATGGTCTAGGAACTGTTTTAGGCAATCCTTGTGTATTTGGGATTGGATTTTGTTTGCCAACATTCTGTGGGGTGATGGAAGATTATGGATTTCTTGGAGCTAATGGCTGTTCTTCACCCAAATTTATTATTTTTGATCTTGTGTTGGCTGCAACACTTTGAGAAACTATTTGATTCATACCAAAAAAACCTTCTGCCTGCCAGTTTACAAGTGTGGTATCATTTGGAGCTGACTACTACTGGAATGTTTCTTGTTGTTGGTTACTTCCTTGACTACCTTCACCCTCCACAATGGTAGTTGTCACCATTAATGCTTGATTCAAAGCATCGTTGAAGCACATGGACTGGTTGTGAGGTTCATTGCATGGGAAACACCAATCATACTCTTGAGCTATATTGTTTGTACTGGCACTAATGCTTTAGAGGCAGATGTAGCATTGGGATTATAGGGCTGAAATGGTCTATTGGCAGGAGGCCTTGCTTGATTTAGATTTGTAGCTGGGTTGGGTGGTCTTTGGGGTTGATATGGCTACATGTTAGGCTGAGCTTGGGGCTGGAAAGAAGGTCTAAAACCTTGGGCTTGCTGCCTTTTGAGTGTAACCAGCTCATTACCTAGATTTTACAATTTCTTCATGACTTCTTGAAGTTCATTTGAGGCACTAGAAGATGAAGTGGAAGCTTCACATGAATTCTGATTTCTAGGAGTGGGAATAGAAGCTAAATTAGGCACTTGGCTAGTACTTGGGCTCTCTAAACTTGGAAATAATGGCATTGGAGGCCTAGGAGCTAGCTTGTCAGCTTGAATCAAACAATTTTCAGCTCTAATGGCAATGCTATAAGAAATGGGGATAGTTGTGCCTCCCATGGACTGAATTAATATAGAAATATCAGAATTTAAAACTTTAAGGTAATAAAGAAAAGCACCTTCTGCTATTGGCCTGACTGCCACTAGAATTCTCTCTCAAGTCCTTTGAAATCTGAAATTAAAATCAGTCAGCTGCTCATTGGGAGCTCTTTTGATAGTTGTTGGCTGCTCCAAAAGGGACAAGTTGTCTCCCTTTTCCCCAAACTGCTCATGGAGGGCTATACATAGCTGATTCCAATTTTGAATAGAACCTGAGGCAAGACTCCTGAACCATTGCAAAGCTTTCCCTTTGAATGAAGATGCCATCAATTTAACAGCAACTTGCATCTCATTGATCTCATGGATTGCACAAATGTTAGCAATATCCTTGACATGATCACCAGGTGAGGTCTGATTTTCTCCAGTGAAGTATGGAATGTTCTTCAATGCTGCAACTGGAATTAGATTTTGTGCATTGAGAGCAAGTGGGTTGCTGCCAGTGAAATTGACATAGGGGTTGTTTTGTGCCATTCTGATTGGCCTTAGAACCCTTGTTGATTGAATGAAAGGCCTACCAGGTGGAGGAGCTGAGAGAGTTCTGTTTGGTGGAGATGGAGACCTTTGGATTCTCCTCCCACTTTACCTTCTTCTTAAAGATAACTACAGATATTCAAACAACACCTCTTCCTCTCCAGCTCTTGACCTTGTAGTGATTCTTCTCATGAGTTTTCAGGTCTGAACTGCTAAAACCAGCTGATTCTTCTTCCTTGGAGTCGCCATATGTGTAATTTATAGGTCTTTTAAATCAAGAAACTTGCAAAAAATGCACATCAATTTTGTTGCATTGAAGATGAAGACTTCTAGGTCCCACCGGGCATGCCAAAACTGTTGTTGCAAATCAGCAGCACCCCTGGATGTTGATCAGATTTCTAGTTTGATCATACTAAGCATCTAGTGTGATTGCAACACATTGAATCCTTTCCCCAAGTGTGGGACTTGTAAAATGGGAAAGGAATCTCTAGATTAGAGGCTGGTTCCTCAACTCCTCTGATCAGATTATATCACTTGCACAATTGCAGAGGTTTATCTCTCAAAATCCTACTCTATATTTCAAAAAGGAGAAAGAGATGGAGAATGCAAAAAACTAAAACTAATGCTAATAGGTGATGCACCAAAGGAGTGGTGAGCATTTTTTACTTCTGTAGATTGACACAGTCCATAAAAATGCAACAAATAACCTCATGCACAAACTGATAATTGTAATGAAGGATCAGAAATTAACCAAACAACACAGGCAGAGGATGAAAACTAATCACAGAGGTTGTATTGTTATTTTAATCATCAAAATCAATTGCATTACAAAACTTGAGAGGCAAAAATAAAGTTATAGCTCTTAGAAAAGGTCTGATATTCCACCAAAATCACTTCCAAGGTGAGAAAGGGGACCTGCAATGTACAAAAAAAAAAGTTCAACCCTTTGAAATGAGCCAAATCTGGATTTTACAGTGCAAGGGACGAGCCTAGGAGAGAGAAACGCGGGAAAACATGGGAGAGGTTCAATAATTGACCAAAATGCATTCAAAATAGCATGGGCATCCTTACAGACCCATTCCCTGACATTTTTAACCATGCTGGGAGAGAATGCGAGCCATTCTTCATTAAAAACAGTGGTTGAAACGTCATTTCTGCTCATCACCACGTGCTAGAGACATTTTTCAATTTTATCTCTCCAAAATCCATCAAAATGCAAAATTGACCCCAGAATATTGTAGATAATTTCACCATCTTTCCATTGGTATAAAGAATGTGAAAAACCAAGCTCTGGATTGAAAGTTATGGCCATTTGAAATTTTAGGGCAAAATAGGGTCAAATCGGGTCGGCAGGGATTTTTTTTTTGAATTTTTTACCCTTTTTTGCATTTGGGAAAATTTTCCAAAATTTCCCCACACTCTGCCAGTTCAGGTGCCACATGGCATGATTTTATTGGTCGCTGGGCCCATCCTGCTCCATTTTCCTTTATTTTCACCTTTGGAAGAATTTCCCAAAATTCCTCGCCGGGCCGGTGAGTTTGGGACATGTGGCACGCGCTGATTGGGTGCGGGCCTTTCTCTCAGAAATTCTCCATGGGTTGCTTTGATATTTTTCAACCTGGACATGTGGCACAACCCCATTAGTATCGGGCTTGCCCCTTCTGGATTTTTCGCGGGGTTTTCTCTTCGAAATTTCCTTTGTTTCCTCTTTGGAAAATTTTCCAAATTCACCCTGCCCTCTGCCAATCCGAGACACGTGGCGGCATATAAATGGTCGCGGGATCCCCACAAGCATTTTAACTTTTGCGCAAACACATGGGAAAAAATCCCAATTTCCTCCCTCACTCCACAGCTCCAGCCTCCAGCGACATGTGGCCTGATGTGATTGGTCATCGGGGAAACGGGCCAAAAATCCTCCATTGAAATTTTGGCGAAACACTTTGCCAAAAATCCAAATTCTCCTCTGCCCTCTACCTTTCCGGCTCCTTAGGACACGTGGCATGTTTTTATTGGCCGTGGGGCCATCCCTCCAAAATTTCCATGTGCCAACACTTAGCCAATTTTTCCAAATTTCACCCCCTTGACACATGGTAGCTTCTGATTCGTCGGTGGGCCTTTCAGGGGAAAATTTCCTTTTGAAAATTTTACCAAAACACTTGGTAAAAAACCAAGTTCTCCTCCGCCCCCTGCCACTTCCTGGACACGTGGTAGCATCTCATTGGCTGTGGGCCTTTCAGGGAAAAATTTCCCACAAAAACTCCGCCGAGCCATAACTTCAAAAATACATGGAGTTAGGAGGAAAACTTTACCTTTCTAGAAAGCTGAGAAAGAGCTCTATCCAATGGTGTCATTTCCAGAAGGTTTTGAGTGCCTAAAAAGAAAAATATTATGTCTGAGGCACAAGAGAAGGAAAGATGAAAGGGAGTTAGCCACAAAATGAGTAGGGGGCACATTTTGGATAACAGGACTATCCTTACAAAAAAAACAAAATATTCAGAATCTTCCCACATCGATCAGCTTCACGAAGACCTCAAGGAGATAATATAATCATTCCACATAGACTTCCCGCATCGATCAGTCTATTAAAAACAAAAGGAAAAAAGAGAGTGATAACCTTTTGGCATGGACTTGCCTATTTTGATCTTGGGTTTATTTCCAAGTAGGCTTGCTATCTCTCACTAGGTTACACTAAAAACCAACCATTTTCACCCTAATTTCCTACCTTCTCAACGGGCTTGCAGCAAAAACAACATTTTGTGATCATGTGACTTTATTCACCCTTAGCATAGTCAATCATGCAACACATTTAGGGTCTTATATTCATAAGCTCACCTTTGGTATGGTAGACTTTTTATGGTTCTTCTAATTAGGTGGATCTTTTGGTCACCTCTTACCCTTCACCTTCTTCATTACTTTTTTGATTCTCCTACACATGATTAGGCCATTGACACCTACATTTTAAGAATTCCTCTTTCACCAACATCACCAAGCTGGACTGACTTAAGACTCAACCATGCCTACAATGACCTAAACTAAACCATGACTACAATCACCTAAACATAACCATGCCTAAATAACCTAGACTCAATCATACCAAAAACCTACCAACCCATTCCTCTACTTCACCACATTCTTCCCTAGCTTATGGGAGAACTCCATCACCCTGAGGCCCCTTTTCACCGGGGCTATATAGGCAACACTCCAAGGGCATGGGGCCTTTAGAGGTTATCTCAGCCACTCTTTACCCTAACCAATTTTCCCCCATTTTTCTAATCACATTCTACCTTAGTTAGTTTCCATCTTACACAAAACGTGGAAATTAAACAATCATAAAAACATACATACCTACCATTTTGTAACATCACCATATCATACATCATCATTTATTTTCCATAAAAATAACAACTTGGAAATTAAATCAAACACAACACCATGACCAAACCATGCTTACATGACCTGGAATCTGCCATGCCTAACTTACCGAGACTCAACCATGCCACGCCCACCTATACTCCACCATGCATATACCTGACTCAACCATTCATAAATGACCTAAACTCAACCATGCCTAAGTGACCTAAACTCAATCATGCCTACATGACCTTGACTAAATCATGCCTAATTCACCTAGTTTCCATCAATACAAAATAACACTGGAAATTAAAAACATAAAGTACATCATCCATACCATAAACACCATCAACTATATAAATGGGAGAGTCTGTGTATCAATACATATATACACAGATACAAATAAATACTAGTATCTCAAAAAATCTCATATACATCCTCACCATCTTCAACACACATGCCGGTATATGATCAACTTCTCAAAAATCTCATGTACATCCTCACTATCTTTGGCTAGCAGGCCAATATATATATATATCAAAATATAAAAAAAAAATCATTTCAGGTGGCTAATTGTCACCCCACCTGAGACCCTCGGGGCTAGTATCATATGTCTCCTCCTCCTACCTTGTTTATCACCTTGTCTACATCTCTCCACCCTCTATGGGTCTCAGTGTAGTCTCTACCTAGCCTGCGGTTGGGTCTAGCCTCTGTGAACTGGTTGCCTCACCCTAACCCTATCTCTAAGCTCGTCATCCCCCTTTGTTCTCTGAGCTATGAATGCACGAGCTAGTCTGCTCACTCACTTCCTATTATGCCTTGTACTCAACATAGGAGGTTACATCTATCCCCGTGGTTGTCAGATGATCTTGATAATACTACGTCTCATTCAGGGAATCCCAAAACCTCACCATAGACACTGTCTGAGGTGGTTCCATCGACCTCATGGCCACCTATCCATTTTACCCTGCTACCATCAGCCTCACGACCACCTGTGCCTATGCCACCTATACCACGTTACCCTATCCCAATGACCGCCCCCGTATGATGAGACTCTATCCCAATGCCTGTGTCAGTCTCCCCATTGCCACTTAAGCCTGTAAAACCACCACATGTGCCTCAAAGGTGGCTAGATACCCTTGCAACCCTATGACATGTGCTAGCAAGGTGGCTATCTATCCTCCGTCCTGTACAGGATCATGACCATGTGCCTATACTTGTACCTATGCCTAGGAAACAGTCAAATGCCCCTATAGTATATTCACCTACCAAGCCAAGGTGGCTACCTCTACTTGTGCTGCCGTCAACTTCACTATTAGTGTTTCCACCTATCCCTATATTGCATCTCTCTACACTATCATAGTAGCCAAAGTAGGCTAACCTGGTTGTGGTGCTACTGCTTGTAACTCTGCTACCCACTAGGGTCTGTATCCATTAGATATTATTACATCATCTCTCCTTCTATCCACCGATAACTCTTCCTGACCTTCTGGATCTATGGGGAGAGGTAGAGACAAATGCCTCTCCACATCCTCTCATCGATACTATGGAAATGACGGTGGCACATCCTACACTAGTTTGAATTATTGTCAGACTCTATCTACTAGGATCATCTCGTGCTTACTGACACATCTCCCCTGTATCCATTGCGCTAGCTATAACCCCTATAGCTCTTTCCTCATACCTCTGAATACTAGAAAGCTGACACACAACCACCATACTATGTGTCTCGCATATAGCCCTTCCAACTCCCACCTATAATGTGCCACATCATGTAACACCTCTACTACTCGTGGCCGAATCTCCTGGGACTACCCATCGTTTAAATCATTCCCTTTGCCCCCCCATGATGCCAGTTTGTTACTGGTATTCCTCGTGGCTGCACTACCGCAATGTGCTCATAGGCCCAATAATGTCTTAGGAAGCTAAAACACATGCCATAGTTACACATCCTATCATAGTCCTGCAGCTCCATGTATAACTATACCAAATAATTCGACACCCATGCAAAGCGATCCCGCTCCTTGATCATGTATTGTAATATACCCATCAGACCCCTAGGAAAATGACAACCCTCTAAATCAGGAAGTGCATAACACCCTATTGTCACCATCATTAACATGGCTAGCGGCGTCTCATGTGGGTGTGCAACATACATCGCCTTGTGCACCAAGCTCGCGCTGTGCTCAGTCAGCTCACTAGCCATTTCCCCAAAAACTCCAATCATCACCTCAAAGGTGTCATCCGCAGATACACTATAAACCGGCTCCGCAACAATCAAAAATCGTAGAATCTTGTAGACATCCTCTAGTGTGATCGTCATCTAACTGGTAGGAAGGTGGAATGTGTTGGTCGTTGCATCCCATCTATCGATGAGAGTGACCATGAAGACTAGGATCCCGTTGGATCTGTCTGTACCACCTGACCCCTGATCATCCTTACCTCTCGCATGTGGGCCCACTCCTCCTCCATCACACTACGCCTCAACTCCCCTAGTAGGGGCGGTGACTCTATCCTCACAACATCAACTGCTGCCGTGCCTGCAACCAACCAAATCAACAATGTCAGGGCCTGAATTTATTTTTTGTCAATAATACATTCATACACTTGGCTACCCCATACACATTTATCATGTACCTACTTTATCCCCAACCACTTATTCATCTCATTCCCACTTACCCGAACCTCGTACCCATGGTGACCTAAGTCCCACCTATCCCCTACCTACGTTTACCTACCCTCACCTTCATCCACCTACTTTTATCCCTCCTATATCCGTACTCCATTCATATTTTACCTATTTAGCCTACCCTCTCTTATCCACCCCATTCTTTCCCTTGCATCTAACCTATTTTTTCCCCATCACCTTTTCAAAGTGACTGATGTCAATCACCCATGACTGAAATTGGTCCCCTCTAACCAACATCGGTCCTATTTTTCCCCCATCGACACTGGTAATACATAACCAACGCTAGCCGACCCAAAACCGGCGTCGGTCTCTAGTTCAGCCCTAAAGCCGAACCACCACAGCCCTAAAATTTAAAATTTGTAAAAACTAAGCCTAAAATACCCCCATTCTACCCACACCTCACCCAAATTCATTTCCCAACCTAATTATCCTAAATTCCACCCTCCCCATACCCAAATCAGTTCATTTTACTCACATTTTCAATTTTTCCACTTCCCCCCCATTTGTTCATTTTTACCCAAATTTCCAAATACAAATGAGCCATAGGTGTTGGAACCTACCTCATCTTGTTACCTCCTCCTTACTGGCATCTCTGGTCTCTACACTGGTAAGCCTCCATCACTCCCTCCCACTGTCGCCATGTCTATAATCAACCTCATAATTTTCCAGCGAATCAACTCATTCCACTCGATCACATAGACCCCTATCCCTAATTTTAATAGCCACTTAACTCCATCGACCTCGGTCTTGTCTAATGATCGTGTCCTATGATCCTCAAAAACACCACACACTCCTTGCTCGTCATTTTCCAACAATGTGAAATTTAAAATGAATTCCTAACTATACAATTTTTTACTTTTTAACCACGATCCGACTCGACTGATGCCAGTTTTCCCATACCGACAGCGGTCATGTGCCCTAGTCTCCTGATATCAGTTTACGGTGACGGATATCAGTGTACTATGATCAATATTGGTCATATTCCTTATACCCCATTTGGCCTATTCTCATTAATCTAACCACCTTCATACACCTTTACCCTTCACCACCTTCACCACTAACCCCAAGGTATTTTCTACCACTACAGTCAAGGTATTCCACTACACTGGTACCTCTTGTATTTTTCCCTTACCACCTCTTTCTCTCTATATCGATCCTTATCTACAACCCTACCTCCTAACCTCCACACCACGTAACATTCATCCCTACCTATGACGCTCTCACCTCTTGACCTCTCCACCACCAAATTTTGGCCTGACCCCCCTAGCTCAGTGACATTGTTAACCTTCTACCTACCCTCATTTTCTGTTGGGGCATATTTTGGCCCCTAACATGGCCTTACTTATGGAATTGCCCAGATCACCCAACCTAACCTTGACCCTCATGGTCCTCGCATTCGTGTACTCGTTATCCCTCGTGATAATAATACTCGGGTTGTTTAGCTCAATGCCCTTACCTTTCCTAAATATCATGTCATTTATCCAAATCAGCCCATACGTTTGGTGTACCAGATCATACCTAATGTCCTGCACCTAACCTTGTTTTGATTGCTGACCATATCCTATGCCTTGGATACATAAATCATTTCACCCTTGGTGGATAAACCTACCAACATTTACCAATATAGAATGTTTGCCACACTCTTTAGCCTGGTACTTTATTCAAAATATATATTTGGTCTTCACTATAACCCCACCCATTATACCCTACCCACTAGCCTAAAATACCCCTGAATTTCCTTAATTACATTTAGGGATTTGTTATTTTACCTATACCTTTCCTTTACCCATGTTATGACCTATTTACCTAAACCTAACCGAATTTGTGTGACCATTGACCTTGTGCACTCACTATACCTTGTGATGTTGTTACCCATGTTGTTTTAGCCTAACAACCATACCTTCCCTATTGTCATGTCATTTATCCTGACCAAAACTTTGGTGTACCTGAACATACCTAAATTTTCCTGCACCTGACCTACATTGTGTTTCCGGACCATATCCTATACCATAGATACCTGAATCACTTCACCCTTGTTTGGATAAACCTATCGAAACCTTGGATGATGTAGATTTTGCAAACTCTTCAAACCTGGTACCCCGTGTTGCAGTCTATATGTGTGTGTGCATTCGATTGCCATTACCCATTACCCATTACCCAATTTGACCCTGGCCCATTACTTATTACCTGATTTGACCATTACCCATTCGCAATTTCACCGTGGCATATTACCTATTACCCGAGTTGACCATTACCCTTTCCCAAAGTACCCATACTCTTCCCCACCTATCTTGACTTACACCACCCACATATTTATCAAACCACTCATAGACTCCGTATAAAACCTCATTAGTTCCTGGTTTGAGGGGGATTACCTTCACCCACACTTGGGGAAACCCTGCTCTCACCCACACATGGGGCAATCACTTCATATTTTTGTCAGCATCACTTACCAATACAAGCTACGCGACAAAAAGGGGAAAATGTAGACACTAAATTCGGGTCACACTATCCTTGATCCCTTTTTGAGTGGTTAACATAACATGCTCATATAACCACGCCCCCTTTACCCCACATTTATATTAATTTAATTACTTACAATTAAATTAGTACCCATCCTCATTTTATCTATTAATTTATTTACTTTAATTAAATTAATTTACACCTCACCCAACCACTTCACATAGACACCTCATCATAAACCTATCCTTAGCATGTTTCTTTTAACTAAGACTCAATTTCTACGTACCTTAACTAACTGAGACTTAGTCTAACCCTAGAATTAGATGCCTATTATTTCTCTAACAAAATACCCACTTATCTAAGCGCAAGATATCATTTTAGATCGGGACCAACAGGTAGAACTGGCCAAAAGATAGCCAAGATCTGCTATTTTGGAAAACCTAGGATTTCTTGCCTTAATCGACGTCGGTTTACCCTAAACAACACCGGTCACCCTAAACCATTTTCAGTTACCATATATTCATTTTGGTAACCTTGTTCAAGAGGTTGGAAATTTTTGAGAAGTTGGAATTTTTGAGTTTTAGAGAAAGAGAGATCTGCATGCAAGCACGAACCAGAGATCCTGTTCGAGCATCTTGATGATCCTAGCCAACACCAGAAGTGATCTAAAGGATTTGGACATTCACTGGTAACATTTTTGGAAGCATTTTCACCGCGACACTGATCACTAGTTTCACAGATCAACCATTGTTATCCTCCACTAACCAGACTTGCAAATACAAGTAAGTGTGTTCTGATCTACATCACTTTATACTTACTTAGATTATGGTTTCTTTAGTTCTGTTTATTAGATCCTATTCTACTTTTCATTCCACCGTCCCCACCTTCCTGTCAATCCACCCATCCAACAACCCAAAACCCTTTAGCCCCCCATATGTGACTCTTAGAAATTCCTGAGCCTTCCTAGGATTTTTATGAACCTAACCATCCTTCTTCCATTCTCTGTGCAATCATAGAGAAGCTCCAAAACAAAAAGTTTATTTTATTTCCACCACTTAAACCCTACTGATGCTTGTTCACCTTGGCTATTGTTAGATTTCCCCCTTCACCGGCATCAGTCACTAGACCATGACGTCGATTATTATATCTTATGATATACTTTCACTAAGTTGACTCTATCACCCCTAAAACCTTGCACAAAGTCTCACCTAAGCCAGATATAGTACTTGAAGCCACTCCACAGACCTCCCCATCTCTTTTTGTAGACAAACAGAGAACTTGAACCCCTATTTCTGACATTTAACTATTCTACCATTATCCACCCTAAAATTTCATTGCTCATATTTAAACTGTCATTGGTCACACCATGACCGACATCGGTCTCTGTGTCTGATAGCCCAACTCAGGAAAACAAGCAAATACCCACTCCCAAACTGCCTAGAACCATTTGTAACCTTTACCAGACCTCTTGTCAGACCTGTAGTAACGTCAAAGCCACTTACCCAACCTCTAGATATGATCATAACCCATGCCTGTTAGATTAGATTTGCTTATTGTATTTGAATGAGACGTGTAAATCATATCAACTGCAATAGGATGTTACTTGTTTGTGTTATTTCTTGCATTAAATTGTATTAAATGGTGGATTGATATCCATCTAAGAAGTGTCATGCTTCTCGGATCTACCACATGCTAGGCAGTCCACTGACATATATTGTTTAATATTCTTCTTGTGGTCTTATTTGTCATCTAAAAGTATTTCCTCCCAGCCAAAAGGAGGGCTTGGATCGGAAATCAAAATCACGTGCACAACCTTCAACTGAATTTGCAAACAGGTATTCCTCCTTAGCCTATAACCTTCTATGTGTTTCATTAAATCTTTATCAAGAATCCGGTGAAACAATGGTAGTAGATATTAGAGACAGTTTGATAGTGATGGAGGGGGGGAGAAAACGTGATGTCCCCCAAGTCTGTGAGGGATAGAATATTATCCAATGATAGTGAAGGGAAAGGAACCTATACCCAATATCCAAGGAGTAAAAGGCATGCGACCATGATCTAAGGGTGGTGGTTTGGGAGAGTAACTATGAGCATGTGAAAGAGACCAATGTAGTGAAGGAGGTGGAGAATACCTATAAGAAGGCGATACCCAAATGGGGGAATTAGACCGATGGGGTGGAATATTAGACTGATGATGATGTTGAGGTGGGGTTATAAGTCATGTGTGAGTAGGAAAGCTAGGTGTGGAAGTAGCTTTATACGTGAGAGGCATAGGAGACCTATAAGACATGACTGATGCATAAATATCAATGAGAATTGGCCGAGGAAATTGTGTGTGTAGTGGGATACCTTTGATAACAACAAGTTGTTTTTTATGGATGAACTTGAGACATAAGTTGTGCATGGAGGGGATGGCTTGAGCAGTGCGGACCTAAGGCAGACCTAAGAGAATTTCACAACTGACAATATCAAAGGTAACTGTTATCCTGAATTAATCCCCCCAGGTTAATTTGGATAACCCTTTTAAAATGGACTTAGCCATTTTTATTAAAACCCGTAGGAGGCTAAGGTTTAAATAATTAATGGGTTTTATTTAGGAGTGCTGAGGGAAGTTCAAAATGCCCATCAAATTTCAACACCAAGAATCAAACAGAAGGCCACGTGGCATGCTTCTGGTGCTCCTCATGGTCCAAGCATTCCATGAATGTCAAATCCACATAATTAACTATCATGGATAGAATTTCAGGTTCAAGCTTGGGTCATGTTAGGTCAAAGAACATGTGGTAGGTGAAAGCAACAAAATTCAGCAGAAGATCAATGGTCAAGGTGGGGACACGCGTCACCATTCTGGATCTCCTCAAGTAGATGGGCTCCCATAGATGTTAATTCAATTGAATGAGCCAGATCACAAAGGGTTTTGGGTCTGGGAAAGGCCAAAGCTAGAGGTGACACATGGCATAAATAAAACTAAGTAAGAAACTTCACCTGACAAGCATGAATTCACGCTGTGAAGGCCCTAACACATAACCAATGCATAAAAAACACTAAACCAAGAAATAATGACATTACGAGGAGCCTAAAGATTTCTCATTGGCTCTTGTTTTGTGGTTGTTAGTTAGGATTATTAAAATTCTGACATTGGGAAGGCACGTGGAGCTTTTTTATTAGATCATGATTCACGGGGGTCGATATAGTAAAAGAATAGTATGACACTGCGAAGCTTTATGGAATGTTATCATTGGTTTATACTTCACACTCTGAAAAAGTTTTTTATTAAGGAAAGTGTATCATGAAGTAGCATGGGTATTTCTCATTGGTTTATCCTTTGCACTTTGACAAGATTCTGATAAATGCGACTAACATTGTGAAGGTGTGTGGAGATTTCTCATTGTCTTACACTTCACAGTGAATATGCCTGATAAAGAGGTAAAATCACCACTGTATCCAACTAGAGACCAACACGTGGCAAAGGAAAAGAAAATATCTAAGGCCAATCAAATGTTTCCATGTGTCACATTCATATTCCTCCCAACATATATTTTGATTCCCTACTCGAAATTTAATTAAATTAGCCTCATTATAAATCTCTCATCTTGACCTTCAAGTTGGCACGAAGAAAATAAAAAAATGATGAATTTTGGTGGGTCAAAATGGTAAACACAGATCCAAAGGGAGAGAGGATAGTCCTAAGCATCTAAATAGTCAAATATCATTCTCATCCTCTAAAATTGACAAAGTATGGCTTCCATCTCCTTCTGCAAGACAAAATGGACATAGGAATGGCCTTACAGAGTACCCATGTGCTTTGTAAAAGAATTCAATACAGATAAATGGTGGATGAAATTTGAAAAATTTGAGCCCTTATTTTTCTCTCTTCTCTTTCTTCCTTGATATATATTGTAAAAATGTTTCATATTGGGGGATGTTCTAAAAATGAAAAGGAAATTTGTCAAAATTGTTCCACAAATTTGTGAGTTTTAGGCCTCATATTTTGGTTTTTTTGCCAGGATACTATTCCCTTATTTCCTCCATTATAATGAATTGTGCATTATCTTAAGCAATAAAATTCATTTTTTATCGCTCTTTCTTCCCTAGCTTGTGTTGTATTGCATTTCTTTCCTTTCATTGTAATTATAGGTTTATTGTGCATACTTTATTCAAGCATGCAGAAAAAAAATTGCCATTGTGCTCCATGGAAAGGGTCATGGGAAGATGTATTTCAGCAAAAACTTGTCACTGATGCCATAACTTTCATTCTATGGCTCCATTTTCAGGTTTCAATTTCTCTAAAAGTGTATATGTCTCTCGAACTCTACGTTCATTGATGGCAATCATTTTTCTTTTTTTCATAAAATCCATTTTATGCACCTTTTTGGACCAAGCAACTTCACGGCACTCTTCTGAAAGAATCTTCTGAATATTAATGTTAGGTAGATTCGTTTTCCTATATACTAAGAGTAGTTATTATAAATTTATAGTACTAGGTAGAGGATACAAATTGTATCTGAAGTATCTTGTCTTAGTTCATGAGTCCCATAATATGTGGTTTATAAGTCTCATGTTTCCTATTTAGAATCCTGAGATTTATATATTTTATAATTTTTACAAAGTGGATTTTTGTAGATGCAATAGTCCTGGCACACCGTATCCGGATGGTCAAAATAAAAATGTGTCGTTAACCTTTTTCTCGGAGTACCCCGCTCCCGCTCCCGTATCTCATTAATGTTTCAGGCTACTTGAGGCTCATTTCTACACCATTTGGTGCAGGCCAATTTGGCCAGCCAATTGCATTTGTAGGACATTCACACAAAATACAGTTCAGCATCGTTGTTTCCTTTCAATTAAAAAGAAAAGATCAAGAACAATAGAAGAAAGAGCTTTTGAATATATGGAATTATCACCATGGAGAAGAAGAACAGGTAAAATAGTTCATAGGTCACCTTCACCATCAAATAGAACTCTATCCACATCACCTCTTGATAGGCCTTTCTTGTTATCTACTAGAGTTATTAGACCTATTGTAATGGCAACACCACAGAGGAATTTGTCATTTGTCACATTCACTAGTAGCAACCCTCTTACTCTTAATGCTCAACATGTCATCCTAGTAACAACCTTAAAAAGTATACCTTTCTTCATCTTGGAAAATCAAACGACTCCACCTAACCATATTCAAGATATTTACAATGTTTGTGATTTTCATCAAATTACTAAACAAGATGCAACTAAAAATTTGTTGTCTTATTCATTCAAAGGGAAATATCTTCAATTGTTCATGATCTTGGGACCATGAAGAATCACTAATTGGGATTATCTTGGGACATCCATTTGAAATCAATTCGGGGAAAAGGTAGATAACATCTCCTTGTTAGAGAAGATGACAACTATAAATAGGGCTCCCAATGAGCTCATGGTGGACTTCAATTTCAGATTTTAGAAGACATGGGATAGAATTTCAGTCCTAGTGATACCATCTCCATAAGACTCTTTTCTTTGCTTTTTAGGAACTTTGAATTCTAATATTGCTGGCATGATTCATTCTATGGGGGTGGAACACTTTCTAGGGCCTATGTAATAGCCATTAGGGATGAAAATTTTCTAATACAAGTTGGGAAAATATCCCCTAGGATACCTATGTGTTTGTACCCTAAATTGGCTCAAGTTTCTCAGCCCTCTATTTCTCCTATTCTTGAGCAAAATTACCAACCCACTATTTCCACATCCTATTCTCCAGAAAATAAAAATGAGGGGGAAGAGGTGAAGGATTTAATTAGAAATATGTCCAAAAAAGTTATATCCTTAGAGAAATAACAAGACCAATACTATAGGAATTATTCTAACCAGTGGCAATATTCAAACCAAGGATTTAACCAAGGTTATTTGTCATTTAGGAACTAGCGTCCTAATCAGAGATATGGAAAAAATCAATAGATTAATAGGTGGAAAGGTCATAATACACCTCTTCCACTTCAAACAGTCTCATTCACTTCTTCCTTCTACCTCAATTCAAGAATTGGTCCCAGTACAGAATAATGTAATACAAGCAACATAATGGTGTTTCCCATGATATAAGCCACATAATCAATTTATTTTTTCAAATGCATTACATTCTCAGGCCCTTTTGGTTCAAAATTCTTCTAATCAGAAAGATCTGTTGGTAGAAGCCACAAATCC
Source organism: Taxus chinensis (assembly GCA_019776745.2). Lineage (NCBI taxonomy): Eukaryota > Viridiplantae > Streptophyta > Pinopsida > Cupressales > Taxaceae > Taxus > Taxus chinensis. The sequence continues at coordinate 37,371,590 of CM034150.1, forward strand.
TAATGTAGGAGTCCAAGAGGTCAATCTTGAAATCAATCTCATGTTCTTTGGGGATGATGACTTATGTGCAATAAATCAAACAATGGATGATTCTAGCAGACCTTAGACTAATGTTGATGATAATAAAAGGTCTAGGAAAAGTATTTTTGAGTCTCAACCTTCCTCTTATTTTGATCAAGGAAACACTGTCAACAAGGAAAGGGAAGTTGGGATAGATAAAAAAATATTTCTTGATGTTCCTAGTAAGGAAATCAATTCCCAAAAAAAATTCCTATCCTAATCTTGTAGTAAGCGAGGAAGGAGAATATTGTGTCATAGATGTAGAAGTCCATGGGTCTTATTTTCAACATTGTTGATAAAATGAAGAAGACGAATGTGGGATGCTCTAGTTATTCCATCATAAAGGGACCTCCTATAAGAAGCTCTCAAGAAACTTCCTCAAGATGACCCAGTTGTGGAAAAGACTCATGTTGTTGTCAATTTTTGTGAAGTAAAGGAAGAACCGGTAAGTAAACTTGTTAAGACCCCACCATTTTAATTGTCATTAGTTGTGGGAAAATAATTGGTTCATAATTGCATGATTGATTTAGGGGCTAGTACATGTGTAATGCCCAAAAATATTGTTGATGTCTTAGTTCTTAAGTAAAGTCATATTTCTAAAGGAGTCTTACAACTTGATGGTTCAACCATTGGTGTATTAGAAGTGATTAAATAGCTTAAGTGAACACTTCATGTTTATCTAATCCTAACTATAACCCATGATATATCAGTAATTGAATTTCCTCCCATGTTTTCCATTTGATTATGAAGAGATTTCACAGAAAAAGTAGGTGGCTATTTGTATTTAGATTAGACTCATATGCTGTTAAGAACTAGTTATATGTTGAGGCTATATCTTCCTATCATATTGAGTCTTATAATCCTACCCCTCCCCAATCAAATTACCTAATACAAGAATAACATAAAAAAGAGTCAGTTTTAGAATAGCAGCCCACTCCTCCTCCTATTCTTGATCTTATATTAGATGAATGGGCCAAACAATGCTATGAGTTTGATCCTTATGATACATCTTTGGAAACTAGACTTGGAACCTACTACATTCTTAAAGAAGGATTTGCTTTACCTGCACCATTTAAGCAAGAGAAAGATATTTCTTCTAGATTATGGAAGATGTTATTTGATGGTTCTAGAAGCAGAAATGGATCTTGGGAAGGTTATGTATTAATTCATCCAATGAATGAGAAGTTATTATCTTCTCATAGATTGTATTTTGCATGCTCTAATAATGTAGCAAAGTATGATACATTATTACATGGTCTCATAATTGTTGAAAAGAGGAAAATAAAGGAATTGTACATTTTTTTGGACATTGAATTGGTTGTCCACTAAGTAAGAGGGAAGTGTGCCACAAAGAATAAGATTTTGAAATCTTATAAACAAAGTGTTTGGGACCTTTTGGATATTTTTGATGCTCTCAACTTACAGGTGGTTTGAAGAAAATTAAACAAAGAAGTTGATCATATGGTAGACCTTGGTTCACAATTTTCACCTGCTGAGGATCTTGTTAGAGGAAATGTGCAACATATTAAGGTAATGGTAAGACCATCCATTCTAGATAATGAAAATAGATGACAAGTATTTGATAATGATGAAAAAATTGTGCAATTTATCCAGAATGAGGATAAATTTTCTACAAATATGCAATCTGATTTACATGACAGTTATGGTGAACAAACTATTCAGCTGAACACAAACAAATTTTTAAAGGGATTGGTCACTTTGGAGTAGATTTTTAGTCTTGATGATGAATTCAAATGAAAGTAAAATAACAAAACAACAAGGTAAGAATACTATCAAACAGTCATAATTGCACAAGGAAGGGAAATTTTGGTTGGAAAGGTATGTGATGAGAATTAGAAGAAATCTTTTATCTCCTTGTGTCAAAAATTCAATGATGTATTATTATGGGATTATGAAGATCTAAAGGGTTTTAATCCAAATATTGTGTAACATTTCATTGATCTTGATCCTAATGTAAAGCCAATTAGAAAATCAAAGGCCATTCAATCCCAAGATAGAACCCCTCATGAGGAAGGAGTTATCCAAAATGATCGAGGAAATAATAATTTTTGCTATCAAGTACTCTACATGGGTGGAAAATATTGTCCTAGTAAGGAAGATATTATGAATTAGTATGTATGGTGCTCACATTGATGTTTTATGGGTTAATATCTTGTGTGTAAGTTAGGTTGTTGTAAAAAAACCTACATAATTATCTTGATTATTAAACAATTTTTCAAAAAAACTCATGTTTTGTTAATAAGTAGTTAGTGGAGCTATGTTTGGATTCCTAGATTCTAGGGATGTAAAATCCTACATATATTGAGAGTTGTATGTTGTGGAATCATATGGAATGAATTGAATGTAAAATTATTATTCCATGAATAATATTTTATTTTCTTGAGTAACTCTGTCCAAATAGTTTTAGAAGAAGAATGGGGAAATCAAACTTTGTGTTGATTTCAGAGATTTAAACAAGGCCTCCCTAAAGGATCACTATTTGTTACCTTCCGTGGAATAAATTCTTCAAACTATGGTAGGAGATGAAAGGTTTTCTATGCTTGATGGGTATTCAAGCTTCAATCAGATCAAGGTTAAGGAAGAGGATCAATTCAAGATCACATTTATAACCAAATGAGAAACATATACATATCAAAAAATGCCTTTTGGTTTATTAAATGCAGGTGCTACATTCCAAAGGGAAATGGACATTTCCTTCAAAGGGTATATCAATGAATTCATTCTTATCTATCTAGATGACATTACCATTTTCTCAAAACATAGTAAAGATCATATCATCCATCTTGAGAAGGTATTTGAGAGATGTAGGGAATTTGGGATGTCTCTTAATCCCAAGAAATGTAACTTTTAAATCCCTAGGGAAAATATTTTAGGGCATATTGTTTCAAAGGATGGCGTTTCCATTAATCCAAAAATAATCTCAGCCATCCTCTCTCTCTCCTTTCCAACTCACAAGAAATCCTTTCAATGATTCTTGGTAAATATTACCTTTATTAGGAGATTCATTCCTAATTTTTTAGCATTAGTCAAGCCTATCACTCTTATGTTTAAGAAGGATTCAACATTAAAATGGAGAGAAGAAGCTAAAGATATATTTTTCAATATAAAATAGGAAATTTCTCAAGTGCCTACACTTATTAACCCTGACTATGCCAAGGATTTCATTATATAAGCTTGTGAAGCTGAATCTAGAACTATTGTTGTTTTAACTCAGCAAAATAATCAATGAATGGAATAGCTAGTGGGCTTCTTCAGTAAAACACAGAAGGATTGTGAATTGAATTATAATGACATTTAAAAAATAGGTTTTTCCATCATGAGGGCTCTAAATAAATTGAAGAGCATGATTTCAAGTAATCATATCATATTTTTAGTCTCACATTCCAATGTAAGAGAATTCATCATGGGAGCATAAAAGAGTGAGAAAAGAGAAAGATGGGTGAATTAGATCAGGGAATATGATGTGAATGTTAAGGCCAAAAAACTTGTAAGGTATAGATGAATTTATGAACAAATTTCTTTAGATGCTCAAAATGATCAAGAAACCTCCTTCATGAATGAAGAACTTCCACATAACGTTGAAATTCAGAAGGATGAAGGAGATGCAATCAACAATCACGAATGGATTAGTGATATAACTACATTTTTATCTATCAGTTTTTATGTTCTTAGACTGAACAAAAAAAAAGAAGACATTTGAGACTGCAGTCCATTCCTTTTGAACTGATTAATGGAGTTTTATTAAAAAAAAATTGATCAAGTCTTACTAAGGTGTATTGAAGGTGAACAAGTGGACAAGGTTTTAATTGAATTCCATGAAGGTTTCTTGGGTGGAAATTTCTTAGCCAAATTCGCTACAATAAAAATCTTAAAGGTAGGATATTTTTGGCCTACATTGTTTGCAAATGCTCAAAAATGGGTCAGAAAATGCAAGGAATGTGCTTTCTTCACTGGTAAGAAAAGGTTGGTTTCTCTCCCACTTCATCCAATTCAAGCAGATCAACCATTTGGAAAATGGAATCTTAATTTCCTTGGCATGATCAACCCTCTATCAAGTGCTCATCATAAATGGATTTTAACAACAATAGATTACTTTACCAGGTGGACAGAGGTTGTGCCATTGAAGGAAGTAACTGAATCAGTAATCCTTGATTTCCTTGAGAACATTGTTACAAGTTTTGGTATCCCTCAAAATATCATTTCTAATAATGAAAAATATTTCTTAGGATCCAATTTTTTTGATTGGGATTGGATTGGGAATATATTTGAAGACTTCTTCCAGCTATTACCCTTAAGGTAATGGTTTGGTATAATCCACTAACAAGAACTTGATTAGGATCATAAAGAGGAAAATGGATATCAATGAAAGATAGTGGTATAAAAATGTGAGGAATGATCTTTGGGTTGACAGGATCATAATGAAAAAGGAAATTAGTACTTCCTCTTACAAACTTGTCTATGGAAAAGAAGTTAAGCTTCCTTTGTTACTTGAATTAACTTCAATTGAATTGGCTCAGCAATTGGAATTTAAAGCGATATATCAAAGAGAAATTAGAATGGTAGAATAGGTTGACCTTGAAGAACTGGGGGATTCTACCATGATTATATTAGAACAACATCAAAAATAAAAAAACTATTGTTTGATACAAGACTGGGTTTTAGATGTTTAAGGTTAGTGATTTGGTCTTGAAATGGGATGTTGATAGAGTTAAACTAGGGAGACACTCTAAATTTTATGCAATTTGGATTGGTCCTTATATCATCAATGCTTGAAAAGAAACCAACTCTATTGAGTTTCCAGATCCTAATGGAAATGTACTACAAATACCAGTTAATGGGATTTATCTTAAGCATTCCCATTAAATTCTCTTGTTGCATCATGTACATATTATATTAGTTTCAATTCCTCTAAGTGCTTATATAAAATTGGTCTATTGGTAGGATAGGTTTATTCTGTAAGAATTTCTTGTGCACACTCTGCATGCTTTACTTGAAGCATGTATGCTTTTCAAAAAATTTACACAGTTTTTGTGGCCCTTGTTGTTGCATAGTTTAGTTTAGAGAAGGTTTCTTAGAAAGAATTATATTTTTAGGTAGATTTCAAAGTACATTTTATACCCCAACATATCATTTAAATTCAAAACCTTGGTGCCTATTCCTAAATAAAAAAATGTAATGTTTTGGGAACAGTTTACAAAGTTGAATAAGAAATTCCCCAAAATCAAATTTCAAGAGCAACCAAGGTGGTTTCCAGGATGTTATAAGTCCATTCATACTTCATATGGCTCAGGGGTAAGAAAAATTCAAATTTTGATCAATTTTTCAAGTTTTTGGGATCGAATCCATGCCCAATGGTTGCTCAAGGATACTAATCAAATTTCCCTTAGAGGTCACCAAACTATTGTCCCAAATTAACCCCTCAGATTAATTTGGATAACCCTGTTATCACCGAATCAAAACACCCTATGGTTTGCATAAGTGTGTGTGCTTGAGCTCAGTGTGTGATTGGATAACATGGATACTATATCCAAGTTTTGGGACTTACTACCTGAGATAGACCTCAAGAGAAAGTTGGTTCTTTCTCCTAAACTACCTGCCACAAACTACTCTAATGTAGAAAAAACTATCTTGTCCTAATATAACTTTCCAAGGGACTAGGGAGAGAGAGTGCATGAAAACAAAGCGTACACTAAAGTGGTGATACACCAGAAAAGGAGAGAATGAGGATAGCTTTCTAATGTGTGAAAATAATAGCAAATTGCATACTAGAAGGGGTTATAATAGTTCTCCAAAGTCTAGCAAATGAATTCACAACAATATTTCATACATGCACAATGGTAATGAATCCAAGCAATAGCATAAGATAGACACAATATATTTTTAATGAGATTGAAGGGGTAAGAGGAATGCAAATAAACACATTAGGGGAAGAAGTATCCACAAACTTGTATCTATTGCCTCATGACATGCACAGTTAAAATGTTACAAAATAAGGGCCTAGATTACCATGCAAGGAGTCCACTACAAGGGCTTGCAACACGTTGGATTCACAAAATAATTTTGATAGAGTTTTCCTACTCTAAACTACCTCCCTTTATAATGAGTCGAACACTCCTATTTATAGATTTCTAAGAGGAGAGAGAGAGAGACAGAAAATGAAAATCCTAAAATCTTTCCTTCAACCAATTGCAATGATGTTTTGTTGCTTGCAAAAGGCTCCCCATACTATCCCATGACTTGCAGTAGTTAGAAATGTTAGCCCATGCTTCATTGAATGCATCCCAACTACCAAATAAAACATTGTTCTAAACGTAGCCATGTTTTCTACAAAATCATCATCAATTTCTCATCAAAGTCTGAATTTCTTTATTTTTTGTGCTTTGGGATCGGAAACATGATTCCAACAGTACCAATTTTATGCATTTTTTCTAATAAATGCAAAAGTTGTGGCCTTCTGAGTGTAGGTAGCTATTTTGGGTCTGCCAGGCATTTCTGTCATTTAACGAGACTGAGCATTTAATTTACTGAAGCTGAATATGTTTCCTTTATTTTCATATACCCACCCTCATTAAAAATAATAAATCTATTTTTTGTGGCGTAGAGGACGTCATGCCCATTCTAGAAAGTCATTTTTTTTGAAAATTAGAGCTCGAGGTCAAAATTTATGGCCATTTGAAGTTCAGGGTTTGATTTACACTGTTTTCCCTTACATGCGGCTATATCAAGTATTTCGGGTCCTTGTGTCCCGACTGCCCCAGAAAAAAAATCTACTCCACCCACAAGCCTCCTTCATGTCAACATTTTTGGAAAAATCAGGTCCTCAATGAACTCATGTCCCGTGCATCCCACCATTGACAGCCACTTCACCTACATCCCTTTACGATCGGCTATTACAGCATTTCAGGTCCCAAACGTCCCGTACATACTTGGACGGTCTGGGCCTCCTTTCTCCACATCTCCTGATTTGGGCTTTCCTGTCCCAACTATCCCGCCATTGACTAGGCCGTCAGGGCCATTGACCTCTACTCCATCTGTAATGCTTGGCTCCTTTGTATTATAGTAATTACAGGTTTTCATGTCCTGTGCATACCTGTGTCCCAACTGTCCCGCGGATCTCCTAGGTCAAAAACTTCCACATTTTCTGATTCCTTTGTTGTGTGACGATTTCGGCTTTGCATGTCCCAACTATCCCACTGTCCCGCGGAATGCCTAGGACAAAATTTTCCAATTTTTCCACAATACACTGACTCCTTAGTATTTCAGCAATTTCACCTTTACAGGACCCGACTGTCCCGGTTGAACTTGTGCGGCCTGGGACAAAAACTTCCACATTTTCCGCAATACACTAAAAGAAGCCTTTTTTTCAATTTTTTTCAATTTTGTCTAACTTCTTGGATTTTTCCTTGGATAGGGAAGTTAGAGAAGAGTTAGAGGGACCCCCCAAAACCTAATTTTTTTTGGCCTCGAGCCATTTCTACTTGCTCAGCCAGAAGAAATCATGTGAGTTATCTAATTTACCCTGAGGGGTGAATTTGGGATAACAAACCCTTTTAAAAGGGACCTAGAAATTTTAATTAAAACCTGCAGGAGACTAAGGTTAAAAATTTGGTGGGTTTTATTTAGAAATTTAATAGGACATTCAAAATGCTTGTCAAATTTCAACTTGAAGCATTAAACAGAAATCCATGTAGGAGGATTCCAATGCTCTTAATGGTCTAAGCATTCCATAAACATCAAGTCCACAGAATTAATTGTGTTGGATATGATTTCAATTCTGGACTTGGGTAAAGGTAGGTTAAAGAACATGCGGCATGTGAATAAAATGAAAGTAAACAACATATCAATAGTCAAGGTAGGGACGCATTTCACCATTCTGTATTTCCTCAAGCAAATAGGTTCCTGCAAACGTCAAGTCTACGGAATGAGCCATATTTCAAAGGTAATTGGATTCAGGTAAGGATGAAGCTAGAGGCGACACACGGTGCAAATCAAAGTAAGTAGGAAGCTTCACCCAAGGAGCATGAATTCATGATGTGAAGGCCTGACCCCCGTAACCAATGATGAGAAAACATGAAAAAAATGAAGAATGACATTGTGAGGAGCATGGACCTTTCTCATTGTCTCACGTCTTAAATTTTCAGTCAATATTATCAAAATTCTGACGCTCGGAAGGTGTGTGGAGCTTTCTTATTGGCTCATGCTTTGCAGGGGTTCATATAGTAAAATAATATTCTGACATTGTGAAGGTACGTGGAATGTTCTCATTGGATTATACTTTACACTATGACAAGGTTTTTATAAAGGAAAGTGTATCGCGAAGTAGTGTGGGTATTTCTCTTTGGTTTATGTTTCACACTCCGATAAGTTTCCTATAAATGAGACTGACATTTCGAAGGTGTGTGGATATTTCTCATTGGCTCACAATTCCCAATTAATATACCTGATAAAGAGGAAAGCTCGCCACCCACAGCCAGCCAAAGGCCAACACGTGGCAAAGGAAAAACAATCCACACATAGGAAAAGGAAATCTCTGAGGCTAATCAAATGTTTCCACGTGTCATGTTCTTGTGCTTCCTAACATGCAAAATTGAAATAGACATAGCATTCTATTCCCTTCTCCAAATTCAATAAAATTGGTCTTATTTGAAATCTCTCGTCTTACTCTTTATGTTGGCACCAAGAAAATAAACAAACTATGAGGTTTGGTGGGTCAAAATGGAAAAAATAACTTCAGAGGGAGAGAAGATATTCTTGAGCATGTAAACAGTCAAATATCACTCTCAACCACCAAAATTTATGAAGTATGGCTTCTATCTCCTTCTATAAGACAAAATAGACATAAGAATGGTCTTGCAGGGTGCCCATGTGCTTTGTAGGAGAACTCAATATAGATTGTGGTGGTTGAAAGTTGAAAAATTTGTGCACTTATTTTTCTCCCTCTTCTCTTTCTTCCTTGATATATATTTTAAAAAAAAATTATGTTGGGGGGTTATTCCAAAACAAAAAGGAAATTTGTCAAAATTGTTCCAAAACTTTGTGAGTTGTTACAAGTCTCATATTTTGGTGTTTTGTAAGGAGATTATTTCCTTCTTTCCTACATTATAGTGAATTGTGCATCCTTTTAAGCAATAAAATTCATGTTTTTTTTGGCTCTTTTCTACCTTAGCTTTTGTTATATCACATTTATTTCTTTTCATTACAATTGTACGTGTATTGTGCATACTTTATTCTTCTTGCACGATTCAAATACTTTGTGCTCCATGGAAATGATCATGGTAAATGTATTTCAGGACCATGTCACTCATGTTTGACCTCTCTCCTCTCCATTCTTCCTCTCCTTTTCACTCATTGGAATGTCTTCACCCCTTTCTCTTGGTGTTATCACCTCCCTTAGTTTATGATTTCAATTTTATGCATCTTCCTCTCTCTCTAGTTCCTTGGAATTATAGATTAGTGTTAGGTATCTGTATTATCCTTTCTAGTAGTAGTCTTAACATAAGGAGTAGTTAGAGGATACAAAATTCTTTGGAGGTCTATCTTAGTTTGAGTCCCACAACTTGGAGATAGTCCCATGTTTCCTTAAAGCCCCATATCATCCTGATTTGGGACGAGTGTAATTTTGAGCTCCAACAGTAACCAAGAAGCATGTATAGACAATAAGAGACCCAAATGTGATAGGAAGTATGACATGACCATAAGAATAAGGAATTGGAAATTTTATTAGAGATGTTGTACATTTGATATTTAAAAGAAGTTCCATAGAGCATGCACTAGTAACAATCAATGGATAGACCATAGTATTATTGACGGTATAAGGACCAATAAAGGCATTGATGTGCACTAAATCATAAATAAATTCAGTGTGATAATCATGATCTGAGAATGTGATAATGGGTGGTGACACATTAGCATAAGTAATAAGAAAATTCAAGAGGCCCCAATGAAGGAGGAGGCACAACACGATATGTATGATTTGCAGAGGAATGAATAGTTTGGTTTTTATGCTTTGGTAGAGGGTCATTAAAGATTTTTAGATTTTTATTATCATTGACCGGTTTAGTAGTAAAGGGTTCACAGAGCTTGATTGCATTATTATCAATAAGATATTGTATAATATGTTTAAGTTTAAAGAAATGATCAGTGTAATGCCAAATGCATTGGTGGTAGTCATGACATGTATTTTCATCATAGTTGTGGCCACGGGGGTGAGAAGGATCAAGATTGAGTGGTGGTGGAAGAGTGATAAGATTGCTTTCAATAAGTTGTGGTAATAGGAGCCGAGGTGAATAAGGTAACTTAGTAAAAGTATACCACATGGGTTATAATTGAATCTTGTCAGGTGCAAAAACAACGTTAATAGTTTCTTTATCTTCAGTGGGCTTAGGATATGGTTTGAAACTAAATTTTGTTTGAAACTGATTAGAAGATGAAGATGAAAAAGTATCATAATATTTCAATTTAGTGATAAATAAAATTTTACCTTCACACAATTTGAGTGTATGACATAGTTGATCAAAGGAGAGAGAGGTCTCAAATATAACACTCTCTTCAAGTGGAGGTAGGAGAGTTTGAATAAAGAGGTCTTACAATTCGGAGTTAGCTAGTACATTAGTCATCTTAGCAATGTTGTTATTATAATGTAAAACATAATATTCTGTGTGCTCATCACATCCTTGTTTATGTTGAGAAAGCTATGCATAAGAGATCTTGGTGTCAATATTGATATAAAAATGTGCAAGGAAAGCATTGGATAAGTATGTAAAAGGGGTTACCGAGTGAACATGTAGATCATAAAACCAATGCATAACGTAATCTTGCAAACACATATGAAATAATTTAGCCAACAATGTAAATTCATTTGCATAATAAAAACATGCCACATGTAAAGATCAAATATACTTATGAGGTTTGCCATGGCCATTGAAGGTAGGAAGCTTGGGCACAATGAAGTTGGGAGGTAGTGGATAAGAGGATATGGTAGGTGAAAAAGGGGTGTGTAGGAGAAGTGAAGAATCAAGAGATGGAGAGGAATGTGAAGTATCTTGATGTAACTGGAGGATTTGGATTTTTAGGTCCTAGTATAAAGAAGTTAGGTCATGGGCGACTTAAGAAGAACTAGGTTGTGTATTATAGGATTGGAAGTAATGAGGGGAGAGGCAATTGTAGCAATGAAAGTAGGAAGGTTAAGGGTTTGTGTGGAGGTCATGACTGCTAAGGAAGAACCCATGATAGGGTGAGAGGCACCATATTAAGCATGTTTGTAAGTGAGTAGGGTATTTAAGACATGCAAAATATGTGGAAAGTGATCACGTAAAGCAGAAAAATTACTGATCTTTTCTAGTTGTTCTTGATCAAAATTAGCGTCCTTTTCATATGATTATTCACTATTAGAAGTTTCAAGAGGAACATTGTTTGAGATAAGAAAAGGATTAGAAGATTCAACCATTTATTTAGAGAGCTTACAGATAGATAGATGAATCTTAATGTACTCAAAAGAACCAAAATGACCACTACGGGTGACGGACATAAAAATAAAACCCTAAAACGAAGGTATGTTTCAAGCGATGGGGTTCACCAAAATGATTTAATATAAATGGAATAAAATATAATTAGAGAGTAATTGTTGTAATGAATGATATACAAATGCTAATATATATTAAGACACATCAAACCAAGAATATAAAAATGTGAAAACCTAAGCAAGAGGGAGAGATAGAGATAATTAGTTGATTTATGAGGATATGGATGTGATATGGGTTATGTGACATCTGGATATGACTGGAAATAGTATCATAGAGGCTCAGTGAGGGTTATAAAATCTGAAACTGTACAAGAAAAAAGTTCCTGAGAGAGGAAAAAAGCTCTTAGTTTTGTCCATTGTGTCTTAGTGTTGTCACTGATGTCAAATCCATTGATGGAAAAGAGTTTTATAAGGTCATATGAGTCTCCATGAGGTGTCAGTCAAAGGTAAAACATGAAGGTTGATTAATAGTGTTATGTTTGGTGATGTTTGGTAGCATAAGCCTTCCTAAGTTGATTGATTGTTGGTATGAGGTCCATCATGGTTGGAATGATGTGTCATATGTTTCTATGTGTCTATGTGAGGTCAACTTGGTCAATTCATGATTTATCACAGTTGAGTCAGGTCATTCTAGGCCTATTCCAAGCCCTAAAACATATTGAATGTGTTGGAGGTATGAGTGTTGGGGATGATCAGTCTTGTTGGAGCATGATAGCAGCATGATGATGAGGTATATGTCACATATGGTGTGTTCTGAGTCAATTCTCAGAGGTTTAATAGTGTTTCATGATCCTTGGGAAGAAAAAAGGTGAATAAAATCTAGGTAAACACAAATAAGTCATTTTGGTTGCATATTTTCAGACATATTTGAGCTAGATGGCTAGCATAGACAGTTAGAGGATGTTGTCATGATGCTTCATGACAAGTTTCCTGTCAAATTCAAGAAGATTACAAGATATTAAGTTGACCTTCTTATGCTCTTTTTGAATTGTATGCTTTGCAAGGGACCGAGAGGTTTTAGAGGATGTTTTTCCATTGAGATTATAATATTTTTTAGAAATAATGAGGTGGTTTACTTGTCACATTTGTATGAACAATCATTAAGAAGATAAGTTATTATAAAACCCTAGTCAAACCCTAACTCAAAGAGACTTGGAGAAAACAGATTATAATGAGCATGTTTTAATTCCTTTTTCTAAAGTGATGATTAAAGGTTGTATATGACTCCTCCATATTTCTAGAAAGGTATATTAGAGCATGTGATGGTTTGTGGACCCCACTGAAATATGAAAGTTTTTGAATATTTTCAGTTTGAGGAAAATTTATCCAAAGAAGGTGTCGAATAAATTAACAATGTTTTTATCCTAGAAGTTTTAATAGATGTCCATGATAGTTTAACATTATGGTTGAGGTCCTAAAGTTAAAAGTTTTCCCTATTTATGAAAATTGGTGTTTAGGGAAGTTTTAAGCATTTTGTGGTAAAAGTGGATTTTCAAAAGCTACAAGTGAAGTTAAGACTTGGTTCAAATTTTTATATGATCCTAGTTCCAAGGTATTTCCAATAAAATATCAAAATTGAGTTTTTTCTAAGGTATGAGAAAGTTATGATATGTTCTTTGAAAGTCAAATCTAGAAGATTCTTAGCTAAGCATGATCTTGAGTAGCTTCATAAGGTTTGGTGATTGTTATGAGTTCCTAGAAAACATGTCTAAGGGTGTTCCATGCTTTTTTTAATCTTAGAAGTAATGGAGTAAGTTGGTCTCAAGACTAGTTCTTGAGCCCTAGAATCATAAATGAGTAGTTGCAAGAGATTGACTTGGTTCAAAGCCTTCCACCTCTAGGAAGAAGAAAATGTAATATGTTATGGAAAGTAGTTTCATATGTATTTCAAAATTTATATAGTGTTTCTCTTGATGAGGTGACTTTATAGGTCAACCAACTCAGTTTGTGAAGACTAATGTTGTTTGTTTTCTGGACGATATTACTTTGGCTGGATGATTGAGGTAGAAGACACATGTTTTGGATTATTTGATGTTTGATATACATTATAGAGTAAAGAGGGATGAATTTTTTTCCTATTAAATTATTTTAAACGTATTGAAAGTTACATCAAGGGTATAAATAATTTGAGTTTCCATAACAACTTTCTAGATAGCTCAGTTTGGTGAAGAGGAATGTAATTTTAGTTTTCATTGATGTATGTTTCAAGAGTTCTAGAAAGCATAGATGTGTTCTATAGAAATTTGGATTTTGAATGAGTGGTTACATGGCATAGTTTAGGTGTTATGGCATGCTGTAGATCATGTTAGGTGAAGAGTGGTTCTTGGAAGTAGTTGTTTTATGAAGGAAATGGTCCTTATTAGTGTTGTGAAGAATTTTATTGATTAAAGTTAATTTTGTTGGAGTGTGGAACCTGTTTTTGGTCTTTTGGAATCAATATTGAAGTGTTGGAGTTTCAATGGTTAATTTTGGAGACTTCAGGAGCATTTTGCAGTCATCTGTTGTGACATTATTGTGATGTTGTTGTTAAGTTGTTAAGTTATTGGTAATTGGTTGTCAATCCTGTGAAAACTTTTTCAGCCATGGGAAGTTGAAAGGTTATAAATTTCAAACTTCTAGGGTCAGCTTTAGGACTTCCTAAAAGGATTGTAATCCTATAAATAGAGGTGTTAGGGTATCTTGAAGATATCTTGAGTATTCAAGAGGTCTTGAATCTTAGTGACCAAGAGGTGATGAAGAGTGATAAAGGTTAAGCAATTGGGTGTCAATTTTTGTTTAAATATGGTTTAGAATCTTTGAAATTTTATTGTGAGTTCATAATTGAGAGAAGACTGTGAGATTTGTTTTACTCTTGTTGATAATAAAATATGAGCAAGTTCTTGGTATACGTATCCCACATTGGGTGAACCACATTAAATCTCGTCGTGTCTTATTTTGTGCATTATTTATTTATGTTGTTATATTTTTACAAGAATAAATCTACTATATAGTTTCCTACTGATGTCATTTGAGGAATTGTTTCCCCATATTTGTTCACTAATTCCTAACAACTGGTATCAGAACTTTGGTGGTTTTTTGCTGAAGTGGTAAATCACACAAATTTTTTATCTTGAGTGGGAGCTATGACAGATGAGGGCAGATCGAGGGTTGAGAAGTTCAATGGGAAGAACTTTGGTTTTGGAAGATGTAAATGGAGGATTACTTGTATCATAAGGACCTCCATGTTCCTTTGGATGGAAAAGAAAAGAAACCTACAACGATGTTAGATGAGGGCTGGGAGTCACTGGATAGAAAGGAACTTAGGGATATTCAGTTATGCCTTGCATCTTCGGTTGCTTTCAACATATCGCATGAGAAGACCATAGAAGATCTCATGAGTGCATTGGGGAAGTTATATGAAAAACCCTATGCCTCTAATAAAATATTTTTGATGAAAAAGTTATTTAATATGAAGATGTTTGAGAATGGTTTTGTTGTTGATTATTTGAATGAATTTAATATGGTTGTGAGTATATTAAACTTAGTAAAAATTGACTTTGATGATGAGGTCAAGGCTTTGTTTATTTTTTTCTCCTTACGAGACAACTATGAAAACTTGGTTATGGTTATAAGTAGTTCAGTCTCTAATAATTCAAAGCTGAAGTTTGAGGATGTAATTGGTGTGATCCTAAGCGGGGAAATGTGAAGGAAGAGCACTGGAGATTATTCTACTTCTGGAAATGCTTTGATGGTAGAGATAAGAGGGAGATAAAAGAACAAAGGGAAAGGTAACCATGGGAATTTAAATGATCATGGAAGGTCAAAGTCCAAGAGAAAGTTAGAATGTTAGCATTGTGGGAAGGTTGGTCATTCTAAGAAATATTGTTGGGCTCTTCGGGATACAAAGAACAAGAAGGAGGAAACTAAAGAGATAAATGTTATAGCAGGTGATGTTTGTCAAGATGCCTTAATTATTTCTTTATATTGATTAGTCTTGGGTGTTAGATTCAGGGGCTTCTTTCCATGCCACCCCACATAGACATTACTTTACTAATTTTGTTCACGGAGATTTTGGACATGTATAACTTGGTGGTGATGAACCATGCAGCATAGTAGGGAAAGGTTATGTTCGGGTGAAAATTCAGAATGGGAATGCATGGCTACTTAAGGATGTCAGGTATGTGCCTAATTTGAGGTAGAAATTGATATCAATAGGTTAGTTGGGTAGTGATGGCTATACTGTCAATTTTACAGCGGATTCCTAGAAGGTTACCAAGGGAGATCTTGTGGTTACAAGAGGTAAGAAAACTGGTACTTTATATTTAACCGGTGGTGTTGATTATTGTAATTTAGTTGCTATAGATGGAGATGTAACTTTTTGGCACCAGAGACTCAGTCATATGAGTCATAAGGGCATGCAGATTATAAAGGACAGATTTCCCAGATTAAAGGAGTTAGATTTAAACTTCTATGAGGACTGCATTTATGGGAAACATAATCGGGTGAGATTCCCCAAGGTTGGACCTACTAGGAAGGAGGGTAAGTTAGATTTAGTGCATACAGATGTATGGGGGCCAAGCTAAGGTAAAATCTATTGGTAGTTCATGTTATTATGTCACTTTCATTGATGATGCAACTAGAAAATTTTGGGTATATTGTATTAGAAAGAAATCTGATGTGTTTGAAACTTTTAAAATATGGAAAGCCTTGGTTGATAATGAAATAGGTCTCAAGTTGAAATGTCTTAGGTCAAATAATGGAGGGGATTATTCCAGCGATGAATTTATTGATTACTATTCAGTAAATGGGATCCAGCAAGAAAGTGACGGTTCCAAAGAATCCATAGGAAAATGGAGTGTCAGAGAGAATGAACGATACAATCATGGAGTGTGCTAGGTGCATAAGGTTACATGTGGCACTGTCATTCATGTTTTGGGTTGAAGCGATAAGCATAACTTTTTATCTGATTAATAGAGGACCCTCTATGGTCTTGGATGGAGCTATACCTAAGGAGGCTTGGTCTGGTAAGAAAATTGATTACTCATTTCTTAGAGTATTTGGATGTGAGGTATTTATTCACATTGATAAAGATGATAGGACCAAGTTAGAGGCTAAGTCTTAGAAATGCACCTTTGTTGTATATGGTGAGGATGACTTTGGTTTCCATGTTTGGAGTCTTAAGGACAAGAAAATATTTTGGTCTAGATATTTTGTCTTTAATGAAAAATTCATGTATAAAGATCAGTTGCATGAATAGAAAGAGAAATCAAAGAAAGAATACATAGTGTTAGAGGAAATTGTAGACAACAAGGTGTCCAAGGGGCTGGTTCAAGTGCAACATGTTCCAGCACAGCCAATTCAGGAACCTACTCATCAGGAACCCCAAACTCTTGAGGTGAGAAGGTCTTCTAGGGTAAGAAGGGAACCTAAACGATTTACTCCATCTGTGAATTATTTATTTCTCACTGACAATGAAAATCCAGAGTGCTTTGAGGAAGTAGTGTAGGTATATTTTAGGAAGAAGTGGGAGTAGGCAATGGATGAAGAGCTTAGATCTCTTATGGAGAACCGGACTTGGGATTTGGTGGCCCGGTTCATGGTCAAGGGATTTGCACAAAAGAAAGGTATAGACTTTGAAGAATTTTTTTCTCTTATTGTTAAAATGACTTCTATTAGGACTATTCTTGGTTTAATAGCAGTAGAAGACCTGCACTTAGAGCATTTGGATGTGAAGACTGCATTCCTTCATGGTGAGTTAGAGGAGGAATTGTATATGCAACAACCACATGGTTATGAGGTAAAATAGACGAGAGGTTAGTGTGCAAATTGAAGAAGATCTTGTATGGCCTAAAACAAGCTCCATGACAGTTGTACAAGGAGTTTGACAGTTTTATGTAAGAGTAGGGTTACTCCAGGTGTCACTTAGACCATTGTGTGTACATCAAGAAGTCTTTTGATGGTAGTTATATTATTATTTTCCTTGTATGTGGATGATATGCTTGTTGTAGGGAAGAACATGTAGGAAATAAAGGTACTCAAGAAGTAGCTAGGTGACTCCTTTGCTATGAAGGATTTGGGGGCAGCAAAACAAATTCTTGGTATGAGAATAAATTGGAACAAGAAGGATAGGAATCTGGTATTATCTCAAGAAGAGTACATAAATAAGGTATTGGAAAGGTTTAGCATGAAGGGTGCTAAATCAGTTGGTCGGGTCACTTTAAATTATCAAAGGAGAAGAGTCCCAAGACTGAGGAGGATAGAATCCAGATGTCTAGGGTATTATACTCATCATCAGTTGGTAGCTTGATTTATACTATGGTATGTACTAGGCCTGACATCTCCCATGCAGTGGGAGCAGTAAGCATGTTTATGAGTGATCTAGATAGAGATCACTGGTAGGCAGTGAAGTGTATCCTTTGGAATTTGAGAGGGACCATGGGAGCAACATTGTGTTTCAGTGGATCAGACACTACATTGCGTGGCTATATAGATTCAAACATGGTAGGAGATTTATACAATAGGAGGAGCATGAAAATTTATGTATTTACGGTTGGTGATATAGTGGTGAGCTTGATTTTACAATTACCAAATGTTGTGGCTTTGTCAACCATGGAGGCTAAGTATGTTGCTACCACAGAGGCAAGTAAGGAGATGATTTGGCTACAACAGTTTCTTGATGAGTTGGGTCATAAGCAGGAAGTTGGGATACTACACAATGATAGTCAGAGTGCTATTAATTTGGTGAAGAACTCTGCTTTCCACTCTAGGACAAAGCACATTTAGTTGAGATATCATTTCATTAGGGAAGCTTTGGAAGAAGATAAGTTGAATCTGGAAAAGATTCATACCAGTCATAATCCTACAGATATGATGACCAAAGGTGGTCATAAGGGATAATTTGAAGTTGTGTTCAACTTTTATTGGCCTTCATGGTTGATAATGAATGGTTGAGAACTTTTCTCAATGGGAACAGTCTCCAAGTGGGAGATTTTTGGGGTGTGGAGCCTATTTTTAGTCTTATAAATTAGTATTGAAGTGTTGGAGTTTAAACGGTTAAGCTTGGAGACTTCAGGAGCATTTTGTAGTCATCTTTGTGATTTTGTTGTTAATTTGTTGTCAACGTCGTGACAGTTTTTCCAGCTGTGGGAATTTGAAAGGTTGTGACTTTGAAAGTTCTAGGGTCAGCTTTAGGACTTCTTAAAAGGATTGTAATCCTATAAATAGAGGTGTTAGGGTATCTTGAAGATATCTGATTATTCAAGAAGTCTTGAATATTAGTGACCAAGAGGTGATGAAGAGTGATCAAGGTTAAGAAATTGGGTGTCAATTGTGGTTTAGCATCTTTGGAATTCTGTTGTGAGTTCATAACTGAGAGACGAATGTGATATTTTTTTTACTCTTGTTGATAATAAAATCTAAAAAAATTCTTGGTGGATGTATCCCACATTGGGTTAACCATGTTATATCTTGTCTTTTCTTATTTTGTGCATTATTTATTTATGCTATTATATTTCTGCGAGTATAAATTTGTTATATAGTTTTCTACTGATGTGATTTGAGGAATTGTTTCCGCATATTTTTTTCACTAATTCCTAACAAATTTATGAGCACAGATGATATTTTTATGTCATATTTTACATGTGTGAGGCCTTTGGAGGGTTGAAAAGTATGGCGATGAGTTTAGAGGTCCTTGAGGAGCTTAGTGATGGGGTTTTGAGCCTATTTTGGTTTATTTGGTTGTCTTGGTGAATGCCCAACCTATGTGAGTCTATTTTATGAATTTTTATAATTTAATGTTATATTTTTAAGTTTTATTGGTCATATTTTTTGTTTTGGACTAACCTATGTAATGTTTTAGACTTAAGAAGCATATAAAAGTGCTTGTTTGGTTCATTTTTGAACTAGTGGTGCATGGAGGGAAAAATGAGACCTAGGTGAGGAAGTAGAATTTGTTCAATGTAATAAAGAGAAATATGAGGATTTTTTAAAAAATATGAATAATTTTAGAGATCGTATGTGCAAGGGTTTGATATCAAATGCTGTCAATAAAGAGCTAGTTTGGGTGAGTTAGAAGAAGGAGGGTTTGAAGAAGATTTGAAGCTTTAATAAGCTGAATCTTTGGATCAAAACCATCTGTGGGATTAGCATAATTTTAGTCATCATACTTTTATAAAATTTCTTATGATGACTCATATTCATTGGAATATTTTTTTTTGAGGAATATCAACAATGGTTTAGGGGTTGTTGCTTATTGTGGGGTTCATGCCTCACTAAAGAAATATCTTGTGATGTGTAATATAAGAAATGGTTTTTAGTGTTTTTTAATCCCCATGTGGTTTTCCCACTTACATCTTGTGTCTATGTTTTGCTCATGTGTTATGTTCTTTTGAATGTATGATGCAAATTTAATAAGCTCTTGTTGAATGTATATGATTGAATGAATGTTGATGGATGTTGTAACTAATGGTAAATGACTTAAGACAATTTTAGGAATGATTCACCCCCCATTCCATTGTGCTTCCAACAATTGGTATCAGAGCTAGTCCTTGAGAAGAAATTTTAATCATTTGAAGGAGATTCTTAAAGCACAAAAAATGGGTAAGTTGTCATACTTAAATAAGCCTCGAGGAAGAATTATGAGATAGTTTAGTATTTAATTCATAGATTAGAAGATTAAATCAGTAACATGGAGAGTGAACATAGGCAAGCCATCAAAAGGATATAATCTCAAATTGAGGGTGTGTCTAAAGCCCTTAATGATAAAGAAGATACTTTTTCTGGGTATGAAGAAAGGTTCAAATCCTTGGGATCTAATTTAGAATATGCTTCCAATAGGTTGAAGATGTATGGGAATTTATAAAAGAGTTCTTAAGATATTGATGGGATTTTGGAGAGCCAAATAGTTACTAGTGATAAAACAGGTCTAGGGTTCAAAGAAGAACACATAAAGAATGATGGCGAAGTTGGTCCAAGATCTCAAGAAAGCAAGAAGGAAATAAAGAATACTTATTAAAAGAATTATAACCATATTATGCAACCTAATGCTAACATTTATGGTTCTTCTTTCAATGGGTATTTCTATTCTTACAATGGTTTTGGTCACAGAGCTAGGAATTGCAAGAATTTCTCAAAAGGAGAGTCATGTTAGAATGTTAAAAGATATTTCAAGGGTAAATATTACTCTTGTTGTGAATATGGCCATAGGGAAGATTAATGTGGTTAGAATATTATTTTTTATGAGCCTACAAGCTAGACTAGCATTATGTGTTACAACTACCACAAACAAGGTCATATTGCAAAGTTTTGTTATCAAAATAATTCTCAAAGGAATGATAGTAGGTATCAAGCTTTTAAAGGAAGAAACAAGAAGGTATTCAAGAGAAAGATCAATCCCAAGAGTGAATTAAGTGCAGACATGAAATTCAATAGTGTTGATAAAAAAACAAAGTCAAGGAAACTGATTTCAAGACTAGTAAGCAAAGTATGAAATCTAATGAACCTAAAATTGACAATAATTTGGAAAATATTGATGGTTTAAAGGAAAAATAATCATAGATAGTCAAGGGAGAGTAAATATATTTCAAGATACCAAAGTGTATTGACAAGACTATGAGAGATGTAATCAAGCTTGGTAAGTCTAATACTAGTCATAGAGGTATGTTGGATTTGGTTACAAATGAAGGAAATCATATGTATTTATCAGGTTCCCACTCATTAGATGAAGGATTTGGGGATTATATCATTGTACTTGAAAAATATATATCTTCAAAGGGAAAGAAAAAGAAGGAAAGAGATAGGATAGAATCCTTGGGCTCATTTGATGATGTTGTACCATTTTAATGATCTAGTGAGCTCTGTATGTCTTATATAGGATTCTAAAAGACATTCATCAGATGAAGGAAGCATGTTCATGAGCCCTAAAAGTTTGTTTCAGTTCTTATAAGGTATGTATTTGTCTTATCCATTATAGTATTCTCTTGAAAATAATTTATTCTCTTTCAAAAGGTGTTTAAGGTTGTGTCAAGAGTCTTGCCAAATAGTGAAAAGCATTTTTGGGGTCATGTGTCATGAATTATTGTTTGATTAAATATTAAAATGGAGTCTAAATGCACATGATTCCTTATGAGAAGGCCATGTCCTTGGTTTTTCATCACTCAAGTCATCAAAAGTTGTTTGTAGTCTCTAAAAGTCTAAGTGTTGAGTCATATCATTCATCCAATATGTTTGTGGTCCTAAAAGTGCCATTACTATCTTGTAGAAGTTTTGATAGAGGTGTGAATGTCATGCTCTCATTAAAATATTTATTTGGATCAAGGTTGTCCTTTAACAAGTCTTTAGTGTTAAGATGTCAGTTGTAGGTGTTGTCTAAGGTGTATCAGGCATGTTTTACATCATTAAAGTTGTTCAAAAATGCTTATGATTATCAAATGTTTGGATTAATTCATCAAGAGTTGTGTCACTTAAAAGAAGTCTAGTTGTTGGTAATGCTTTGTGTGTTTGTATTCTATATAATTTAAGTCATCTAATCTTGTTTAGAGGTATTTTTAGTTGAGTAATCCATATTTAATCAATTGGTATAAGTGATAAGGACAAGATGTGCTCATGAAAGTATCTGAGGAGTATGCAGTAGCTCACATATGAAAAGCTCTGTTTTTGTGTTAAGAAGTTGATCAAAGTCAAGAGCATGTAAAAGGAAAGCCGAAGATTTCAAGAGTAGGAATGGTGAAGTTTCAAGTTTGATAGTCTTAAACATACATGGAGAGGTATTGTAGGCATGCCATAACCATGAAAGGTTTAAGTATGGATCACAAAATATACATGTTGATTTGAAGGTGTTTCTCAAAGTTTGAAATTACTAAAGATGGTTCCAAATTCATGATGAAAAGATCAGAAGGTAAGTAAAACACATTACTAACCCATAAAAGGTCTCTGTGAAGGATACTAAGGCTTGTTGATGTCACACCTCGTAATTTCAATCTGATATGTCATGGGAAAACATCGTAGAATGACAAGTGGACTATAAGAGCTAGAAAATAAGATCTATTGTATGGCTGAATATGTAGCCACATGGGTGTGTGTATATCTTGAAAAGGATGTACACACTTACATGTAGTTTCATATACGATCATGAAAAAATGCTTGTCATTCAGTGCTTGTGATGCAGTTTACATTTGCGACATATCCCTATTTTACTTTGATATTGTTGTATTTACCTTGCTAGGTATGATGTTGTAGTGCATGGTTGGACTAGTTAGTTTTTGTACCTACAAGAAATAAGAATGTGTACCTTATGGTGCTATGTGTGTTATGTGTGCTATGTGTTTCTTACCTTATTCATTGTTATTGTTAACTTCATAACAATGGAAATGTTATGTCAACTTGGCATTATTGTGAATGAAATTCTTGGTTGATCAATATTAAGCTCATAGTGAATTCATTTTATTTACTAATTTCATAACTAGTTTCCTTATAAATTTTGGTAGTTATGAATGATGATTTCATTATGTTGTTTTAATAAGGCTTTTCACGGTACATTAAAGCTTTATTCGACAAAGGAATTGATTGAATTGTTTCACGGTGTATAATACATATCCTTTCTTTGTTCGATTAATTGGTCTTTGACCAATCGATACATAGTCCACTAATATGGAAAAATCATATTACAAAATGACTACATTTGGTCATGGACCTACAGGAACAACGTTATTAAGTCATTGCCTTGTTACCTAATTTATTTATAAGACTTGGACCTAACATGGTCTTATACCATGATAGATGGTAATATATTCTAGGATGGAGCAAATATCTAGAGTGTATGTTTAATGGTTTAATATGTAAACTATAGCTATGGTCATCGACCACACCTCTTAACAAATGGGTTATTATTTAGTGAGTTTTTGTCAACCAACAATACAAGGTGGGAATTATACTTTAAAGGTTTTTAATGATTATTTTTTCCAAACACTATTTAGCTCCCGCTAAAATTGGGGAGAAAATTAATGGGCGGCGAGCAAGGTCTACAAACCACTTATGTGGTGCTGAGAATTTTTAATGCCTTTAATACATGGTAAGACTTGGGAAGCGTGAAGCTTATTTAGGAAGCTAAGCACATGCATAATCTTGTAATTTTTTTGGATTATTATTTTGCAACTTTGGTTCAGTTCGTTGGGACTTTGCATGTGATTATTGGTTTTTAGAAGCTTGGTTGGAAGACATCATGTTTTTTCATGTAGAGGGGGTTTCATTCTGGCTGTTGGGATATTTTATAAATTGGATAATAGCTGTGAAAGTTAGGGTTTTTTCTTATTGAAAGAGATATTTGTTGCTGTGCATTTGGCCTTTAAATCAAAGGAAAATATTTTAGTTTCTCAGTCACTATTGAAAGAATACCAAGGGGTTTGAAACTCCATTCACCAAGGTATAAAGTATCTTTCATTATTCTTTTTTAATGTTTGTTAGATAGAATGCTTAGATGATAGGTGTTAGTGTAAATTCACAGCACCCCCAAAATGACCTATGGATCTGCTTTTCTAAGGCAATGTCATTTGGTGTGAATGCACAACATTGAGCTTTCCCAAAGTGTGGGACCTTTTCAAATGGGGAAAGCTCTCTAGAGAAGGCTGGTTCCTCTTCCTAAACTACCTGCCACAAGCTATTCCAATGTAGGTAAGCTAATCTAATCCTAATCTAACTATGCCAAGGAGACAAAGAGAGAAAAAAGAGGGAAAAATAAAGCCTACACTAAAACGGTGATACACCAGAGAAGTAAAATGTTTAACATCTATTGAAAATGCCATGGAATAAGAAGAGGTGAGCAATGGAAAGGATGGACAAGTGCATCACAAAACCAAGGATAAATTTCACACAAAAAATGTTCCAAAACTCCATGAACACAGCTCCAAAACCTACAATGAACATTCAAACATGCACAAATACCTGCAATGAAGAGAGACAAGAAGAAGACAAGAAAAACGAGAAAGGATGGACAAATGCATCACAAAACACATTTTACTAGTAAGAGGAAAAAATGCCATTATAGAGAAAGGGAGGAGGTTCAAACTCCATTTTTGACCCTGGGGAAGAAAATAAGGGAGAGGCAGAGAAGAATGATGAACAACCATTACAAATGAGCCAAAATTGGCTTTTAACCATCGAGCAAAATGGAAGAAAGGAGAAAATGTGGGCAAATTGATTTGGGACTTCAACCACTAACAAGATTCATCTAATGGGCCTGAAAAATGATGGGTTTCCATAAAAAATCCCATACTTCGAAGTACATTGCCTTATAGGGAAAAACAAAGGCCCATACTTCATTAATTTGGTGGTTGGAGTCATTTTCTATGTTTTTTGCATGCCAGATATGTTTTTCCATTTTTATCCCATAAATATCCATCAAAAATCAAAATTGAAGGTTCCATCGTGTAGAGGATTTCAAAAGCTTTCCAATGATATAAATAACGTGAAAATATGAGCTTGGGATTGAAAGTTATGCCCCTCTGAAGATTTAGGGCAAAAATTGGGTTGGCGGGCTGAAACTTGAAAATTTTCCATTTTTTGAATTTGGAAAAATTTCCCGAAAATTCCCCGCGCCCTGCCACTCCACTACCACATGTCACTTTCCCATTAGCTGATGGAAATGCGGGCTCAAACCTCACCTTTTTCACTTTGATTTTTCATTGGGAAAATTTCCCAAAATTTCCCCATGCCTCGTCACTCCACTGCCACATGTCACTTTCTGGGTCACCAGCGGGTTTGCGCTTCAACATTTTCCTTTGCGCCTTTTACAATTTTGTCAAAAAACCAAAATTTCCTCTGCACCCTTGATTCCCACCACTGATAAGACATGTGGCATCCTCTGGTTGGTCTGCAAGCCTTCTAAACTTTTCTCCATCCTCCTCCGCGCGCCTGCGGGCCAGTTTTTTACTTTGCGCCCTTTGCCCACTTTGGAAATTTTTTTAACTTCACTCCACCGGCCTGACCTCCACCACCACGTGGCATATTCTCATTGGATGTGGGCCTGTTAAGGGAAAAATTCCCCAAAAAAATCCACCGAGCCATAACTTTCAAAATATTTGGAGTTAGGTTAGAAAATGTTACCTTTCTGGAAAGGGGAAGAAAAATCCTATCTGATGAAGGCATTTCCAAAATCCTTTGAGTGCTTGAAATGTGTAAAAATTGAATTTGAAGCACAAGGAAGGAAAGAATGAAGAAAAGTTAGCCAAAATAAGTAGGGGGCTCATTTTGGATAATAATAGGGTTTCCACAAACAACTAAAAATACATAGCTTATTCTATATAACCTTGCATGGAATTATTTTGGTTCTATTAAAATGAAATATTATGTTTTGTTTTGCATGGTTAATTGGGCGGCTTTATCACCATGACTGTGAAATATCCTGGGCTATGATTTGAATACGTTATTAGGAAAATCCATTGTTACCAATGTAAATATAGACATGATTGATATTGTAATCTCATAATGGGTATTTCAGGAAAACTAGAGGTAGTTTAATTGTTTATAGCACAATGTATTTTAGTCTAAAACTTAGATGTACAGATTTAAATTGGATACTTGGGGTTTTATCCTTCTTGGATGTTGATTTTGTATGGATGACCAATTTACAAACCCACACTAGGTGGGTCGATATTAGGGTGACAGGATTATATTTTGACATGAAGATAAGTTAGAAGAAAGCTTTGGTTTTTTAACCCCATTATCTGGGCATTATCGTGTATGCATTTCGAGTCTTTCAATTTAACACCAACCCAGAAAGATAATAGGGTTGACGGATTCCATAAGCCACACTATGATATGGCTTAGTAAAAGATGAATGATTATGGTACTAATACCCAAACTAGACCCTTGATTTTGGTTTCCTTGTTTTCTATTTGTTGAAATAATTATGTCCTTTTGGTAGTGAGATGGACGTTATGTTGTCAGAATTATATGGCCAGTCTATTTGTGGGTTTTGATAAGTGGATGTAGTATGATATAAATTACTAAGGCATTATTCTAGTTATAAAGATATTGACTTCGATGTATTCTTTATTACCTTGTTTTGGTAAAAATTCAAGGCATTATTCTTTCTTTATCTGGAAAGTGAAGTTATAAGTCCTTTAATATTAAAAGTAAGATCAAGGGGTGGATATACTTTAGATGGATAATTGAATATAAATTTCTTATGTTAAAAAATGGGGGAAATAAAGAATTTTCAAAAACAATACCTATGATCTAGGTGATTGTATGTACTAAAGTCTAAGTACTTGGTGTCGGTTGACATCTTGAGTAGAATATAAATTCTAACCGTTACTATTTTTTAGTATAATCATTAGTATTAAATATTGAATCTAAATTTTGGTAAATGTGATTTTAAGAGAAAACTTCTATGTTTGTTTAGTTTAAAAGTGCTTATCTCTCAGTTATGGACTACTGTTGATTGTTACATATTATGATGTCACTTATAATAAGAGTTTGCTTGTTTAGTATACATTGTTAATGTATGGAAGATGAATTAATATATTAGCTACTTCATCTTAGGTTATTATTCAGACTATATGTGGCTAAAATTTAATCATTCAAGAATTATATCAAAATAAACTTGAAGATGACAAGGATAACCTAATAAATCATGTCGGTTCAAGATGCCCAAATATAGAATTTACCATGTTCACCATTTATTTTCAGCTACCTCTACCAAGTAGGTTTTGACATGTATCATGAAAGGGGTCTAAGAACTGGATAGAGAAATGTTTGGTTGACTATGTACATGATTTTTTTGTGAAAGAATTATATGTTAGTGTTAAAGGAATACATGCATGTTATAATATATGATCATTTATGACTTGTATCAAGATTTATTGATTGTTGTTATGTAAATAAAGAGATTATTTTGATCTACATGGCTGTGATTAAAAGTAGAGAAGTAATTATTGTGTTCAGGTATCAAATGTGAAAATATTTGTTATTGTTAGATGTCTTTATGAGTTATAAATGTTAACAAACAATAATGGTTTCGATTAGCATAATTTGTATTAAGGGAAGATGTTTATAATGATCAAATTTAACATACCTTCTAAAGAATGAAATAACATGAATCATACAAATTTTTTAATAGTATCAACTTCCATAAGTATGATTTAACTCATGGGAGGTAATCAATTATAACGAATTGATAATATAATCGAGAAATGTGAAAGGGAGATAAGTACGAATTATATTTGCTAATCTAATCTTAATAGAACATTATAAATAATATTATAAGTATGAATAGATAAGATACCATATTATTGCATTTTAATGCCAACAACTTACATCTTTATGATTGAGTTGTATCGTCACTTCAATAAAATTGATTTCGTTGTACCCCTGCGTAAAAACAATTACAATGTTGTGGAACTAGGTACAAAAGTACTTTAAAAACTCATAAAATAGTACAGATATACATATCTGTCTTAAGAAATAAATAGCTAATACTAGCTCATAAAATGATATAGTTGAAGGACATGAAGAGAGAGGTATATACATAATGCAGTGTCTCGTAGAGGTTATTTCCTACCATGAACATGATTATGATAAAATATTGATTAATAACTGATGACAGGTAACATGAAAATACTATCGGGTCATGTGTGTCATAACTGCATCAATTCAGCTTGGCTATAGGAAGAGGGGAGGACATGTAATTACAAAGGTCATTATAAAGATGTATCTTTTCCCTTAGGGTTCCTGAAGTAGAGTTAGCACGATCCACGTGACTTGGAATCTAAGTTATTTTAACTGAGGCTTCGGTGTATGAACATTAAATTAAATACACGTTTACTTAAGATGTTCAACAATGAACTTAATATCCTAAAAAATGGCAACAAATCCTAATGATTATGAATGGAACAGTTGTGAGGTGAAGGGAAGACATGTTCCTTAGGATTATGTGTAGTCTTGGAATCTAGATTTCTAGTGCAATGCCAAATAACTATGGCCATAGTAGTGCATGTAACTGGATGCATTGTATGTTCACCAAGTCTTCTTTATATGGTGTCAGGATTTGGAAGCTTATAGCTATTTGAAGGACGTTGAGAAGACTCACAAGTTCTCTCAACCTGAGATAAGGCTTAACCAATTGATATAATGGGTGTATTTACTCATAGCGAGTGTTTGAGGGGGACCGAGTATGATTTATAACCCTTGTAGTTGCACATGGTTTTCATAGATTGTCTGATTGGATTCTGAACAATAATTAATGTTGGTTCAATTCAGTGGTTGTTGTAAATGGTTTCATTCACTTAAGCGTCAGAAAACTTAATGGATGTATAACTTTGTTATGCTGGATTTAAATTGTTGAGTGTTTAATTATGAAAAGGCATTAACTATATTTAATGATTTGGTAAAAAACTTTCCCTTACTTTTTGATGAAGTAAAAAGAGTTGTTACATTTTGGTATAAGAGCTGAAGGTTGCATTTCTTAGACCTATTGAGTCCTTATGCTAACATAAAATTAATTCTTTTTTAACAGAGAAAAATTTTAGGAAAAAATATCACATTGTTAATCACCAACTTGTAGGCAACGAATTAACCACAGTGTAGAAATTAGACTATAAGAGATGGAAAATAACCTTTGTTGTATGGTTGAATAAACAACCACATTAGCGTGTGCATATCCTGAAAAGGATGTAATCACTTACGTGTAGTTTCATATATGACCACACAACAATTATTTTCGTTCAACACTCATGATGCACTTTGTATTTGCAACATATCCCTATTTTCTTTTTATATTGTTGTATCGACCTTTCTAGGTATGATGTCACAATGCATGGTTGGAGTGGTTGGTTTTTGTACCTATAATTAATAATGATATAAACCTTACAATGTTTTGTGTGTTATTCATTACATACCTTATTCGTTGTTTTTGTTAACTTCATAACAATGGAAATGTTATGCCAAATTGGTGTTATTGTGAATGAAATTCTTAGTTGATCAATCTTAAGGTCATTGTGCATTTTTTTTATTTACTAATGTTTTAATTGGATTCCTTATAAAGGTTTGTAGTTATTAATGATGATTTCATTATGTTGTGCTAATAATCTTGATCATGGTACATTAAAGCTTTATTCGACAAAGGAATTGATTGAATTGTTTCACGGTGTATAATACCTAGCCTTACTTTGTTTGATTAATTGGTCTTCACCTGATCGATACATACTCTGCTAATATGGAATAATCCAATTAAAAAATGACTACATGTGGTTGTGGACCTGTGGGAACAACGTTATGAATTCATTTCCTTGTTACCTAATCCATGCTTAAGACCTAGACCTAACATGGTCTTAGACCATAATAAATGGCAATATATTTTGGGATGTGGCAAATATATAGAGTGTATGTTTAATGGTTTAATATGAAAACTATAGCTATTGTCATTGAATACACCTATTAAAAATGGGATATTATTTAGTGAGTTTTGGTCAACTGACCATGCAAGGTGGGAATTATAATTTAAAGGTTTTTAATAATTATTTCCACCAAGCGCTATTTCGCTCCTGCTAAAATTGGGGAGAAACTTAATGGATGACATGTAAGGTATACAAACCACTTACGTGGATATAAGCATTTTTAATTCTGTTAATGCATGGAAAACCTTCAGAAACACAAAGCTTATTTAGGAAGGTAAGCGCATGTAGAAGATTATCATTTTTTTGGATTATTGTTTTGGAACTTTGGTTGAGTTTTTTGGGATGCTGCATGTGATTCTTGGATTTTAGAAGCTCAGTTAGAATCCCTTGAGTTTTTTCATGAAAAGGGGGTTTCATTATGGTTCTTGGGATATTTTCTAAATTGGTTAATAGATGTGAAATTTGGGGTTTTTGCTTGTTGGAAGATATCTTTGTTGCTATGCATTTGGCCTTTAAATTGAAGGAAAATATTTAGTTGCTCAGTTGCTGTGGAAAAAATACTAAGGGGTTTCAAACTCCATTCACCCAAGAATGAAACATCTTTCCTTATTATTGTTTAATGTTTGTTAGATACAATGCTTAGATGATTGGGTTTTTGCAAACGACTAAAAATACATAGTTTATCCTACATAACCTTGCATGGAATTATTATGGTTATGTTAAAATGAAATATTGTGATTTTATTTTGTGCATGGTTAACTGGGTGGCTTTACCACCATGATTGTGAAAGATTTTGGGCTATGATTTGAATACGTTATTAGTAAAATCCATTGTTAGCTATGTAAATATATACATCATTGATATTGTAACCTCATAATGGTTATTGCAGGAAAACTGGTGGTAGTTTAACTGTTCGTATCATAGTATATTTTATTTTGAAATGTAGATGTGCGGATTTATATTAGAAGTTTGGATTTTTATCCTTCTCTTTTGTTCATTTTGTACGGATTACCAATTTACAAACCCACACTGGGTGGGTCAATATTGAGGTGAGAGGCTTATATTTTGACATGAAGATAAGTTAGGGGAAAGCTTTGGCGTTTTAACCCCATTATCTAGGCATTATCCTATATGCATTTTGAGTCTTTCAATTTAAAATTGACCAAGAAAGATAATAGGGTTGACAGATTCCATAAGCCACACTATGATATGGCTTGATAAAAGATGAATGATTATGGTACTACGACCCAAACTAGACCATTGACTTTGGTTTCCTCATTTTATAGCTATTGAAATGATTATTGTACTAAGACCCAAACTATACCATTGAATTTGGTTTCCTCATTTTATAGCTATTGAAATGATTATTGTACTAAGACCCAAACTATACCATTGACTTTGGTTTCCTTATTTTCTAGCTATTGAAATGATTATGTCCTTTTGGTAGTGAGATGGACATTATGCTGTCAAAATTATGTGGAATATCTATTTGGGGGTTTCGATAAGTTGATGTAGTATGATATAAATTACTAATGCATTATTCTAGTTATAAATTTATTGACTTCGATGTATTCTTTATTGCCTTGTTTTGGTAAAAAAAAAATACAAGGTATTATTCTTTCTTTATCTGGAAAGTGGATTTATAAGTCCTTTGATATTAAAACTAAGATCAAGGGGTGGATATACTTTATATTGATAATTGAATATAAATTGCTTCTATTAAAAAAATTGAAATAAAGATGTTTTTAAAACAATACCTATGATCTAGGTGATTGTGTGTACTGAAGTCTATGTACTTGGTGTGGGTTGATATCTTGAGTAGAAGATAAATTATAACCATTATTATTTCTTAGTATAATCATTAGAATTAAATATTGAATCTATGTTTTTGTAAATGTGATTTTAAGAGAAAACTTCTATGTTTTTTTAGTTTAAAAGTGTTTATCTCTCAATCATGAACTATTATTGATTGTTACATATTATGATGTCACTTATAATAATAGTTTGATTATTGGGCATGCATTGTTAATGTATTGAAGACTAATTAATATATTATCTACTTAATCTTAGTTTATTATTCGGACTATGTGTGGTTGAAATTTAATCATTTGAGCATTCTATCAAAATAAACTTGAAGATGATGAGGATAACATATCATGACAGTTCGTATAGAACTGACCATGTTTAAAAAAAAAATTAGTTGTAGGTTTTGACATGTATCGCGAAAAGAGCCTAAGAATTGGATAGCAAAAAAAAAGTTGACTATGTACATGATTTTGTTCATGAAAGAGTTATCTCTTACTGTTAAAGAAAAAATTCATGTTGTAATGTATGATCATTTGTGACTTGTATCAAGATTTATTGATTATTGTTATGTAAATAAAGAGATTATTCTTATCTATATGACTGTGATTAAAATCAAAGAAGTAATTATTGTGTTTGGGTATCAAATGTGAAAATATATGTTATTACTAGATGTATTTACGAGCTATAAATGTTAACAAACAATAATGGTATCAAGTAACATAATGTGTATCAAGGGAAGACAATTGTGTCTATGAAATTTAACATACCTTCTAAATAATGAAATAAAATGAATCATGCAACTTCCTTATTAATATCAACTTCCATAATGATTTTTTAACACATGGGAGGTAATCAATTATAATGAATCAATAATATAATGGAGAAATGTGAAAGGGCTATGAGTACAAGTTATATTTGCTAATGTTAGATTAACATAATGTTATAAAGAAGCTTATAAACATAAATTACTAAGATACCATACTGTTGTATTTTAATGGCAAAAAATTACACCTTAGTGATTAAGTTCTATCGTTGCATGAATAAACTTGATTCCATTGTACCCCAATGTAAAAACAATTACAAGGTTATGGAACTAACGAAATTACTTTAGAAACTCATAAAATAGTATATATATACACATATGTTGTAAGAAAGAAATAGATAATACTATCTTGTAAACTCATATAGTTGAACAAAACAAATAAAGAGATATATATGTAATGCAGTGTCTCGTAGAGGTTATTTCCTACCACAAACATGATTATGATAACATATTGATTAATAACCAATGAAAGGTAACATGACACAACTCTCAAGTTATGTGTGTCATACCCACATCAATTTGGCTTGGCTACAGGAAGAGGGGAGGACACGTAATGAAGAATTTCATTACGAGGACACATATTTTCCTTTACGGTTCCTAAAGTGGAGTTGGCATGATTCGCATGACCCAGAATCTGAGTTATTTTAATTGAGGTTTTTGTGTATGAACATTAAATCAAATGTATGTTTACTTAAGATGTTTAACAATGAGCTTAAAATCCTAAACAATGGAAATGAATCCTGATGATTATGAATGGAAGAATTGTGAGGTGAAGGGAAGATAGGTTCCATAGGCTTATGTGTAGTCTTGGAATCCAAATTTCTAGTGCAATTCCAAATAACTATGGCCATAGTAGTGCATGTAACTAGATGCTTTATCTGTTCACCAAGTCTTATTTATATGGTGTAAGGATTTGGAAGCTCATAGCTATCAGAAGGACGTTGAGAAGACTCACAAGTTCTATCAACTTGGGATAAGGCTTAACCAAATGATACACTGGGTGTATTGGCTCATAATGAGTTTTTTAGGGAGATTGCATAGGATACATAACCCTTGTAGTTACACATGGTTCTCATAGATTGTCTGATTAGATTCTGAACAGTAATTAATGTTGGTTAAATTCAACAGTTGTTGTAAATAGTGTCATTCATTTAAGCATAAGAAAACTTAATGGATGTATAAATTTTTTATATTGGATTTAAACCGTTGCGTGTTTAATTATGAAAAGGAATTAAATGTATTTAATGAGTTGGTAAATAAAAATCCCTTACTTTTTGATGAAGTAAAAAGAGTTGTTGCAGTTGATGGAAAGTGTCTTGTTGAAATCTATGCATAAAATCTACATAAATTAACGATTCAAATTTTTATGGTATAATGAAAGATGCATTTGTTGATCCAATAATTTTGTAATTAAACATCAAGGTTGTTCATAGATTTGATGAGGTGTGACTCAAATAATGTGGTAAGTTTCTTAAGTCCAAGATGAAGAATGACATGTCATAGATTGTATAGACACCAGTTTTTTATATGTTTGTCATCCATCCCACATTCGCTCTCCTTCGTCATCATCTCACACATACATATCTCTCTTCCTATTTAAATTCCCCTTTCCCTCCTAAATCCCATTTATTCAAATTTCCCACTTTCATATCTTATCCCATCATCTATTTTATTTCCCATATTTTACCCTTAATTCCATTTTATTAATCCCTAATCATATTTATTATCCTAATCACATCCCATTTATTATCCCTTGACCCTCATTTAATGTGTTTCCACACTCCAAACACCTTTTATCCATCCATAGGTTCCCACATACCCTCATTTAATTCTTTCCTATCCCCCAACAACCTTTTATCCTTCTTATGCAACCTTAACCCGCCTAAACACATTAAAGCCCTAATCTACCCTCTTTAGGCCTCTTTGCATCAATTTGGGCATCATCCCACCACCTAAATAGATGGTATTCCATATTTTCTAGTGAACCATGTGGGTTTTCGATGACCCTATAAATATACCCACACCCCTCCTCTCTTGAGGATGCAATTTTGAGATCTCGAGATTTCTTACAAATTTTGTTGTGTTTCTCTCTCTTCATTGGAGATTTTGTTATCATCTTAAAGCTATTTTGAGGATATTGCATGCTACTCTTGGATTTTTTTTAGACCTTGAGCCAAATTAGATCCTCCTTTTTCATTTCATCCCTATTGTGCATCAGTCTTGTAGGTCTACTAGTCATCTTGGATATCTTACCTTATATCAGTCGTCATCAATATTTCTTTATCCTTAGTTTTTATACCCATCGTGTCCCATCGAACCCTAGATCCATTCTACATCTTCGTTGACTCTACACATTCACTATCAACCAGGTACCCATATTTCTTATTACCTATCATCTACCCTTTTAGATATCTATTTTCTGATCCCACAGTCTCTTAGATATCTCGTTCTTGTTATTCTACACATTTGTTGCTTCAGATATCATTTTATTCACACCTAGTCATTGTTGATCCAACCAAGTTGTCATCGACCCTGTCTTAATTTGTCCTATTTTCTGTCATTTGTTCCATATGCAATCTGTCTTGATGTTTCTTGACTTTGGAGATCCCTCTACTTCTCTGATCCACCTGTTCTAAGGCCCAGACTTGGCCTTTCAACTCTAATCACCATCGATTCATCTCAATCATCCTTGACCAGATCAGAAGTTATCACTTTTATTAATACATCTATCAATTTTCTTACATTATTTATGTCCTCGTCAGATCTAGATCCTCTACATCATCTAAAATTCTAGACCAGTCTCTGATAATCCCTTTAGATCTACCTTTTCTTTTTTCTTTTTGGTTCACTCTGATGTAGTCGTCGTTGACTGTACCCATCAGTATTGGGTCATCATTGACCCACTTAGGTTTGGTTCAATTTATCTTTAGTTGTTGTTATTATATTTTCATCTTGTCTTGTTTAACACATCTTAACTTTTCTACTTTAGTTTAGTTATTTGTTACATCCTATCAGTTATCCATTTTCATTTTATCTATTTTTTTTTAATCAAAAGTGGCCTGATATCCATCCTAGGAAGTTTTCACTTCTCAAGACTAACAATGTCATCTAACCCACCTTCCTATCTACTAATAATTTTCCTTGTTGAGTTTCTCTTTATCGTATAGGTTACCAAGCTCACTACAAGGAGTATCTTTTGAGCTTGTATTTGTCATCATCTTATCTAGAGGTAGCCTTAAACCCTCTCATCATTGGATTTTTTTGTTTCCTTTGCTATCATTTCACTAATCTGAAATGGGAGTAAGAAAATTAGATCAACATTCTAGCATGCCCAGTGGAACTCACCCTTCTTCTTTGATGAGTCTTTTATTTGTTTTTATTTCTATTTTCTATTATTTTCTTGATAATAACCTACCAAGTAGGGGTTTTTCTTGCTTACATATGTGGTGGATTTTTTGCTTGGATCAACAACGCGTGTGCTAACAATAAAATATAATGAAAATAATATTTTCTAGATATTCCTCATTTTTCCCTATTTTCTCTTTTTTCATCTCCCTCCCTTATTTATCTACCTAACTTCATCGAATACAACATTTTGTTTTAGACGTAAAATTAATACCTTCATGATTATTTGGTAATCAAGTCTAAATATGAGGTAATTCGTTGCATTCACATTTCTCCACACAAAACCAAACTCACAAATCAATTTACACATCTAAACATATTCTACCAGGTGGAACTATTGGGATTTCATTACCCAATAGGAAATCAAACATGGTGTTTTGTCCATGTTATAAATTGTTTAACTATTGGTATATCGACTAAGCACCTAACACCCTTATCCTTGTGATGCATTAAGTGCAGGGGTAGGCCCCAATACCAATCCACATATGGGTAGTCATCACAAATTTTTGCCTCATGTACCTTCAGGTATATCGAGGATGTCATCCAAAACAACCTGAAACCATCCTTAGATTGGTGACTTCTTTATGTTCCCTTTGAACCCATTTTCTTCTATTTCACATCATTCTAAATAATCAAGATGATAAAAAATTTGTTTATTGATTTGTTCATTAATAAATTGTATAATTATTTGTTTTCTATTTCATGCTCGTTATCACCCATTCTTAGGAAATAAAAACATGATAATCTACCTCATTCATTGGCATCCCCACTTCTCACAATCTTTCTCAACAAACTTCTACACTTTCCACTATTTATTCTATACCTATAATCACCACGCCTTTGGTCTCCCAAACCCTTGTTTCTATGGTCTCTATTTAAAAGACCCATGCCATCCAAATTGATCTCCATCCTTAAACTAATCCTAATGTTTCTCATCAATCCATTCCCTCTAGACCAACTATGCCCATGTCTGTTGCTTCTTTGGATACCTGTGGACCTCCCACTATCCCACCTAAATGCTAGGAGTTTCAATAACACCTTCACGCTAGTATCATCTCCCTTCAAAACTATCTTCTTTGTAAATCCACTATTATCCCCCAATCCCATCAATCCAATCAATTAACAGTACCTATTCTACTCAACTTACCATCAACACCGTCCCGACATATTATATCCCCATCACTTCTTCATCCAATGTTGTCATCAATGCACCTATTCAAATCAATAATCCCATCTTCTTCTTCCACCTCATGAACAACATCTTCCAAGTATGGTGCTCATCTCTACATCACAATTCCATGCCAACTTCGTCATCTCACAACCTCGCACTTAATAATCTATTCAAACCCATCAACCTCCAATTTGAGGTATCTTTCAACATGTCCTCCCCAATCAAATTATCCAAACATATCAACCATCCAAAATGCATATCCAAACCCATCCTATATAATCTAAATTTAATATCCCCATCTCTCAACAATAAAAAAAACCTACTCATCTAATTACATCCCCATCACTCAACAACATCCTACCTCCCAACCTATCCAATCACAACCATTCAACTATCTCCCTCCTTATCAACCTCTACCAACTCCTACCTATCCTCAACAATATCAATCTCATCTATAACCCAACCCATCTACTTCTTATAATCTATAATCTCACCAATTAGTCTCTCCTCCTCACACATCTAATGACCTAATACAATCTTTGTTAAATAGGTTGGTCAATATCAAAACAGCTACTTTGGGTCCTAAGAGCTCGTTTACCTATGAAAAAAATTGTAATGAACCCATCAATCCATCAGTTCGCATCAAACCTTACCCAGTGCATTGGGAATTCCTAAAATTTTCTAAAGTCAACAGTAAGGAGGACCCTCAATATAACATTTGTTCCTTGAGGCACATATGATATCTTATCACCCATAACCAAGTTGTCATGCTTCACACTTTCCCCATATAGTTGGTTAGACCTACATTGGACCGGTACAATGGTATTCCCCAACATTTTATATTCTAATTTACCCAACTTGCACAATTATTCTTAGAAAACTTCTCCACTAATATTGCATGTAAAATAACAATTACCGGCCTTTATTCCATTAAGAAGTTTTATGACTAATCCATCATAGATTTCATCGCTAGAAGGGGTGGTATCATTAATCATTTATCCTTTTCACTTCCCCAAGCTGAGCTTATTAAACTATTCTCTCAATCATGTCCAAGGTATATCAATTCCACTCTTCAAATCCAATATTTTCAAACCTTTGAAGAGTCATTCACCATGGCTCATAAACTGGAACTCCATGCCCTTGAGAAAGGACATGTTAAAATACATAGAAAAAAATTAAAAGATGACTTCAATAAGTCCTTCACCCACAATAAAAAACCTAAAACCACAACCAATTCCATCATATTCAAATCCTCTTTTGCATCCACATCACACATCAAGCCTCCACAGAGAGCTCCTCAGCTGAATCCTAACTATACTCCTATTAGAGAATATTATAGTTACATCTTTGAAAAACTCATGGTTTCACGTCTTATCCAACTTCCTCATATCCATCCCATTGATGAATCATATTCCAAACCTACATGGTTCCACGATGAACACTATTGCAAACACCATCGAGTTTTTGGTCATGATATTAAAAAGTGTCACACATTCAAAGATCTTGTATAATGAATCATATATCATGGTGACATTCAATTGTATAACCCTAAAGCGCCTCCCCATCAACCTCTAGATGTATTTAAATAGCCATTCCCTAACCATACACAAAATAATTAGAATACTCCCTCTATATCTCAGGCACCCAATGCCCATACCATCAACACTCTAAGTCATGAATAAACATCACCACCTACACCCATCATCCCTTCATCTACTATACCCATATCTATTTCAACCACTACCCTTTAATTAATATTCATATCTACACTAACCTCTACATCCATTGTATCTCCATACCCACACCTATCTCATCTAATTCCTCATCTATATCTACACCTACCACATCTGCACCCATTACATCTATTTATCTATCCATGTATATCCCAACAACTATCTCAACATTTTCATCACACATCCCTACATCTATATCTAACTTCCATACTTTTACCTACAACCACATCTACAACTATAACCACTCCCACATCAAAAACCCACACAATCTACAACTCCCTCTAATCTCACCAAACATATTATCCAAAAACCACTTACATATTCAATCCTCACATCTACAACAAAATATACGTCATTTGGTTCTACCTCTAAGGATCCCCCAGTTGAAATAATTATAATTCCCTCTAAAAGTAAATATTCGTAAAAAAAAATAAAAACATTGGCATTCCTACTAAAAAAATGCAACACATTTACATAAGAAATTGGAGCTCCCTCCTTCAAATTTGGAATAATCCAAACCATCTAAGCAATCCAATACCTCATCATATATCTTAGGACCTTTCCCATCTATTTTTGGAAAAAAACCCTTCATCAAATTCCCCCATAACCAAATTTGAATCCAAACCATCTCTTCCTCCTCCCAATTCTGAATCAAAATCATCCAAATCATCTATGCCTCCTTCTAAATCCAAATCTTCTCCCCTTCTAAGTCCACATCAGAATCCAAGTCTCCTATTAAACTTCACAAAAGTAAGGCACTTCTTTTACCTTCATCATCCTCTCCCAAACCTTATCAATCCACAATCCACACAACCCCTTCCTCGAAAACCCCCATTGGATCTTGTATTGAATTTAGAAAAGAAATAATGCACTATGGTACATTTCGAGGTCTTAATAACATACTTGCATTTATATGATTCCTAAGAGAGAAAACTAGTAATTGACTATTATATTTGGCCTCTTTTATGTATTTCTTTCTTTCTCTTTGGTCTTTCACACCCTACGACCTAGTATGAACTTTATTGATTTATATTTCATGACTTTGGAAACCACCACTCATCTAGGAAACCAGTGCCCAAACACCCTCTTCCCCTCTTTGTGCCTCGATCTCTTTATATCTTACTCACTCTTTTTGGGCCTCTTTTATCTTTTGGGTATCTTATTTTCTTATGGGTCATCCTTCCAATTGTAAATTATGAAAATCAAACAAGGGAATCATATAAACATAAAGTTATGTTACCAAAATAAGGTACTAAGCTCTAAGCATCTATTATCATCACCTAATCTTGCATCCAAAGGCATTTAAGGGAATTAAAGGCACCCATCTAGATTTCATTCCAGGGACAAGGGAATACATTTTATACGTACACTCCATAAGAAGAGGAATTTTATTTTTTCATCCAAACATATATTTACATTACTACATCTAACTACATCCCATTATCAAGTCCGCTTACGCAAGGGCATCCTAAGGCACGATTCTTTCACACACTCACAAGAACTACATGGAGACTGAGATGTAGTGTAGCACTCAATTGTAAGTTCAATCTGTCGGGTAACCTGTAAGTTCAGTTTGACTTCCCATATTACATCTTTTATTTTTGGGATTTGATGTAGTTTGATGGTTATGTAGGTCAACATCTCTTTATAGGATATATGTGAATTTTTCAATCAAAGTGCGACATATCAGCGACCACAAACAACACTTTTGTCACACTAGAAAAACCTTGTTCCGAGCTCCTACACGGTCACAGGTGCCTAGTAGAGGTCTCTGACACCTAGGTTCCCTCGCCCCATTCCAGGAACCCTTGTCCAACCTCATTCGATAGTTCCATAATTTACCAAGCATGGTTACAATAGTCTTCCCTTCATGTTCATTAGTTTTTCTAATCCATATCATCTTCAGGAAAGTGTAAATTAACTAAGTCATTCTTTCCCTCTCTTTCACTTAGGTTTGTTAATATTTACTTTGCCTATTGCTTGTGTCATTTATATTCTAGCACTTGTACATCATTGTTACATAAGTTACTCTACAATATTAGGGTTGATCATTAATTCTATTTTTCTTAAATCATTTGGTGAACCCATCACTTGAACCCAACCTTGATTCTAGGTATTTTGTCATCTTTTTATCATAGTTGAAAATCATGCACCCTTTACTAATGAAGACTTTTGTGATCTCATGCTCATCTTTCTGCACATCCGAAAGATCTGTATCTACTCCTATTCAGTTCTTGTGAGGAGGCCACCAATCTTATTGAGCTTAATGTTCCTACATCCACTACCACCTATATGCCTATTATTACTCCACATCCTAATTCCACCATTCCACCTACTTCCATTGTCCTCATTTCTATACCTACTACTAATCATCTTTCACAGTCTATTACTTCCTACACATGAAAAGTCTCTTCTTATAGCACTCAAGACCTAGCATCTCTCTATCGGGATCTAAAAATTCAAATCCACCAGTTGCACCAAGATACTTCTTGTGCATCTCCATATCTTAATTCCACCTTACTCCTTCACACTCCTTTTTCACCCACCATTTCCACCTATGTGCTTCCTCCAAACTTCTTCAGCCCTAAGCTACCTACATTCAATGGCCATGGTGACTCTCAAGAGCATCTCATATCTTTTCATGTTGTATGTCTTGATTATATAAATGATCATACTTTACTAGCAAATATCTCTCTTAGAAACCTACAATATTAGGCTATGCATTGGTTTTACGATCTACCTATTCATTTGGTAAAATCATTTACACATGTATCTAATATTTTTCTTACACACTTTTTGATCAATATCGGTTCTAAGATATCCTATTATCAACTTGCACAAATCAAACAAGGATCTAATAAGCATCTTGTTTACAATGTATTGCACTACAAGAACAACTTAGATAACATGACCAATGTACTCATGGACTCTGAAGTAAAATATATTTTTTTTCCAAATTTTCCTACCACCTCTATAAGAGAGTGTCATATTTTCCTTCATTTGATCAATTATGTCATACTCTTAAATTATGTGAAGGAAAAATTATCTCTATGGGAAAACCTAAGTATCATGTTCAAGCTCCATTATCCTCTAATTAGTTTCAAAGAAAATCAACTTTCAAGCCATCTCCTAATCTCACTGAAGAAAAATATACTGTTAACATTGTCTCTACTCCTAAAACAATTCAATGGAAACCTACAAAGCATACATTCACAAAGTTTCCTTGTGTTATGCACATTTTATTTCCACAACTTATTAAAAACAACCTTATTACACTTCCACTACCATTGAATCTAGATCCATCTCACCCTAAAGGATGTAATTATGACGAAAATACTAGATGTAATTATCATCAATGCATTGGGCATCTTATTGATCATTGTTTCAAACTCCTATGTCTTATTCAAGATCTTATTGACAAAAATGCAATTGAGCTCCCTGATTCTTTGGCATCTCAGTCAGTTAATGCAAACAAAAAGATCAAAATATTTAATGATCCTTTAGCTAAGCATAAGAAGCAAGTTGTCGATTATTATGCCAATCATACATATCGTGTTGTGCTTCCTCCTTCATTGGGGCCTCCTAATTTTCTAATTACTAGTGTTGATGCATCTCCACCACTCATTAAATTATCTTATCAGGACTATCATGCTACATTTTCTTCTAATTCATTACACATCCATACTTCCATTGGGCCTCATACTATTAATAACACGATGATCGATTCATCGGTTCCTATGGGTGCATTCTTTGTTGCACTCCTAGTCTCTATCAACTATCCACTATCTCATATTTTATATATAGTTCCCCAATGTTTTTTGGGGTTTGGAGCTTGTTTTTGGTCTTCTAAATTCAGTATTGAAGTGTTGGAGTTTAAATAGTTAAGTTTGGATACTTCAAGAGAATTATGCAGTCATCTGCTATGATGTTGCTATGATGTTGTTATTAAGTTGTTAATTGGTTGTCAATGTTGTGATAGTTTTTCTAGCTATGGGAAGTTGAAAGGTTATGACTTTTAAACTTCTAAGGTCAGCTTTATGACTTCTTAAAAGGATTGTAATCCTATAAATATAGGTGTTAGGTTATTGTTGTCAAAATTTCCCCCCCCGGGGTAAATTTCGATAACATGCATCAAAAGTTGCAGAAAGGCAAATAGGTTGATCCAGGAAAAAGTGTAAAAATTGGCTAAGTCCTACTCAAGGGAGCAACTGGGACATTTGGGACGTCAAGGTGCAGATCGGCCAAAAAGCCTCCAGGCGGCCCAAATTACATTTGGGACAATCGGGCCAGAAGTACGCGGCGGGCGCGAAAAGCCGATCCGGCTGAAAGAAGAAAAATTGGCTGTGTTGCTCAGGACGTTTGGGACAAAAAACCTGAACCGGCCGGATCGGCTGAAATGAGCACAGGCAGTCGAAAAGCAACTGGGACATCTGGGCCGCAAAGGCGCGAATCGGCCGAACTGGCCGAAAAGAGTCAAGTTAGTCCGAAGCAGAGTGGGACAAGCGGGTTGAAAATGCCCAAACCGGCCGAATCGGCCGAAATAAGTTCGGAGGGTCCAAAATCAAATGGGACATCTGGGACAAATGGAAGTGAAGTGCGCGAAGGAGCTGAAGACCAATTAGAAACTGCCACGTGTCCTCACAGGAGAAAGGTCAAAAGGTCAAAGGGACGAGTTATCGAGCGCTGAACCTAACCAATGAAATGGCGCCACGTGTCCAAGCTGGGGCCCACAAGGAAATTTCAAAGGAAAGCCCGCCAAAAGGTAGAGGAGAGAGAATTATTCAGTGAATCAGAGCTTGCCACGTGTCATCCAAGTGGCAGAGTGCGGGAAGAATTTCAAAAATCTGTTTTCGTCTGTTTCGTGCCCTAAATCTTCAGAACGCCATAACTTTTGATCCAGAGCTCGGATTTGCGCGCTCTTTATATCAACGGAAAGCTGGTAAAATTCTCTACACGTTTCCAAGGTCAATCTTGAATTTTGGTTCAGTTTGGAGGATGAAAATCAAGAAACACCTCCAGCATGAATAACCAAACAGAAGTGATGCGTCAACAAACAATTTTAATGCAGCAGACAGTTCGCCACTCTTGTTAGGCAGCCCGCCGTTTCGCCAGGATCCGCCGCTTCTGCCATGATGAGATGAGTTAAATGCATTCAGGAGGTGGTTGGGGTAGATTTCGATTTCCTCTCTCTTTTCTCTCTCTTTCTTCCTATAAATTGTAAGAAGGGG
This sequence comes from Taxus chinensis, assembly GCA_019776745.2. NCBI lineage: Eukaryota > Viridiplantae > Streptophyta > Pinopsida > Cupressales > Taxaceae > Taxus > Taxus chinensis. The sequence goes on from CM034150.1 coordinate 37,415,726, forward strand.
CTTCTTTCTAAGGGTTGGACATTCTTGTTTTGCAATTCCTCCCTTCTCTCCTGCTTGCAAGAGAATTCGTGGAGTTTTCAAGCCTCCCACATGGATTGTAATGCCATTGTTGCCTCTTAGCCACTGCAATGTATTGAATTGATTCTCTGAGCAATATATGTCTGTGATTAAATTTAAATCCTCTCATGTATTCATTGTTGTCCTTTTGATCTCTCATTACATTTCGGTTACCTATGCGTAGTGTGGTATTGCATCTATATGGTCTATGTTTATTTTTGCAAAACTTATGTTCTTCATTCCTCGGTGCATCACCTCCCTAGCTTAGGTTTATTTTTACACATTTCTCTCTCCCTGTCTCCTTGGTATTTAGATTAGTTTTTGAGGTAAACCTCTGCGTTTCATTGGTGCATCTGAACAGAGGAATAGGAACCCAGCCTTTCTCTGGAGAATCCTTCTCATTTTTAAGTCCCACACTTGGAGAAGGATTCGATATTATGCAATCACACTGGATGCCTAAGAGATCAACCTAGAAACTTGATCTGCAACTAGGGGTGCTGTGATTTTGCATCAACAGTTTTGGCACGCCCGGTGGGACCGGAGGTCTCATTTTTTATTGTAGCAAAGTTGATATGCATCTGCTACAATTTTCTTGCATCAAAAGAGCTATTATTTGCATATCTGGCAACTCCAAGGGGAAGAATCAACTGGTTTCAGCAGTACAGGCCTAAAAGCTTATGAGAAGAATCACAAGGTCAAGAGTTGGAGAAGAGGAGGTGCTATTTGAATACCTGTAATTATCTCCAAGAAGAAGGCAAAGAGGAAGAAGGATTCAAAGGTCTCCATCTCCACCAAACAGAACTCTCTCAACTCCTCCACCTGACATGCCTTTCTTTCAATATACAAGGGTTTTAAGACCAATCAGAATGGCGCAACCAGTGAACCCCTATGTCAACTTCACAGGCAGCAGCCCACTTGCTCTCAATGCACAAAATCCAATCCCGGTTGCAGCACTGAAGAACATTCCATACTTCACTGGAGAAAATCAGACCACTCCTGGTGATCATGTCAAGGACATCGCTAATATTTGTGCAATCCATGAGATTAATGAGATGCAAGTAGCTGTCAAATTGCTGGCGTCTTCATTCAAGGGGAAAGCGTTGCAATGGTTTAGGAGCCTTGGAGATGGCTCTATCACAAACTGGAATCAGCTATGTATTACACTTCATGATCAATTTGGGGAGAAGGGAGACAACTTGTCTCTTTTGGAGCAGCTGACAACCATCAAGAGAGCTTCCAATGAGCAGCTAACTGACTTTAACTTCAGATTTCAAAGATCTTGGGATAGAATTCCAATAGCAGTCAGGCCAACAGTAGAAGGTGCTTTTCTATATTACCTTAAAGCTTTAAATTCTGATATTTCTATGTTGGTTCAATCTATGGGAGGCACAACTATCCCTGCTGCTTATAGTATTAGCCATTAGAGCTGAAAATTGTCTGATTCAAGCTGGCAAGCTAGCTCCTAGGCCTCCAATGCCGTTATATCCAAGTTTAGAGAGACCAATTACTAGTCAAGCACCTGTCTTAACTCCTATTCCCACTCCTAGGAATCAGAGTTCAAACGAAGCTTCCACTTCATCTCCAAGTACCCCAAATGAGCTTCAAGAAGTCATGAAGCAACTGCAAAATTTAGGTAATGAGCTAGTCACACTCAAAAGACAGCAAGCTCAAGGTTTTAGACCTTCGTATCAGCCTCAAGCTCAACCTAATAGGCAGCCGTATCAGCCTCAAAGACCACCTAATCCAGCTACAAATTTAAATCAAACAAGGCCTCCTGTCAATAGACCTTTCCAACCCTATAATTCAAATGCCATATCTGCCTCTAGGGCATTAGTACCAGCACAAAATAATATGGCACAGGAGTACGACTGGTGTTACCCTTGCAATCTACCTCACAATCAGTCAACATGTTTCAATGGTGCATTGAATCAGGCCTTGATGGTGCAAACCATTGGTGTTGCTCAAGATCCAAGCCAGGAGGAGAATCAACAGCAACAAGAAGGACCCCTAACAGAAACCACATTGGCAAATTGGCAAACGGAAGACTTCTGTGGAGTTAACCAACAGCCTTTTCAAGGCATGGCTGCCCATACACGGTCAAAGAAGAGAAGCATAGAAGAGGGACAATCATCTAATCTAGTTGTTTCTCAACCCACTCTTACACAACAAGGGGTCAGTAGACCAAACACAGATCCAAACCTGCAAAATCAGCCCAAGATCCCTGTTGTAGCAACACATGCACCCGTTCAAGTTCCAGAAAAGGTTGTACCAAGTAAGGGGCAGCAAAGGGATAGTTCATCCCCTTTCAACATCATCGATCAAATGAAGAAGACACATGTGAACATTTCCATGTGGGAATCACTGGCGATCCGAGGACAACGAGACCTACTGCAAGCTGCAGTGGCTAACTGGTCTGCCACAAATGTATCGAACCAGGGACATGAGAAAATTCTCACTAATGTAGTGCAACATGAGGGGGACCAGACAAGGAAAATTTTGAAGCCTCCGCCTTTCTATGTTTCATTGATTGTTGGAAATCACTTGGTGCACAACCACATGTTAGATTCAGGGGCCAGTAGTTCAGTGATGCCAAAGCAAATAGCAGACCAACTGGGTTTGAAATATGAGCCAGTACTGAAAGGAGTTGTACAGTTAGATGGAACGGCAGTGGGGACTGTTGTAGTCATCAAGGAGTTAAGTCTAACACTACATTCCTGTCCTAATGTTACAGTTTTGCAAGATGTATCTGTGAATGACCTTCTACCACTCTTTGCGTTGTGTCTATCAAGAGACTTCACTACGAAAATTGGTGGATACTTATCTGCAGATTGGTCGCACATGATTTTTAGGACAAGATATGGAGCCAAAGCAACAATCAGGTCAGAACCAATTGCCAATTTCCATATTGAGCCTTATGTACCAAGCCCTATCAATGCAAATTACTCAGCTTTTGATCAGGAGGAATGTTCAAGTGATCTAGAAACAGGTACTAAGGTCGAGGGAATTCCTGATTTAACTTTGGATGAATGGGCAAACAAAAGTCATGAATTTGACCCATACAAAGAAATTGAAGAATCTGAATTAGGTGTGTATTGTATACATGAGGAAAATTCACCCATTCCTGACATCATCCAGCCTGAACAAAGAGATTAAAACAAAATCTGGAGATTATTCTTCGATGGTTCGAGAAGCAGACAAGGTGCTGGAGGCGGTGCAGTGTTGATTTCACCACAGGACATCAAATATTTTTCGGCTTTCCATTTCCAATTTTCCTGTTCGAACAACACGGCTGAATATGAAGCATTGATTCATGGACTTCATTGGGCCAGGAAAAAGGACATAAAGAACTTACAGGTGTTTGGCAATAGCGAGCTAATCGTCAACCAAGTTAGGGGGCAACATGCTACAAAGAATACGGTATGGGACCTCATTGAGGATTTCGAAGCTTTCAACATTGTGTCCATACCCAGGAAAGGAAATGAAGCTGCAGATAGGATCGCAGCAGTTGGAGCAATGTTTGATGTGGTTGATAACATCAGAAGAGGAAAAACTCAGCCACACATCCATGTGGTTGTAAGGCTAGCAGTTCCAGATAATAACACGAGCTGGCAGGTGTTTGAGAATGATCAACAGATCGTCAATTTCTTGCAAGAAGAAGCCAAATTTTCGGCTAGGAATCAGGACAGATTAGAGCAGCAGTATGGGGATCAAGTAGTACAACTGCAGACAAAAAAGCTTCCTAAGGGTTTGGTAACATTGGAGTCTATCTTCAACCCTAATGACTAGTTTCGTAAGGAAAAGGAAAACATACAGGTCAAGAGAGAAGATTCGGAGCCAATTCCGGTTGGGGAAGGTAAAACACTTCAAATTGGCAAAGTGGCCACCGAACAGGAGAAATCAGATTTCATACAACTTTGCCAAGAGTTTCCAGATGTCTTCACTTGGAGCTATGAAGACTTAAGAGGATTCAATCCAAATTTGGCACAACATATACCATAGAATTGGATCCAGATGCTAAGCCCGTCAGGCAGAAGCAGAGACCAGTCAACCCTCACATTGAGCCTCTAATGAAGAAAGAGCTTAACAAGCTAATCGAGGAAAACATTATATTCCCTATCAAGAACTCAAGCTGGGTTGCGAACTTGGTTCCGGTCAGGAAGAAGAGCGGAGAAATCAGGTTGTGTGTGGAATTCTGAGACCTCAATAGGGCATCTCTCAAAGACCATTACCCGCTTCCTTCAATGGAACAAATATTGCAAGTAGTATCCGGTTCAGAGAGATTCTCTCTCCTAGACGGCTACTCAGGGTACAATCAGGTGATGGTGAAAGAAGATGACCAATTCAAGACGGCTTTCACCACCAAATGGGGAACCTATGCCTACAAGAAAATGCCATTTGGGCTATCAAATGCTGGAGCCACCTTCCAAAGGGCAATGGATATGGCATTCAAGGGGTTGATCAATAAAATAGTTTTGATATATCTTGATGACATCACTGTATACTCAAAAAGTGCAGCGGATCACCTCTGTCATTTGAGGCAAGTATTTCAGAGATGTAGAAGGTTTGGGGTATCATTGAATCCCAAAAATGCATATTCTTGGCTCACAAGGGAAAGCTTTTAGGCCATATTGTTTCAAAGGAGGGGTTGACGATTGACCTTGAAAGAGTTGAAGCAATTCAAGCATTTCCATTGCCAAGTCACAAGAAGGCTCTTCAAAGCTTCTTAGGAAGGATCAATTTTGTCTGTAGATTCGTCCCAAATTTTGCTACTCTTGTGAAGCCAATAACGTTGATGTTAAAGAAGAGCATGGCATTTAAGTGGACATCTGAAGGAAAAGCAAGTTTCGAGGCAATAAAAGAGGCTATATCTCAAGCTCCGACTCTCGTCAATCCAGACTTCTCCAAAGACTTCATGCTATACGCCTTTGGTGGTGGGGAAACGATTTCTGCAATCCTGGTACAACAAAACAAAGGAGGATTAGAACAGCCAGTTGCTTTATTCAATCAAGGCTTGGAGGAATACGAAACTAGGTACTCTTTCATTGAAAAGCATGTCCTTGCGGTAATCAGAAGCTTAAAGAAATTCAAGCACCTAGTCTCAAACAACAAGATCCAATTATTAGTCTCACATGCTGGGGTTAAGGAATTCCTTCTGAACAAGGATCTGAATGAGAAACGTGCAGGATGGATAACCCGCATCATGTAATATGACATCGAGATCAAGGTTACCAAACTAGTACGTGGGAAGGGACTATGTGAGCAGCTAGCCTTAAGTCAACAAGTTGAAATAGGTAATGAAAAAGAAGCTGTCCTGCTATTACAAGATGATCAAAAATAGGAAAATGATGATGTATCTACTCCCTGTTGGACTCAGAATATGATACATTTCCTACAGACAGGCATGTGCCCTCCAGAAATGAGCAAGGCAAAAAGAAGGTACTTTAGACTACAAGCAGTTCCTTATGTGCTTGTTGATGGTATCTTGTTTAAAAAAGACATCAACGGTGTTCTATTGAGATGCGCTGGGACAGGTCAGATTGAGAGGATCTTACAAGAGTTCCATGATGGGGAGGCAGGAGGCCATTTCACCCCATGAGTAACAGCTCTCAAAACCATGAAAGCTGGTTACTAGTGGCCTACTATATTCAATGATTGCTATTCATGGGTCAAAAAATGCAAGAAATGTGCATTCTTCACAGGGAAGGGAAGGTTAGCAGCACTGCCCCTTCGTCCAATTTCAGTAGATCATCCATTCATGCAGTGGGGATTGGACTTCATTGGAGTCATCAATCCCAATTCGAGTCAAGGCCACAAGTGGATTCTTACAGCGACAGACTATTTCACCAAGTGGACCGAAGCAGTAGCGCTCAAAGAAGCAAGTGAGTCTAGCATACTAGACTTTTATGAAGGAATAGTAACCAGGTTCGGTGTGCCGGCCACCATCATATCAGATAATGCATTTGCATTCATAGGTTCAAAAATTACAGCATGGGCTGTCAAGAATGGAATATATTTGAGCACCTCTTCAAATTATTACCCGCAGGGTAATGGACAGGCAGAGTCCACAAACAAGAATTTGCTAAAAATCATCAAAAGGACTCTAGATGAAAATCAAAGAACATGGCATACAAGGCTAAAATCAGCATTATGGGCTGACAGAATAACACCAAAGAGGTCTACAGGTAGTTCTCCCTACAAGTTAGTCTATGGGAAAAGAGAAGGTGTTGCCTGTATCATTAGAATTGCCAGCCTTGGAGCTCATGAAGCAGTTTGAGTTATCTGAGTTCGAACCAATGGAGGTCAGGTATGCAGAATTGATAGAAATAGAAGAAATCAGAGAACATGCAGTTCAGATGATTGAGAAGGATCAGGCCGTAGCAAAAAGATGGTTTGATAAGAGAGCTGGAGCAAGAACCTTCCAGGAAGGGGACCTAGTTCTGAAATGGGATGCAGATCGGGCAAAACCAGGAAGGCATTCCAAGTTTGATGCCATCTGGAGTGGTCCCTACATGGTCACGGGATGCAAAAAAAGTAATGCCTTCCAATTGTCTGCATTGGATGGAGAGGAACTTCAGATTCCAGTTAACAGAGTCTATCTTAAACATTGCTACTAGAAAAGGTTTTCCCTTGTAAATATTAGTTTAGATTCCCTTAATTCCTCTAAGTGCGTATGCACATTGTCCTGTTGTAGTTAGGTTTCTATTTCCCTAAGTGCTTTGGCACAGGTTTCGCTGCTCTCCCGGGTCATTTTCTACAGTTCGAAGTGTTGCTGGAGAAGAAGTTGCAGTATCAGGCTTGTTTCAGGTTATTGCTTATAACTCCATGCCCAATGGATTGCTAAAAGGCCACTGATCTTCTACCTAGCAGGCAGGTAACCCCGCTGAATCGTCAAAACTGTTGTCAAAATTTCCCCCCCCCGAGGTAAATTTCGATAACATGCATCAAAGGTTGCAGAAAGGCAAATAGGTTGATCCAGGAAAAAGTGTAAAAATTGGCTAAGTCCTTCTCAAGGGAGCAACTGGGACATTTGGGACGTCAAGGCGCGGATCGGCTGAAAAGCCTCCAGGCGGCCCAAATTACATTTGGGACAATCGGGCCAGAAGTACGTGGCGGGTGCGAAAAGCCGATCCGGCTGAAAGAAGAAAAATTGGCTATGTTGCTCAGGAAATTTGGGACAAAAAGACCCGACACTGGCCAGATCGGCCAAAATGAGCACAGGTAGTCGAAAAGCAACTGGGACATCTGGGCCGTAAAGGCGCGAATCGGCCGAACCAGCCGAAAAGAGTCAAGTTAGTCCGAAGCAGAGTGGGACAAGCAGACCGAAAATGCCCGAACCAGCCGAATCGGCCGAAATGAGTCCAGAGGGTCCAAAATCAAATGGGACATCTGGGACAAATGGAAGCGAAGTGCGCTAAGGAGCCGAAGACCAATCAGAAACTGCCACGTGTCCTCACAGGAGAAAGGTCAAAAGGTCAAAGGGACGAGTTATCGAGCGCTGAACCGAACCAATGAAATGGCGCCACGTGTCCAAGCTGGGGCCCACAAGGAAATTTCAAAGGAAAACCCACCAAAAGGTAGAGGAGAGAGAATTATTCAGCGAATCAGAGCTTGCCACATGTCATCCAAGTGGCAGAGCGCAGGAAGAATTTCAAAAATCCGTTTTCGTCTGTTCCATGCCCTAAATCTTCAGGTCGCCATAACTTTTGATCCAGAGCTCGGATTTACGCGCTCTTTATATCAACGGAAAGCTGGTAAAATTCTCTACACGTTTCCGAGGTCAATCTTACATTTTGGTTCAGTTTGGAGGATGAAAATCAAGAAACACCTCCAGCGTGAATAACCAAACAGAAGTGATGTGTCAACAAACAATTTTAATGCAGCAGACAGTTCGCCGCTCTTGTTAGGCAGCCCGCCGTTTCGCCAGGATCCGCCGCTTCTGCCATAATGACATGAGTTAGGTGCAGTCTTGGAGGTGGTTGGGGCAGAGCTCCGAATTCCTCTCTCTTCTCCCTCTCTTTCTCCTCATATAAATTGTCAGGAGAGGCTTCTTTAAAAAATGTTGGGCATTTTCTGCTTGTGCAATTCCTCCCTTCTCTCCTTCTCGCAAGAGAATTTGTGGAGTTTTCAAGCCTACCATATGGATTGTGATGCCACTGTTTTTTGCCTCTTGGCCACTGTAATGTATTGAATCGATCCTCTGAGCAATATATGTATGTCTGTGATTGATTTTAAACCCTCTCATATATTCATTGCTGTCATTTCGATCTCTTATTACATTTTGGCTGCCTGTGCGTGGTGTGGTATTACATCTATGTGGTCTGTGTTTAATCTTGCAAAACGGGTGTCCAACATTCCTTGGTGCATCACCTCTTTAGCTTAGGTTTATTTTTATGCATTTCTCTCTCCCTGTCTCCTTGGTAGTTAGATTAAGTTTTTTTGAGGAAAACCTCTGCATTTTATTGGTGCATCTGAAAAGAGGAATAGGAGCCGGCCTTTCATCTAGAGAGCTCCTTCTCGATTTCGCAAGGTCCCACACTTGGGAGAAAGATTCCATGTTGTGCAATTGCGCTGGATGACTAAGAGATCAACCTAGAATCGTGATGTGCAGAGTCCCAGGGGTGCTGCGATTTCGACACCAACAGAGCTCTCCATCCTCCGTATATATCTTTTCAGTCCTATCAAGTAGGTCCTAGTTGAGTCTTAGTTGATCAAGAGTGATCAAGGCCAATCAATTGGGTGCTACTTGTGGTTCTAGATGTGGTTTACCATCTTCAAGAAATTCTATTGTGAGTTCATAACTGAAAGTCAAGACTGCTGCTTCTTCCTTTTCATCTAAGAAAATCATAAATTCTGAGAAATTTGCCAATGTTGGACCTCCATCCCCACATTCTTTATAACAAACCTCCAAATCAATAAAGACGATCTCTTAAACCTAATGTGCATTATTTATTTATGACGAGACACATAAAATGGGGGTATAATGTCAGGTGTAGGGGGTGGATGGCCTACGTGTCTGTCCATACATTGAGGAACATGTCCCCAAACATATAGAATCACTAAGTAGCCTCACAATAGCAAAAACATGACTTTGATGACGTGTTATCATCCAATTTTGAACTGCATAAAATTAATAAAAATGGAATTTTTGAAAATTTCAAAAGTGTTAGCTATTGCGTGATCTGGGATCACTCTCATCGTTGATCAGTCTCATGGGAAAAACTTTGGTTTGTGGATCATTCCAATCTTCGTTTCGTCAATTTCTTGGGTGAGAAGGACCTCCCACTAAGTTCCTTAAACTGTATGGAAATATTAAAGAAACCTACAACCATGTTAGATTAGGATTGAGATTATTCTTTGATTGATAGAAATCAATTTTTAATAACTCTGGGGTTTTTAATTAAATAAATATAAATTAAAATTCATTTGATTTTTTTTTAACATGTTGCAAGGGAAGACCATGGTAAGTCTTCACCTGAGTCCCATTGTCGGAAGTTATATGCCAAACCCTGGCTTCCTGGACCTAAAATATTCCCCTTTCCTGGTAAATTTATTTTAATATCCCCGCTGTGTGGGATTTCTTCCACCGATTGCCAAATCATTTGAATTGGCATACGGGTAAAAAATGGTCCTGAGTATGTCCCACATGGGGAAATAATTAACTGGGGATTGATCAGCCCGCCTTAGCCATTTGTTGATTTTGTGCTCCTTGGTATTTTAGCTTTCCCCACTTCCCCTATGGTTGTAATTAATGCCAGTACTCTAGGAATTCAGAGATGAAGTTGTTTTAACGATGTAAGAGATGTAGATCCTGGTTATCAAGTAATTTTGACTTCCTAAAATCCTCATAAAAACCCTTCCATCAAACTTAAAAATTGGAAGAAGTCGTGTGAAAGTTATTCCAATTGCGTGGTTCATTAGACTCCTTACGATTGTCTTATTGAAGTGAACGTCTCAGAGTAATATCGTTATCGTGATCCCTGGGCAACAAATCATCACGCCATGAGCTACTCATAGCGCATTACGAAGGGAGGAATTAACAATTAATTCACGTAATTGCATCCTTGTTTGATTAAAAGACCATGCACAACCTAAGGAATCATTCTACACAAGCATACAATATAAAAGAACATTCCTCCTGACACAGTTTTAGTGCCGGGGAAGTTAGCTTTTGTTTCAAAACAAGAAAGAATTGGCTATCCCACAGCCGGACTAGAAGGTTTCTTGGCAATTTGGTTTCAAATTTTCGCACGTGGGTTTTCCTCTGCCAATTGCATAAAAATATTTCAATGCAAAACAGTCTAAAGAATCCATGTAAGGAAAGAAGAAAAGCAGATTTCAACGCCTAAGCACAAGACAAGTTTCATGCAAATAACAAGGAAATTCAAACAGCAGCAAAGAACTCCTTCCACACATAGCCAGAGGGGGGGAATAAGAAGTTAAATGCCTTAACAAAGAGCCACGTTGAAAAGGGAAGTCAAAATAACAAATAAAAAGAGTATCTTCCACGCATTGGGAGAAGAAAGTAGGCCACACATACATAAATAACAACCCAAAGTTTTTCAAAGAATACAACAAGTTTTTGGATAAAGAACAGTTTCCAGAGGACAAATCAAATACCTGTGCATTGGGAGAAGCAAAGAAGAATAGTTTTTTTTTTTTTTTAAGGAGAACTCCACACATTTCCCTGTAGAGGAGGCGCACAGCCCAAATCGCTGTCCACACACTGAAGGAAAGGAAAGAAAAGGGAACAGTCTTCCATGCAGGCCGCGCCAGCAAACAAAAACATATTCTTGCCATACATCTGTTGCAGCATTTGATGGAGCGCAGCCAGGCATTCGTGAGTTGGGGCGAAGTTTAAAAAGCATACAGAACAGTGTGAGGTGCGCGGGTCTGGAACCATACAGAACAGCTGAGGAAAGGAGACCACTCCACGCATGTAGAAAGGAGCATCTCAGGCACGCACCAACTAGAGGAAAGAACTTTCCATGCGCCAGGAAGAGAAGGCGCCAGAACACCAGAAGCTTTCCATGCATGCAAAGGGTGAGAATGCAGAAAAGCATTCATGATTACGGTTCACACATTCAAGGAATTTTTTTTTTTCAGGCAAATAATAAAATAAATAAATTAAATTGATCCGTGAAGTCATTAAAATCGGGTGAATGTTGAATGTTAAAATATAAATCATTGTTCAATCATCAGCATTGATTACGGCACACTGCTTCAAACAAAATATGCACACATTTAAACGTCATTACCGATGAATATCCGACACATAATGACCAAAGTCGTCATCAGTTGTAATGCAAAAAAATGATAGCTATAGTAGAAAGGACGTGCTGCGGGTTGTAGTCTGAGTTAACGTCACCTTTTCAACTTTGGAAAGTCACGATATCCTTGAAGTTGGATCGAATCAACTATGGGAAGAAAGGTGTGGTTCAGTATCGAATACATCCTCTCAACTTCATGATACTCCTTTGCAAAACATTTAAAATGCACAACACCTCGATTAAGTGATAGTGGAGAGTGTTACCATGAGACCCGATGAAGGTTATTACGGTGCAGAATGAAATGATTTCATGTTGTTCAACATTTTATTTATTCTTTTCCGTAGAATTGGCTTGAACGTGAAGACCTACTTTGAGAATACCATGGTCTCGAGCCGTTTAGATGTACTACGTCTTTGTTACCTGTAAATGGTGTGGTTCGTTGAATTCTTCCCAGGGCATTCATGCCAATTCTTTGCATAAAATTCCATTATGTACATCCACTCAGACAATAAAAAAGAAGTATTCTTTTCACAAAGTTCAAATAAACTTGTTATTGGAGCCGGGTTTGCATGAATCCACTGCCAAAATACGCGAGGGACAGCAACGCAAGTTTTCAGTCTGTCAATGGTGACTCATTTTGAGAATCCATGAGGGCTTGAACTTACGTGATCTTCAAGAGCAGTAATAGGTCTGTTATCGTTCAATGTCATTTTCCCCATCATTTCATATGCTCCCTTGCCAAGCTTATTATGGCAATGCCAAAACAGGGTGACGTACAAGTGTTATATTCTCAGGCTAAGAACTAAATGAGCATTTTTGTAGTTTTACACATTGCATTTTCAAAAATGTCAGTTTAAAGCTCGGTAGTCAACTGAGTTGAGCCTTTAGATAGAACTGAGGGAATTTGGTTCTGGAAAAAAGGCTATGATGACACAAATTTTTTGTATCGCTTAATGGGACTTCCTGAATCTAGTGAGAGTTTCTGAGAATGCAAGATTTGCTATTTTTCAAGCCAGGAGCAGATTTCATTGAAGGCTCATTTGTGCAGTTGAGTCATGTAAACACCTAAGTGAAGTAAGGAGCACATCTAAAAGAAATATTCTCATTTCACTCATCATGTCATCTTCAAACAAAATGATGTTGCGGTATGGATTCTTCAGGCCTAATCAACAACTCAACGCTATAATTCAAAGCATTGGTTCATGAGCAAGCATCTGTAATCTATATCACACAATTGGGACACGTCGAACGTAGGTAGATTTTGAAGTATCGCAATATATACCAGCCGAACTTGTGGAAGTAGTCACAACTTCTCAACCAAAAGTTGATGATCTTGTTCTTAAATTGGTCATGCACTTGACATGAAATGCACCACAACACCTGAAGAGTATGGTGATTCAACATCCAATGGCTCACGAAGCAAGAAGATCCAACCTCTGCAACACCCTCGTTAAGGTGGTATTAGGTCGTCAGCGTGATTGGCAGAGGTCTCTTCGGAGTCGAACACGAGAACCATGGTTATCGATAGAGATAGATAATGGGAGAATCCCACTTGTCTACATCAATTGTCTTCACTAAAGGAATTGAAAAGAGGGTCATCTATTCAATAGTGACAAAACTTGGAAACCAATGCGTAAATGTTAGTTATGCAGATCACTCCCAAGCAAGGCCACATACTATTCTAAGTGTGTCCTTGTCAATGAATTCAGTAAAGCAGCTTCGGTGCGTTACTTCATCGACCAATCGTTCACAAATTTGGAAAAAGCGATATGGATCTCCAAGACTCTGGATGATCATGAGCAGATTCAGCTCATGAGATCAACACTTCATGGGATGGTGACAAAAACAAAAGACATAACTGCAGGGAGGTGAATTGCAAATTTGGCTCTTGGAGATCTTCTCAATGGCGAAAGACCAGAAAGCTTGATTTTGACAACCCAAGGTGGCGTAAACGACTAAGGTCTCGCGAAAAATGAATAATTCACCATGGAAAGGTATTCAAAGCATCGGTGGAAAATTATGTGTAATTGTGAATGCGAATACGAATGAAGACAAACTCTTCTCACACCAGGATGTTGCTCAAACAGAGGGGTGGATGAATTGCTCAAGTTTCAAGCTTGATAGTCTTGGTCATGTGGAGGATTACAGAGCACGATCAATGAGTTCATTCATGTACGATCAGGATAGGCGGACTCTTGGCCCAATGGATAAGGCACTGATCATAGGTGTTTTGATATAGGTGGCACATTGTTGACTAGGATGTCTATGTGTGCGTCCACATCATTTAAGTGGGGTCCACATGTACCCATTTCTTTTATTTATGTATTTTTCCTTAAATGACTTTTTAACTTGAGTGGTTTTTATTTCTAGTCATTTTTTAAAAAGTTGGTTGAAAAAATCAAAGTCACTTAAGTTCCCTATTTAATGTTCATGTAAAAAACTTAACTACTTCGTAACCAACTTTTGGATTATAAAAGGAAGTCAGGGGCTCATTTGTAAAGGTTGACTTTGAGAGAGGAGAAGAAAATACTTTTGTATGCAAGCTTTGTTTCCAGGAAGAAACTTTGTGTTCTTTGTGCGAAGACATTTTGGAGTTAATGAGAATATGAACTTTGCGTCTCATTCAATTGTCTCTTGTAACATTTGATGTTCTTATGTTCATTAGATGTTAGATGTTTAAATCTTGCATGCAAATATTGTCTTTGATCTTATTGTCAACGTTATTAAGTCAGTTGTTCTTGTTCACAAGTGATCAAGCTCTAACTATTTACTTGCTCATGTGTGTTCCCTTTACTGCATGCTTCTCGTTTAACTAACTGCAAACTCCATTTTATTTGTGTTAGTTATTTATCTGCTCGTCTCCATGCAATATTAGGCTCTGCTTTTACCTAACTCTTGCATGTTCCTTCCAGTTCATTCCATTTCCATTCCGTTCCTTCATTCCATTCCATTTCCGTAATTCACTTTTCTTTCCATTAATGTTCCAAAAGCACCCCCCACATACAATTTTGAATGTACAAATGTAAGTACAGTTTTTGGTTTTCAATAAAGGCAGCCTCACCTTCATTGAGGAGGGACTTCATTCCCACACTGTTGCATGTCATTTTCATGCATGCAAATCCATATGCTAATAGATCCTAAGTGAGGAAATGTGAAGGAAGAGAACTAGAGATTCTTCTACTTCTGGAAATGACTTTGATGGTGTAGAGCAGAGGGAGATAAAAGAACAGATCAAAAGGTAACTATGGGAAGTTGAATGATCATGGAAGGTCAAAGTCCAAGATAAAGTTATAATTTTGGTATTGTGGGAAGGTTGGTCATGCTAAGAAATATTGTTGGGCTCTTCAGGATAAGAAGAACAATGAGGAAACTAAAGAGGTAAATGTGGCAATAGGTGATGTTTGTCAGGATGCCTTAATTCGTTCTTTAGATAATATTTTTGAAACTTGGTGTTAGATTCAGGGGCTTTTGCATGTCACCCCGCATAGATATTACTTTATTGATTTTTTTTAAGGATATTTTTGCCATGTATATCTTGGTGATGATGAACCATGCAACATAGTAGGGAAAGGTTGTGTTCAGGTGAAAATGTAGAATGGGAAGACATGGTTACTTAAGGATGTTAGGCATGTGCCTAAGTTGAGGTAGAACTTGATATCAATAGGTTAGCTAGGTAATGATGTTTGTACGGCCTCTTTTATAGCGTATTCTTGGAAGGCTACCAAGTGAGCTCTTATGGTTGCATGAGGTAAGAAAATAGGTACTTTGTATTTAACCAGTGGTTTTGATTATTGTAATTTAGTTTTTGTAGATGGAGATGCAAATTTTTGGCACCAGAGACTTGGTCATATAAGTCAAAAGGGAATGCATATTATAAAGGATAGGTTGCTCGGATTAAAGGGGTTAGATTTGGACTTCTGTGAGGAGTGTGTTTATGGGGAAATAGAAGCGAGGTGAGATTCCACAAGGTTGGACCTACTAGGAAGGAGGGTAAGTTGGAGTTAGTGCATACAGATATATGGGGGCCACTTAAGGTAAACTCTATTGGTGTTTCATGTTATTATGTCAATTTCATTGATGATGTAACTAGAAATGTTTGGGTATATTGCATTAGAAATAAATCTGATTTGTTTGAAACTTTCAAAAGATGGAAAGCCTTGGCTAAGAATGAAACAAGTCTCAATTCGAAATTTTGTAGGTCGGATAATGGAGGGGAGTATTGCAGAAATGAATTTCTTGATTACTGTTCAGTAAATGGGATCCGTAGGAAATGAACATTTGTAAAGACTCCACGGGAAAATAGAGTATCAGAGAGAATGAACAGGACAATCATAGAGCATGCTAGGTGCATGAGGTTACATGCAGGGCTACCACTCATGTTTTGGGTGGAAGAGCTAAGCACAGATGTTTATTTTATTAACAGAGGACCCTCTATGGCCTTGGATAGAGGTATACCTGAGGTGAGCCTTGGTCTGGTAAGATAATTAATTACTCATTTCTTAGAGTATTTAGATGTGAGGTATTTTTTCACATTGATAAAAATGATAGGACCAAGTTAGAGGCTAAGTCTAATAAATGCACCTTTGTTGGATATGGTGAGGATGACTTTGGTTCTCGTGTTTGGAATCTTAAGGACAAGAAAATATTTTTGTCTAGAGATATTGTCTTTAACAAAAATTTCATGTATAAAGATCAATTATAGGAACAGAGAGAGGAATCAAAGAAAGAATACACCATGTTAGAGGAAACTACAGATGGCAAGGTGTCTAAGTGGCTGGTTCAGGTGCAACATGTTCCGGCACAGCCAGTTCAGGAACCTACACATCAGGAACCCCGAACTCCTGAGGTGATAAGGTCTTCTAGGGTAAGAATGGAACTTGAACAATTTACTCTACCTTTGAATTATTTATTTCTCACTGATAGTGGATATCCAAAGTGTCTTTGAGGAAGATAAGTGCAGGTGGATGCCATGAAGAATTGGTAGTATTGCCATGGATGAAGAGCATAGATCTCTTATGGAGAACCAGACTTGGGATCTGGTGGAGCTACCTGAGCGAAAGAGACACATTGTAAAACAAGTGGGTGTATAGAATCAAAGAGGAAGATGTAGGCAGGAAAATTTACAAGGTTCGGTTTGGTGGTCAAGGGATTTTCACAAAATAAAGGTATAAAATTTGATGAATTTTTTTCTCCTGTTGTTAAAAATGACTTCTATTAGGATTGTTCTTGGTTTAGTAGTAATATAAGACTTGCACTTAGAGAATTTGGATGTGTAGACTTCCTTCATGGTGAGTTAGAGGAGGAATTGTATATGCAACAACCATAGGGTTATGAGGTCAAAGGGAAGGATAGGTTAGTGTGTAAATTGAAGAAGAGATTGTATGGCCTGAAATAAGCTCCATGGCAGTCATACAAGAAGTTTGACAATTTTATTTAGGAGAAGGGTTACTCTAGGTGTCACTCAAACCATTGCATGTACATCAAGAATTTTCTTGATGGTAATTATATTATTTTATGTGTGTATGTGGATGATATGCTTGTTGAAAGGAAGAACATGTAGGAAATAAAGGTACTCGAGAAGCAGCTAGGTGACTCCTTTTCTATGAAGGATTTGAGGGCAATAAAAAAAATCCTTGGTATGAGAATAACTCAGAATAGGAAGGATAGGAAGTTGGTATTATCTCAAGAAGAGTACATAAATAAGGTCTTGGAGAGTTTTAGTATGTAGGATGTTAAATTGGCTGGTACTCCCTTGGCAGGTCACTTTAAATTATCAAAGGAGCAGAGTCCTAAGACTAAGGAGGATAAGATCCAGATGTCCATGGTACCGTCCTCATCAGTGGTTGGTAGCTTGAGTATTCTATGGTATGCACTAGGCCTAAAATTTCCCATGCAGTGGGAGAAATGAGAAGGTTTATGGGTGATCCAGGTAGAGAGCACTGACAGGAAATGAAGTGGATCCTTCGGTATTTGAGAGGGACCATGGGAGCAGCATTGGTGTTTTAGATGGATCAGACACTACATTGTGTGGCTATGTAGATTCATACATGGCATGAGATTTGGACAGTAGGAGGAGCACGATATGTTATGTATTTAACGGTTTGGTGATATAGCAGTGAGTTGGATTTTCATGGTTACAAAAATTTTGTGGCTTTATCAACCACAGAGGTTGAGTATGTTGCTGCCCACAGAGGCTAGGCAAGGAGATGATTTAGCTACAGATAATTTTTTGATCACTTGGTTCATAAGCAGGAAGTTGGGAGACTACAAAGTGATAGTCAAAGCACTATTCATTCAGTGAAGAACTCCGCTTTCCACTCTAGGATGAAGCACATTCACCTAAGATATCATTTCATCGGGGAAGATTTGGAAGAAGATAAGTTAAAGCTGGAAAAGATTCATACTACTCAGAATCCTTCAAATATGATGACCAAGGCAGTCACAAGGGAGAATTTGAAGTTGTGTTCAACTTTGATTTTCATTCATGGTTGATAATGAAGGTTTGAGAACTTTTCTTAGTGGAAATAGTCTCCAAGTGGGACATTGTTGGGGGTGTGGAGCCTATTTTTTGGTCTTCTAGAATTAAGTATTGAAGTGTTGGAGTTTGAACGGTTAAGTTTGGAAACTTCAGGAGCATTCTGTAGTTATCTGTTATGACGTTCATGTGATGTGACATGGTTGTCAAGTTGTTGTTTGTTGGTTGTCAATGCCATGACAGTTTTTCTAGCTGTGGGAAGTTGAAAGCTTCTAAATTTAAAATTTCTAGGGCTGGCTTTAGGACTTCTTAAAAGGATTGTAATCCTATAAATAGAGGTGTTTGGGTACCTTGAAAGTATTATCTTGAGTGGTCAAGAGATCATGAGTCTTAGTGATCAAGATGTGATCAAGAGTGATCAAGGTTGAGAAATTGAGATATAAATTGTGGTT
Source organism: Taxus chinensis (assembly GCA_019776745.2). NCBI lineage: Eukaryota > Viridiplantae > Streptophyta > Pinopsida > Cupressales > Taxaceae > Taxus > Taxus chinensis. Next base: position 37,433,977 of record CM034150.1, read on the forward strand.
TAGATGTGGTTTAGCATCTTTGGAATTTTGTTGTGAGTTCATAACTGAGAGAACACTGTGAGATTTTTTTTACTCTTGTTGATAATAACATCTAAACAAGTTCTTGGTGGACATATCCCACATTGGGTGAACCACGTTAAATTTTGTCTTGTATTCTTTTGTGCATTATTTATTTATGTTGTTATATATCTGCAATTATAATTCTACTAAATAGTTTCCTACTACTATGATTTCTGAAATTATTTTTACATATTTGTTCACTAATTCCTAACTACTAGTATCAGAGCTTTGGTGGTTTTTTTCTGAAGTGGTAAATCACAAGGAAAGTTTATCTTGAGTCGGAGCTATGGCGGATGAGGGAATATAAAGGGTTGAGAAGTTCAATGGGAAGAACTTTAGTTTGTGGAAGATGTAAATGGAGGATTACTTGTATCAGAAGGTCCTCCATGTTCCTTTGGATGGAAAATAAAATAAACCTACAGCCATGTCAGATGAGGATTGGGAGTTTTTGGATAGAAAGGCACTCAGGGAAATTCAGTTACGCCTTGCATCTTCGATTGCTTTCAACATATCACAGGAGAAGACCATGGAAGGTCTCATGAGTGTGTTGGGTAAGTTATATGAAAAACCATCTGCCTCTAATAAAATATTTTTAATGAAAAATTTATTTAATATGAAGATGTCTGAGAATGGTTCTGTTGCTGATGATTTGAATGAATTTAATATGATTGTGAGTATGTTAAACTCAGTAAGAATTGAATTTGATGATGAGGTTAGGGATTTTTTGATTTTTTGCTCCATTCCAAATACTCCTCACTCATCAATTGATCAATTGATCAACTTGTTATCTACTCATTGTTATCCTCCTTATCAGCTTACAAAATACCAAGGTCACCCATATTACAATTATCATCAAATTAATGGATATAATGGCAATGATTGTTATGCTCTCAAATGACAAATTGACCACCTTAAGAATTATGGTCTCATTTCATTTTCTACACAAAATTTTTGTACATGTTCATCTCCAATTGTTAAATCTCACTCGGTTCCTAAATATTATTCATCTATGTCTAATGAGAATCATGTCATCGTTACTAATGTTCCTTTTAAGGGAATTCAAAAACCACCTATGAAAATTTCTCTCAAAATCAGTCCAACCCCTCCTACTCTCAAGTCTTCTACAATGTCATCAATCCCACATAAGCTACCACCATTCAAGATCCCTCCCCATACACTACTAATGCTTAGAGCATTGTCAATTCATTTTATCAAACAAAATATTCCTTATTTTTATGGCCAAGACACATTTCAATCTCTTCCACCATGGCATGATCCTTCTCACATCAATGCATGGTTCTCATCATTGGCACACTTGGGGGGGCATCAAGATGCTTCTTTCCCCCCTCCTAGCATCATCTGGTTTACTACTTATTTCTAATCTCTACACATGCATTACGCTTTGTGTTTTACATATTGTCTCTCTTACACACAATGATGCACAACTTGTATCATCATTACCCTATGACGCACTCTATTTCCATGGTTCATACTCGACTACTAAGGGTCTACATCTAAAATGAGCCATCACTCATTCACACTTCATGCTCTATGCTTCATCTATCTAGCACACAATTTCAAAACATTTCCCAATGACACACTTTTGTTCTATGGTTCATTATTGATTGTTGACATGTATTTTGTAAATGAGATTCATCTCATACACATTTTTTGGGTGGCATGTTCTTCTCCTATCACATTCATATTGTATAGCATCCTATCACACTCCATCACATTCATTGAACTTTATAAATCTTGGTTGCACTTACTTTTTCTTTCCTATACTAGTTACATGTTGCACTTCACTTACTATGTTAGCTGGATATCTAATATGTCTTTATCTTTATCATATACACATGCACATTCACTTGTTATCTAGTTGTGAATGTAGACTTCTTACAGATCCTTACATGCTACAATGATGCTTGGTATTGTACCTCTTACTAGTCCCACTGAGGCTCCTAAGGGCATCTCTATTTTACACATCAAAGGTGTTATTGTTTCATTATTTACTATTTCCAACTCTTACTAGCACACTAATTTCCATTGTTCTCTATACGCTTTGACATAATATCTATCTTTATAACATGTTAATGGGTACTTCATGTGAAGCATTTTCCTTGTAGGAACTATTTTCCACCATGGTTGTGTTTTACTCTTTCCTTTCCATTGTTTATATTGTATGCCATTGTTTTTGGGCTATGCCCTATGTCTTGTTTGATCACTAATTTTATGCTTTTGGCCGCTTTGGTCCTGATTCTCTTGTGACATTGTGATTAATGCCCCATGTTTATAAGCCAATTTCCGTGACCCATCTTGTATGCACCCTTACTTTTTACATTGTTTTCCATTACATGCTTGCTAATTTTCTACAAAAACATGCATATATCCATTGTGTTTTCATGTGGCTTAGTTTCTACCAAGCACATCCCCTCCCGCTGTAGGGATACAATTTCATATTGACGTTCAGTCCTCTCTTTGGGCCATGTTCTCCTAGCAATTTCTCACACACCCCAAATAAGGGGGGCGTACATTGGGTGAACCAACCGACCCATATAGCATCTTAGAGCTAGAACAAAGAATCCGCATAAGCTACAGTTTTAGAAATGGCCTAGAATATGAGTTGGGTCCTTAGTTTAGAACAGACACTAGTGCTTAGGATAAGATAAGAGCACCCAGGTGCATGTGTCCTCTTGTGGGTGCTTATTTTGTGAGGGTAGATACAATCACTTTCTCAGATCAACATAGTCTACATCTGTTCACATAGCATTTTTCATAGTACATTCATAGTCCTCCAACAAGTAGAATTCATTAGATCTCCATTTGTATTCAAAACAAATATGAAACTAAACATGGTACGAATCAGAACAAAATAGGATCACACCATTCGCAGTGGTGTATAATCAAGAATCAATTATGGAAGGAGAGTAATACTAGACCTCTCTCCCCAAAACTCTTTTTTCGTGGCATGATATCACCAAAAAACTTATTCTTGGTGTGAGATCACCCAAAACAATAACTTTTCGTGTGAGATCGCCCAAAAAATGCACTCTTCTATGACATTTCCACAAAAAATTCTATCCTTCTACACTCATGTTCATCAAGTGCACACTTTCCTTTTACTACTTTTACACACATTTACATACTTTTATAGAGTTTTCATAATACACGACTTTGATTACTCTCTTTCTCTCTCTTATTTTATAGGTCCATCCTTGATACGTAATGAGAAGCATACCTACATCAATCACAACAATAGGTACAACATGGTAAAACACTATATGCTTCACCCCTAGGGTGACTTCCTCTTTCTTAGCTTCCACACTTCATTTTTATCACTTCACTCTTTTAATTGTCTCCTTGACACGTTATTGCAATCACATTCTACATGGTTATTAGGTTTGAATCTCTTATCTATTATATGTTATCGAGTATCCACTTAATAATATAAAGTGGGGGAAAATGTAGACATAAAATCATGTACTTGGGTAAATTTCTAGGTCGTAACAACATACTTGCATTTATATGATTCCTAAGTGAGAAAAGTAGTAATTGACTATTGTCTTTGGTCTCTTTTCATTCTTTCTTGCTTTCTCTTTGGTCTTACACAACCTACATCCCAGTCTAAACTTTACTACTTTATCTTTCATGACTTTGGACAACAGCACCTAGCTAGGACGCCAATGCCCATACACCCCCATCTCCTCTGGGTGTCCTGACATCTTTCTATCTTACTCGCTCTTTTTGGCCTCTTTTATATTTTAGGAATATTATTTTCATATGGGTCGGTCTTCTAGTTGTCAATTATGAAATTCAAACATGAGAATTAAATAAATATAAATCTATGTGAAAAAAATAAGGAATCACGCTCTAAGCATCTATTATCATCACCTAAGCTTGCATCCAAAGGCATATAAGTTCATTAAAGGAAACCATCTAGCTTTCATTCAAGGGAAAAGGGACTACATTTTCTAGATACATTACATTGGAAGGGGAAGTTAATTTTTCCATCCACACATCTATTTAAATTTCTACATTTAGCTACTACCCGCTATCAAGTGCACTTACACATGGGCATCCTAGGTCAGGATTCTTTCACGCACACACAAGAACTACATGGAGATTGAGATGTAGTGTAGTGGTCAGTTGTAAGTTCACTATGTCGAGTGACCTCTAGGTTTAGTTTGAATCCCCATATTGCATCTTTCCTTTTTGGGATTTGATCTAGTTTGAGGGTTTTGTAGGTCAACATCTCTTTACAGGTTACAGGTGAATTATGTGATCAAAGTGTGACATATAGGTGACCAACATTGACTATAAACGACACTTTTGGGACACCAAAAAACTAGGTTCTAATATCCGACGCGGTCATAGGAATATAACAGAGGTATTTGGCACCTAGGCACCCTTACCCCATTCTAGGAACCTTGGTTAATGCTTACCCAACAGTTCTAGAATTTACCGAGCACGATTGTGACAATATTCCCTTCCTAATGATCAATTGTTCTAATCTAAATCACCTTCAAGAAAGTGTAAATCAGATAATTCATTCTTTCCCTCTCTTGCACTTAGGGTTGTCAGTATCTACTTTACATATTGCTTATGTAATTTATATTCTAGCAGATGTACATTATTGTTACATAAGTTACTCTGTAATATTAGGGTTTAGCATAATTATATTTTTGTTAAATCAGTGAAATCCTTCAACGTCTGGTCCAAGCATCTACAATCACTCTTCCTCCTATAAAATCCTTCAATTCGCATGGTCTGAAACCCATGTGGTTTGATTCTAAAGTTGTTTGTACTTATCATTGTACCCCTGGACATGACACTAAACATTGTAGGATCCTTTAAACCCTCATCAACAGTCTCATAAAAGAGTATGACCTACTCATTGAGGAATATCACCCTCTCCCATCTACTAGTTCATCCAAATCCAAACACAATCTTCCAATATAATCCACACATCCTAAGGTATCTAAATTTGGTTCTTAACCCAAATCATTCATCACAATCCCTCCATCCAAAACTGATTATTCCAAAGAGGGTTCCCTTATTTTTATTGATGTTGTTTATATTACTAATTATTGTCACCCTCATGATCCTCAACCATATATCCAATCAAAATAGAGATTAATCATTGCTTCTCTTTATAATGATCTTACCCCATCTACCTTAGCATCCATATCTGCATCCAAATCACCTAATGATGAGTCTCTCTCCACCATGTGTAGACACCAAAATTGGGTCATACTTCAATTAAAACCATCATTCATTAAATTAACCATATTCTACCCATTCATATCCCCTAGTACACATTTTAATTGAATTAATTATCTTAGTTAAATCAATTAATATCCTCACTTAAGCACCTCACCCAGCCAACTCACCTAGCCAACCTCACTCAAATGACCCACTCAAACTTCATTAATGACCTAAGACCAAGTCTAAGCTAATCCTAACCACCTAAGACTTAATCTAAACCTAGAATTAACTCCTATTAATAAAAATAAAAGGAATCCTACTTATCTTTTCTAGATCCGATCACTTAATACTCAAAAGAAAGGTTGTAGATCACACCAAAATAACAATAATCTAGCTATTTTTTGGCCAACCTAGATATTCCCCGCCTTGACCGACACCAATTATGTCTCAACTGAAACTGGTCCCTTAACTATTGCCAATTAGGTTAAATATATTTCCAAAATCCTTTTCTTAGGTTGTTCATTCGATTCAAGATCTCATAGAAATAGATACTTGAAGCACTTGAATTTATTAAAGAACTCAATAAAAATAAGACATAGGGGAGAACTGACCAAAAACCAATTGACATTCATCATCTTCTTCACAATCACAGATTCACAACAAAGAGGCACGGAGGTTCGAACTTCCGTAACACGAATATACACTGGTTCTTCTCTCTAGATCTTCTACCCTCACCATATTCATCACCTACGTAATCTCTAAATATAATATTCGAGTAATTACCTAACACCTCTTTATTTACCTCTATTTTCTTTTAGTAAGATTTATTATTCATCTCAGTAGTTTATATTTCTCCACACCCTTATACTTACTTTCCTCCCACCAACCTATCACTTTACTATACCTTTCCCTTTTACTTGTCCTCACCCTCTTATAATAATCCCCGAGTCTTCAACACCATGTTACGACCTCACCCTCACCATTTCTAACCTCTATGCAATCAAAGTGAGTGTGAAAAACCAACTCCTAAGAAATTTTTGATAATTGTACCCTACCGAATGTGGATTAGCCAACTGACATTGGACACTTCTACCTTACCGGCATTAGTCATCCCATCTGACATCAGTTATCTATGTCTAGAAATATACCTCAGACCAAGTGAGCTAAATACCTCACTTCCCAATAGCCTAGAACCATTTATTAATCTTTACCAGACCTTATCTAGAGACCTGTACCAAACCTACAACTCAACACCAACCAATCACCTGATCCATTTTGACCTCAATCACGTTTTATCTGATCTTTTTTTATTGTTTTTTACGAGATACCTAAATCTTTTGTTATTCCTATAGGATTTTTACTTCATGTATGATTTAACTAGCATTAATACTATTATATAAAAAAATGGATTGACATCCTGTTCGAGAAGCATCACACTTCTCGGATCTAGCTTCTGATAGGTAGTCCACTCATTTGTCTTGTTTAACTCAATCTGGTGGTATTGTTTTTACATTTATAGGTAGTTCCTCTTACCCAAAAGGGAGCTCTCCCATTAAACTTGGCTAAAAGAAATCAGAATGCACACATGACCTTCAACTAACATTACCAATAGGTATTCCTCTTTGGCCAACTACCCTTATCTGTGTTCCATTAATTTGTTAAGAATATAGTGAAACACTTTTGGTATGCCCTGGTGGAACCCATTCTGAGGTTCCTTGCATTTGTTCATTCTTAGAGGGTAACCATTTTATGTTTGTTTCTTTTTCAAAAGTAAGTTAACATTAAATTCTCTCATTGGTAAATATTCTCTTTCTTCTATTTGTCTCGGTGACATTTGTATTTCGAGAACTAAAACGAATCCTTATTTCTTTTCTCGCATTTGCATTAGTGAAATTCGTATCCTTTCCTATTCACTCTTTGTTTACATCGAATATAACATTTCAATTTGGGTTCTAAAATAATTGTATTTAATACTTATATGTTTAGCATTTTTAGCACACATTTAAAATTGAGGGAAAACTATACGGTGAGAATTCATAGCGCAACTAATGGTTGACATAATTGAATCGTAGAGAACATACTCTTCTCTCTTTGCCAAACTGCACAAAAATAAACGCACACATATTCTTAAACAACACCTTACCTGGAAGAATTTGTCAATGATCACACAATCAAAGGATTGACATTGGGTGCCCAACTGGTTTTTCTGTCCAAATCATTAACTCAGAGAAAGAACCACCACTACCAAAACATAACCTAAAACCATCCTTAGATCTTTCCTCTTCATAGGAAAAAATATTTCCAACCAAAAAAATATGTTATATTCAAAAGTAATTCTAAAATAATATAAGCTAAAACATATAACATTCAATAATAGGATTTAATGTTTTTCTTATCTTTTTCTTGAGTTGTGTTTTGAGTTGTGAGCTCTCATTCTTCATTTTATTTTCTTCCTTTCACACCCCACAATTATATTTGGTGTATTCCAGCTTTTTTCTGGGTATGTTAGGGTTCATTACTATCATACTCAAGTTTCTAGTTTGATAGTTTATTTGATCTAGGTCACATAAATATAATTTTTCCACCTTTTTCAAATTTCACAGTGACCGACGTCAGGTCCAGTGACTGTCATCGGTTTTCATCAGACCATCATCATTTTTCATCTGACCATCAGCGGTTTACTTAACCAATGTTGGTTTCAAGATTTTTTAGTTATTTCACCAAAAACAAAATTCACCACATTTTTTGTTCTTTCTGAAGTGTTCAGACACATCATCATACCTCTGGAACTTTTAAAATCACTATAAAATCTATTTTTTAATTTCATTTTTCATCAGTTATTGCCTCATTTGCAAAAATTTTGATTTCCCACAGTAACTCGGTGTTGATCACCCTTAATCATCATCGGTTACCATCTCCCCATCATCAGTTAACCTAACTTGTTGTTGGTTCCTATGTTTTTAATTCCTAATTAAAATAACGACCAGTTTCACCTCCCAGAACCTATTTTTCTTCATTTTCTTCTATTTTTCTTTGTCATTTACAGAGAACAAATTACCTATAGCCCTACACCAAATCACAGGGTTTTGACTCATAGTCAATCCAACTGCCCTTTTATTCCATGCAAGCCTTCAGCCGGTCCCCGCCTAGCCCATCATCACCTTCCATCCTGTCATCAATGGATCCTATTCAGCCCATTATCATCAGTACCGGTGATGATGAGTTCACATGACTCCTATGACCACAACCCCACTACTTTGCAACACTATCTCACCCATTCCTCTAATTGCGATTCATCAGGCTAGTTACTATATGGCATGCCTGTGTCTATTACTCTTCCCCTCACCCCCACTTCTATGTTAGCTAGAACTAGCTCGACATTACCTTCTTCTACCTTTGATCACCCATAGTATCCCAACTTGACCCCCACATCATCAATATGTGCAGACACCTATAACATCGGTCACACTTTTGACGTTAGTTGCACCTATGGTGTCAAGCATTCCTTCATCAGGCACCTTGAGCATAACCCTTGTCTGTACCTTCCATCTTGTATATACCTATGAAATCGCAACCACCCATGGTATCGGCAACCCATAACCCATTCCAAAACATCATCCTCTCCATCCCATAGTTTTTACCTCCAATCACTACAAGGATCATTACATCCACCACACCTACTTAGAAATATCACTAACAACTCCCTAATCTCATTTATCGCCTATTTGGGATATTTTTTGTCTACATGTATCTATCCCCCGTGTAGTTTTTGTACTTGAGAATGACCATATACTAGGATTTCATCCACATCATACATTAATCATCAACCTCCTTATGTTGCAAAGGTGTGCTCAATCATCACAACATACCAAGGAACTTATTAAAATGATGATGGAAAAGATGAAAATATTGGAAGCATCAATTTATTGGCTCTCACAACTCCTTAACCTACAATGAAATCTGCAACAATCCCATCCATCTATCTATTCACATTCGTCCATACCCTGTCAAATTAGGAAATTCCTAAATTCAATCTAGTTCAACAGTAAAGAAGACCCGCAACAACACTTGTAGTATTTCAGACATGGGTGTTATCTAATCTCCCACGATGATATTTTTCTCCAATGAACAATTCCCCATTTCCTTGACAGGAGTCTTGCATTGAGGTTGGTACAAATATTTTACCTTGACATTCCATTTACTCATTTAATCAAGTGGTCTCAATCTTTCTTGGACCATTTTTCAATCAATATTGTCAAGAAGGTCACCATGACTGACTTGTACTCCAACACAGATAATACAACAATGAGTCTATCATAGATTGTCTCGCTTGTTGGTGGAGACTCATCAACTAGATAACATTCCAGTTGCCTCAAGTCTGAGATTATAGAATTTTTCACTAGATCTTGTGCTAGGTACGTCTCACCAACTCTCTAATTACAAACCTTCTGTACCTTTGATGAAGAGATTTACCATGGAACAAAAACTTGAAATTTGTGCCATTGAAGAGAAGAAAATGAAATTGCGTAAACAAAAACATTCCACCTTTAAATCCAATGATACCACTCCTCTTCTTCAAATCCACAAAAAAACTATTCCAAAGATCCAAATAATCTTGCAATGAGGTTGTTTTAAAAGCTGACCCATCTCACCCATCTAATCAATAAAAACCTACCTCCAAGCCTTTCTCTCGTTCAAGATTTTTTAGTTCAAATGGGAGAAATGAAAATACACTCTAATCAGGGAGCCTTATTCTTTAAATACTAGAAAAAATTCTTAAATCCGGAGCAATTTCTCTTCCACCCATAAAACCAACATATTGGTTTCAACCCTACTTGTCATATGCCTACATTGTACAAGGAACATGACTATTATTACTATCATCGCGTAAAAGGCCATAGTGATGGTAATTATAATAACCTTGAAGAACATTTTCCAGGAAATGTTAGATAATGGAGATCTCATCCTGGACAACCTGAATGCACACCAGAAAATAAGAAACTTACACATCTTTAAGAAACCAGTCCCTAATAATAACCTCACCATCTAACCAAAGTTAGTGCAAAATCACAGCACCCCTGGATGAAAGCAATTTCTGTGAAGTCTATGATGTTTTAGATGTTATACCAAACATTCCTCAACTTCCTCCTATCCCCTCTATTGAGGAGATTCTAGTACGAGATGCTTTATCCATGGAACAGCCTACCCTCATCTACTCCTTCACCCACAAAGGAGTCTCCGTCATCTCCCCCTTCACCCACGGAGGGTTCTAAAATTTTCTGTCGATGCAGTTTCACCACACCACCTCGCAACTTAATGAACAACCTGTTGTTGCAAAATCAGCAGCACCCCCTGGATGTTGATAAGATTCTCTAGTTTGATCATACTAGTATCCAGTGTGATTGCACAACATTGAATCCTTTCCCCCAAGTGTGGGACTTGCAAAATGAGAAAGGAATCTCTGAGTTTAGAGGTTAGTTCCTCAGTATCCTTTGGTCAGATTTATCACTTACAAGTTGCAGAGGTCTATAGATCCTAACCCTACCCTAAATTCCAAAGGAGACAGAGATAGAGAATGCAAAAAAGCTAAAACTAATGTTAATAGGTGATGCACCAAAGGAGTGGTGAGCATTTTTTACTTCTGCAGATTGACACCAGTCCATAAAAATGCAACAAATAATCTCATGCACAAACTGATAATTGTAATGAAGGATCATAAATTAACCAAACAACACAGGCAGAGGATGAAAACTAATGACAGAGGCTGTATTGTTATTTTAATCATCAAAATCACTTGGATTACAACACCTGAGAGGCAAAATAAAGTTGTAGCTCTTAGAAAAGGTCTGATATTGCACCAAAATCACTTCCAAGGTGAGAAAGGGGACCTGCAATACACAAAAAAATGTTCAACCCCTTTGAAAAATGAGCCAAATCTGGCTTTTACAATGCAAGGGACGAGCCCAGGAGAGAGATATGTGGGAACACGTGGAAGGGATTCAACCATTGACCAAAATGCCATCAAAACAACATGGGTGACCTGAAAGACCCATTCCTTAACATTTTTAACCATGCTGGGAGAGAATGCAAGCCATTCTTCATTAAAATCGGTGGTTGAAACACCATTAATGTATCATGACCACGTGCTAGAAGCATTTTTTGATTTTCTCTCTCCAAAATCCACCAAAATACAAAATTGACCCTAGAATCTTGTAGAGAATTTCACCACCTTGATATAAAAGAACATGAAAAACTAGAGCTCTGGATGCGAAAGATATGGTGATTTGAAGTTTTAGGGCAAAACAGGGCCAAATCGTGTCGCTTTGATATTTTTGGCCTGAACACGTGGCGAGTTCTGATTGGCTGCGGGCCTTCTAGGGGAAAATTTCCCACAAAAAAACTTTGCCGAGCCATAACTTGAAAAAATACATGGAGTTAGGAGGAAAACTTTACACTTTCTGGAAAGTTGAGAAAGAGCTCTATCCAATGGTGCCATTTCTAGAAGGTTTTGAGTGCCTAAAAAAGAAAAATTTTGTGATTGAGGCACAAGAGATGGAAGAATGAGAGGAGTTAGCCACAAAAATGAGCAGGGGGCACATTTTGGATAACACAACCTTTGGTGTTAACTCTCCTACCCTTGGGAGAATCATCTTTTCCTTCCTCACCACCAAAAAAGAAACTACCTCATCCCACCTACCATGATCCTCTACCCATAGGGGATCCTTTCATATGCGCCACTGCCCTGTTGGTGAAAATTCCCCATGAGCCTTCCAATACTCTTGTTGATCTGCTCTCGACTCTCTTACCTACAGATTCTGAAAGCCAACCAGATTTCATGTCTCATAGACATATTTTACAAGGATTGCTACTAAGCCAATGTCATCTCCTCTTACAATAGTGTTACTCTTTACACGTGACCAACCGCTTGGATGTACATCGATAATTCCATACTTTGAAAATGAGCCTTCAAAACTATCCTTTTCAACCCAAATGCAAAGGTCGAACCCAGTAGATACCTCCAGGAAACGTATCCGAAGGCATGGGTAAGCAACCCAATTATTTCTTGACTGTAGGTGCCTGTTGAAATGGCATGGAGGACCTTACCTCAACCTCACCTACACCTAATCATTTTGACCGGATAACAGGACCAATGCGAGCCATTCCTATGCATTAATAACATGGTCGCTGGAACTGTCATCTTCTGGCCCTGAATACGCGTGAAAGCCAATCATTACCTCGATTTTCATCCCTGACATCATGCCTAGTCCAAAACGCAATGATTAACCCTGGAATCATGTAGCCATAATTTTACCACACTTTCCGTTGATATAAACCATTCGTGCACATCCGAGCTCTGAAGATCGAAAGTTATAGGCGATTTGACATAGTCAATCCTAGGGCACATTAATACATGTCGATCTGGCGTTGGTGTCTGAAACCTTTCCCGCGCTCTGCCACCTAAGAGACGACACATTTTGGCACGAAACTCCTTTAAACACAAAGCAAACTTGCATAAAATAAATCCACACTTTCAGAAATTTAAAGGCACTCTTACAAAACTAAAGTTTGCATGAAATAAATCACGCTTGCATGAAGGAAATCACACTTACAGGCCCTTAAACTGGACACGTGTCGCTAATTTCATTGGTTCGGGCTGACTCTTTTAGAAACTTGCCCTAATTGACTTTTTTTGACCTTGCAGGTTCCCTGAGACATGTGGCGGCTTCTGATTGGTTCTCGGCCCCTGCAAAGCTAAAAACAATCCACCAGAATGCGTCTTTCTGGCCCAATTGTCCCATAATACATTAGTGCTCCTTGTGCTGATCTTCAGCTTGAACCATGCCGGTTCGCGTCTAGCTCATGTCCTTGGAAGAGGATCCCAATCATGCTTTCTGAGATCTGTAAAACTACAGACCTCTTTGAGCCCGGTTCGGCCGGTTCGCGCCTTTATCGGCCTGCTTGTCCCGAACCGAGCAGTTAGTCAATTTTCTCTCGTGTCGAAGGTGGCATTTCACGCCCGCCGCGTAATTTCTGCTTCCGATTGTCCCAAATGCTTATTTTGGGAGCCACAATCTGAGGCTTATCTTTCGGCCGATCCTAACACCTTTTTGATCTCCACTTGTCCCACATGCTACCTTGAGCAGATATATAGTATTGGAGTCCAAGTCTTATCACACTTATTCCTAGGATCAGACCTATTTGCCTTTCTACAACCTTCTCCTTGCATTTCGCTAACAACAAGCATAATGATTTTATCCCTGTTTCATTATTGGCCAGAGGATTTTCCTCAAAATATCTGATTTTAACCCTAGAATACCTTTCTCAAATTTTGCATTTGACTTCAATCCTGTTTACTTGGGACTATGGAATCTTCTGATGCGCTTGTCTGATCAAAATTTACCCTAGGGGGTGAATTTTGGACTAACAGTTAGATTTATCTTCAAAGTGGTAAAACCTATTGCAACTAATGAATGAGGTAATTTTTGTGAGGTCCATGTTGTGTTTGACACCAATACAAGATTCTCTTTGCATATTTCCTCCATCTTCCCTCCATTGAGGAGATTTCTAGCACATGGATCTTTTAGTGCACAGAGGAGCCTAGAATTCATCTACCTCAGACTGCAACTCACTAAATATTTAGATCTCTCTTCATCTCTCCCTTCACCCACGGAGAAAGTCCATGAACTTCCGTCAATTCCATTTCACCACATTACCTCGCAACCTGATGAACAACATGTCTCATTAATTTTCCTACCCATAGGAGAGTTATCCTCAATTTCCTCTCTTTTTCTATTTATGGAACTTTTAGCACTCATGCCCATACAATTATCTCCTCAGACCCATAGGGGATCACTAAAAGTTAGATGCGCCATCTTCCTATTGGGGATAATTCCCCATGTAGCAATTATAGGATCGCCTTGATCTTCTCTCAGCTCTCATTACCCATAGAGTTCAAAGCCAACCAGTTCCCTATCTCATAGAAATATTTCCATAGGGATTGCTACTAATCTTTCACAAGTCATCTTCTCTTACAACAGTTCAAAATCTATTCATGTTCTGGAACGACCGCTTGCGAGTTATGGAACTAACTCTGCGAGTTTCCAAAATTACATGCCTGTGAGTTTTGGAGCTAGCTTAAAACAACTATAAATTTTTGGATACCCGATCTCACATTGAGATGATTCTTTTTTTAGATACCTCCATAGATTTATCTGAGAGGTATCTGAATATGAAATCAGATTTAAGTTTAGACCATGACCATGCCTATTGATCAATGGCCAATCTTCTTCAATCACCCTAGCATTACATCCAAACCTTCTATGGCATGCATACAACTAAGACATGTGCATCTATTCCTGATAACCTACCTGCACCTAGGACCTCCCCCCACATCTAGACCCATTACACAAGATTGGGTGTCATGCCGACATGAAATCTAGATATCATCCTCCTATAAAATTGGATCTTAAGCAAACTATAAGTTCCCAGAACACATGCAAAAAACACTTCCACCACCTAACTTGGAAGGAAGACCCAATGGTAATCTATGGCCAATTTATGGCACTCATTTTTGCTCACTACGCATTTTTCATTTTTCGCCCCTTCCATCTATCCTAGGGCCTCACCCATGCTTGACCTTGGCCAAGCAACCCGCCTATCTAAGGAAAATCAAAAGCACAGAACAACCCACCTCTTCATGATGATCCTTTATTACACCAAACCTAATTGCATAGTTTACACCTTCGCCATCACCCACATCTTTTCTTACCACCTATACCCCCACCGCCAACAATAGCCTCATCACTACCTATGAGGTTTCCTTCTCTTCGACCCATACCTTCCCTCTTCCCTCTGCTATAAACCTTCACCATGCCTCATTTATCACCTTGGCTAACTAATCATATACCCACCATCCACTTTCCCTTCTACATCACGTACGCCTCCTTAACCTTTACCTAGTAGGAGGGTGCAACTGAACTTGAAAAACCAACTACCCATCCAAAGAGGTAGTTAAGCCTATAACACCTTCTATTGCGCTAGTTCATCTACTACGTCTTTACCCAAGAAGGTACAACCTCAAGTCTAATATAGTACTACCGACCAAATTGGTGGTTAAACCTATCCCATCTCTAATTCTAGCTCTTGTAGTACCTCACACATCATAATCACCCCCACCTCAATCTAAGACATACACACACTTCACACTGTGATCCATTGGCAAGGTCTTATGCGCTAACATTCTAGCCTAAACCTTTTACAGACCATCTGTCATCAAATTACTGCATTGCTTAGACCTTATGACCCACTTAAACCCAAACCAAAAGGGTTTGATGAATACTAAATTTTGTTGCCTACCATCGTGTGTCAGGACATGATGTAAAACACTATAAGGATTTTAAAACCGTTCTTCTCCAATTTTTTCCTCCTAAAGAAAAAATTTGATGATGATGATCTTATAAAAGAAGACCCTATTTCTACCTCCACACTAATCACCACACATCCTCAACCCACTACCTATTCAATGACCTACATCACCACCTCTACAAGCTCTTTTCATCCACCTCTAAAATTTGAAATCAATATAGTCCACATAAGAGAACTAGCCAAACCCTCCGCCTGAAATGGTCAACCACGTGTGCACTACTCATTTGCACAATGCCAGTATCTTACCCTACACTAGATTATATTGTCACATCCTGTCGTTATACATTTTCTTGACACACCATATCCATCCACCTATCTATTTAAATATGGTTAAACATGATCCCAGTTTTCACTTGTGTCTAGAAAGATGAGGGAAAGGAGAAAGTAATTGGCCCATTCATCAATCCTATTCCCAATATACCATCCGCACCCACACCAAAAAATCACCATTTGAGGGACCCATATATCCTATTTTTAACGGGGTAACCCATTATACAATGATAAAACAATTCCACCGATCCCCTCTAAAAATGTCTTTGTACGACCTCATCCAAACTTTTGAATCACATCGGTACAGACCCTCATGGATGTTCTGTAATCCATCATGGTTTTACTTAATGACCCAACACTTGTGGCCTCCATTATCACCCTTCACCATGTGGCTTCTCTCACCAATTCATCCCCTTCCTCTACACCTTCCACTACTCACCAAGTATCCACCTTCAGTTTCTCTAATCGATGATATTATACCTCTCTAATTAGATTATCCTGATCCCTACCCTTTTCATCTCTGTTTATATTGATAATATACATGTTTGATGCATTATGATTAATGCTAGTGCTAACATTAACATCATATGCTCCCATTCATACAACCAAATGCACATCCCTTCCAATTACATGCATAATAACATAGTTATGATGTGTTCATTCAATGATGCCATCATTTCTAACCTTGGCACCATCATTGTCCATGTTCGTGTAGGCCCCTGTTGATCAGGGGATCATTTTTGATATCAAAATTTCCCTAAACATCCCTAAATTGTGTCAGTTCAGAATATTTTTTCAAGAGTTTTCCGTCAACTATTTGAACGTCGAAAACGAAGTCCGCATGTGCAAATGGTGTTTGGTCAAATATTGGTCAACAACTAGTCAATGTTAGTCAACAGAAAAATGAATGATTTTGAAATCATCTAAAGTTAGTACCATTGCGTAGAGCTCACCAACACCTTTCCGATGCATTTTGAACGGACCAAATCCAAGTTTGTATGCGAAAGTTATGACCTGTCAAAGTTTGGTCAATTGGTGGTCAACGAGCAGAGGATGCGCCAAGTGGATGAATAATATGGTGACACATGGCATACCAACATATATGCATGTGGATTTGGGCACATAGAATGTGGTTTTATGATTTACCCACGTAAAAAGGTTTAGAATATTTTTATAAAAAATAAATTAATTAAAAAAAATCCACGTAGGGTTGGTCAAAGCCTAAAAAGGCTAAAGAATATTGATTTCCCACCATATGTGGGATAACCCACGTGAGAGAAAGGTGGGTAGTTTAAACCCACGCCTATGTGGGATGATATTTTATCCCATTTAACAAAAATCCACCTAATGTGGGACATTAACCCACTTCTAAATGCATCCACCTCATGTGGAATTTGCTAAACCCTGATTTAAGGATGATTATATGGGAACCCCCATCTCATCTACATGCTACATGTTAGGCTAATAATAGCCTTTAGATAAATAATGTAGCATTATTTTAAGGCCCCATTTGGGTATAAATAGGGGACCCCTTGCATTGTAAAAATACACGGAGACACGGAGACATTGAGCTTATTATTTAAGCTTAATTGTTAATATTCGGTAGATATAGTTTTTTGATAATTTTAGACTATACCCTTGTGGGAACTATATTAAGAAGGCCTAAAAGCCGGAATATAGAGAGAGGAGCAGAGAAGCTGTATTGCAAAGCACTATTAAGTTACAGCAAAGAACATCGAAGCCCATGAAACAGCTACACAAACGAGACTTATTTAGCAAAACAACGGCAATAAAAACAACAAGCCATAACATTTTTCACTTGTGAAGCAGTGAATAAAAACTAGAGTTCCGAAGGACACAGGCAAAAGTTGGGTCGGTTGACTGAGTTTCGAAGGCCGCTGTGCATCAGATAGGTGGATCTTTACTCTTGATCCAAGCATGATACATTGCTTCCAACGATTGGTCATACTGAGTAGCATCCGTCTTATCGAGCTCCATCTCTGGTTCTTATTGCTAAGAAATCTCATTGTACTTACCAAAGTGTAGCAATGGACACCGCTAAGATGTGAAACACTTCTTGAGATGAAGGCCATTGCGATGAACTCCATCGATGGCCCTGATCAGGCTGCAATATTATACTCATGCCTAGTCTTGCATCATTCCCTAGGCGGGAGTAATTAAGGAGAGTTAGTTTTTTGTAAATATGTCATCAAGCCTGGCTATGGGTCCAATGCTCCCTTCCCCCTCAATGCTTTTTTTGCCTTTTTGCTTAGCAAGGTTGGTATCAGACCTCAGTCCTTCAGCAATCCATAATTACTTTCAGCCTCTAAGGCCTCCAATCTCCTAGACAGGATGATTACTTCAAGTTGAGCTTATTATTTGTTAAGCTTATTCGGGCTAGGCATTTTAAATAGTTTTATAGGGATTTTTAATATAGGTGAAGCTCGAGGACTATATTATAATCTTTAAAATTACGAGATATATGAAGAGATATTGTCTCCTGCGATCAATGTATTAGTCTTTGGAAGAGTAGATATGCTCACTTGAAATCAAAACTGTTTGTGATTGGGAGTATTACAAACTTAGCCCAATAGTTCACCATTGAGCCACAATATTGTATTCATCCTCACCGACGTCTGGAGTGTCGATAGGACTGTTTATTTATTTAGGTATTTGGAGATAGGCTGATCTAGTTCCAAAGGTATAGTTCTTGCATCAGATCTAGGTGGTATTGAACTAGATCTTGACTATATCATATGGAAGTTGACTTTGATCCTTGAATGGCTAGTACTACAAGGCAAGTGGAAATTCCATTAGACTTGACTAGTTGTAAGAAATAACATTGTACTTACCAATTTTTACTAGTGGAACGGTTCATCTAAGAACCTTGATTGGACGTTAGATTGCTATTGCTGAACTCCGTAATCAAGGCCATGTGTAGGATTTTCATACATTCTTGCATTTATTGTTAACATTGATTACTTAAAAGGAGCAACTTGTCGGCAAATATTAATAAGCCTATAGGGGTCTGAGATCAAGTAGATAAAAACTATTGATCAGTTGGTCAGACTCATTAGTAAATAGTAGTAATACTAGATAAGGTTTGTAGTGAAATAATAATTACATTGAGTAATTATTAGTCTTGTTATTGCGGTAACTTAGGAGACATATGTGTTATGAATGTTGACTCCTAGATATAAGGAGATCAAACTCTATATATGTAATCTATTATGTTATGGTGTTTCATATCCTGGATGAATCACAATTATAGTGTGTGTAGAGAGATTCCAGTGTTATGTGAATTAGTTTAACCTACATGCAAACTGAACCAACTATAGAAAATATGATCATATATAGCATGTAGGGTGTTTGTAATGTAGAATTTTTTCTGAGGGAGATTACTTGAGGTATGAATACTATTCGTATTTGTGTTAAGGTAGTTGTGTTTGGAATCAAGGTAATACTTCTGTCAGTACTATGTGCCATTCTACTGCAACTCCTTTTAGATCTAACTAGCTCATTTGGTATCTGAGTAGTACTGAAAGTGCCTAAGGAGAAGTTTTTGAGGGACAATCACCCAGTATTGTGAATCTTTGTCAAATTGTGCATGGTGTACTTATTAGTATGTTAGAGTATTAGTTTGTACATTTTTAGTTTAGAGATTCACCCACGTGGGAGGACAGTAGATAGCTTGGGTGTGAGAGTTCATATATTTGTCTTGTGTGATTGCTACGCTGAGCATTGCATGAGATTGAAAACCCATGTGATAGGAGCATCTCTTGAATTCATATGAAAGGAGGATGTAAGCTCGAAAGATGTTGACAATGTATGGTGGAAGAATATGCATATCCCAAAGTTATCTATCTCTAGAAATCGTGAGTTAGAACCATTTTTTTTAATTTATAGTTAACCAACTTTGAACACAGTGTAAAAACATCGCATATGAGAAGAATATCTATTTGCCTTTTTTGGACAGTGATCCACCAACGATTCTAGATTTGCAACTTGCAAGTTCACCAATTGATCGTAGGTAACTCAGATCGCCAGGTAGCATTTTGGCTGAATAACCAGCATTTTTTCGAGCTCTACGCATTGATCACTAGTGATTCCTTAGAAATGCTGGACCAGAAATTCTATTGTATTACTTTTATGTAAAGATATTTTTAAAAAACCATCTAAAATTAAAAAAATGATAATAATTGTCTCACTGGGTTGTAAAATGGAGCTCACTAGTTCTCAAGTTATCGTCGAAGTCCATCAGTGAGGTTGGTGCATTTTCAGGTTTAGAGTTTCACCATCAAGAAAATTTTACATCATAAGCCTCAAAGATAAATCAGGTTGATTTAGCAGCAAATTACACTGGAGGATGGAGGCACACAGAGGATAGGAGGACAAACAACGTCCTCTCATCAGTCACCTATCGAAGGGGCTGCATGAAACTAGTTTGGTGGACATGTGTGTGTTCTATTGAGTGTTTGTTTTTGGTGTACTGGTGTGAAAATAAGAACAAATTATTTGAGTTCATTGTGTTGTGTTATGGAAACTTCCAGATTGTGGGGGGGAAAGACACATTGTTTCATTTTTTTGTGGGTGAACAAAATCACTACAGTATGCACTATTCATGGATTTTGAAAAGGTTTATGGTAGATCTCCTAAAGAGTAGTACATGAGGAGAATCGAGCAATGTATCTGTTAGCATCATGATATTATGGTTCTGTGGATCTAACCTGGAAAACCATCTATAGGTTGTGGTTGTTAGTCCCTCCATTAGTAAAAACTATCTATGAGTTGTGGTAGTTTGACAAACTCACTTTGAGAAAACCATACTGCAGATAAGAGTGTGTATGGTATTGTCCCATCGAAACCATCCAAGGGGGTGAATGTTAGCAATAATATTAGATATTGCGAACATTATTGTGAGTATGGACATGCGTAATATAGTGTCCCCATGTAATCACAACTATACATGAGTTGGGAACTCATGTAAATAGTTGTAATTCTATAAGGTTTATTGCTGAGAGAATAATGGGTTTTAGAGTTTGATGCTTTGTAAAATGTAAATGTTAGTGGATTAAAAGTAGATATGAGTGAAAAGTGGGTGACTCCTAGAAATAAGGAGATCAAACTCTATATATGTAAACAAATTAGTATTTGATATCCCAAATGAATTACATTGGAGTCTGGTATTATTCTCCAGGGGAAATGTCATCTAGTTTTTTGTGCATGCAAACTAAACCAACTTCAAGAGGCCCATTCTCATTGTATTTCATTGAGTTCCATAATAATATGACATTGCTGCTCATTTGTTTGCAAAGGTTTATGTAAAGTTATTCTGACAAATTGCTTTCATCTTATTGATCGTGATGTTTGATTAGCATCTATGTTCTTGACTTGAATGATCTGGTTATCATTTCTTTTATGGTATTAGAGCAGGAGATTGATATTGATCTGGTTATCGTTTCTTTTATCGTTTTATTTTGAAAATAAATTCTTTATATATTCATATATTCAGGATTTGCTCGTATTTTGTTGTTGCATGCACTCAGTTATGTAAGCTAGACCCGTCCAGGTGGACCGCTAGAAGGTTAGTCAAAACTTCTAAGATCAATTGTATTTTCGATTCCCATTTCGGGATGCAGTCATTGTGAGATTGTTCAGGTTGTTAGGGTTTATGTTGTGTAGAGAAACATACTGGATACACCTCGATGAGCCACAGTGTGACAAATGAGGTGATCAATCAAGAATTGGTATGGTCATATGAGAGTTTAAGCATCCTGTGATTCCTACTAGTAGGTGCTTAACTCCAGCCCCCTTTGATTTTGTTTGTGTGAGTGGAAGAGATAGGAGCATTTTATTGGAAGAGTGTGTATCTATTTAATTCGGTAACTCGAAGTTGAGAGGTGCCATTTTTTACCAAAGTACTTTGCTTCTACCTTTATTCTCTTAGCATTGGATGCCTCAAGTGACACATTCCAGAATCACACTATAATTAGAAATATCCATACTGTAACATGCACTTACTAGGGAAGAAGCCAAAATCTGTCTAGCTCTTGTTGTCTTCTACCTGGGGGTCAAAAGTTGAATTAATATTGGTTCTTGCATTTCCTAAGGTGATTTTTTGAGGATGGCATGTGGATCTACAACTGCATTAGATCAGGTTGAGCCAATAACAAAACATAATTACCCACACATAGACTATCTGCAAAAATGGAAACCAGAAGCTTAAGCGGAAAGGATTATGGGCTTTATTTTCTTCAGAACAACCAGTGTTCACTAGAGATTCCTCACTAATCTTCTGTACATCAGTCACAATCTTCCTGAGTGTATGGGTTTGATAGGAACTTCTCTAAGTGAAAGTCTTTTATTTTAAATGCCAAAAATGTGACTCTACTAGCAAAACACCTGGGAGAAATGGGACCCATTTATTTGGTAAGCGTGGATCAAATGATATCTTTGTAAATTGAAATCCCACATCAAATCTCTTAATGGCTGAATATTCTATCCAACAATTATGGAAAAAGTTACCAAGTTCAAGCATCTAAGTTGACACTAGTTCAAGGAGAGTGGAAGAGATATGAAATATTTGAAGCCAGTGTGTTTACTTGATTCCATCCTAGATGAGAGGACCATTCCAAATCTTTGCTTCTAAATATGTCTAAGTGGCATGGACAACCTTTCAAGAAAGGTTGGCCACCAACATAATGCCTAACTGAAGATCTACCACCCTAGGAAATACTTTCTAGGGACGAATCCAACATTATCGGATCAAAAGTCTATCCACCTCTCACAAGGCATTATGCTCCCATCTAATCCTAAGGGCAAGGGAAAACCAAACAGGTAAATCCAAGTTCACCCCTTCTTCATCTCAAAATGTTCCTCAACCCAAAGAAAACAACTCTAAAACCCAAAGAGTTTTTTAAATATAAGAATAAGTCTTGCCTTTCATGCTCTTTTTGTGGGGGTACTGGTCATGAAGAACATAGTTTTTACAAGTGAATGCAAGCCTTAGAGGATGTAGTCAATAAACAAAAAATCTCAATCTCCACTCCATATCCTTCTAATCAACATGGAAAAGCACTTAATGTTGTTAGGAAGATCTTAGTCACCACGTGTAGACATAGTTGGGTTATAAATTCCTGGTTCTTCTCATCATATGACTTATTCCAAGGAGTATTTTGTATCTACAGGTTTGAATTCTACTTCTAAAATTGAGGTTTGAGATTCTTCCTTTCTTTCTATTAAGGGAAAAGGTGACATACACCTTGATAGTGGAAGTATCCATGATGCACTAAATGTTCCTAACATCACTACAAATTTGATTTAAGTATATCAAATTTGTTATTCCGGTCGAGGAAAAATAGTGACTTTTACACCACATGGGGAAAAAGTATGAACTTTGTTGGAGCCTTTTTCACATGTTGCTCAATATATTGTTGATCATGGTTCGAGACTATAGCACTTTGAGGGTTTTGATGAAACTTCCTCTATAGGGACATGATTGGTTTCTAATGCAAATTCAAAGAGTAAGCTTTGGCAAGATAGATTTGGACATCTCAATTACATATATTTGAAGCATTTGAGCACTCATGGTATGGTTGATGGCATCTTCATAGAGTTTCTTATGTTGAGGGAGTTTGTCCTGGCTGTGCATTAGGGAAACAACACCAAGATACATTTTCCTTAAGAATTTATCCAGGAGAGTTTCTTCACCAGTTGAACTTATGCATAATGACTTGATGGTGTTTCCTATCCCCATCTTTCAATAGAGCTAAGTATGCACTTACCTTTATTGATAATTTCTCGAGGTGTACTTGGGTTTATTATCTCAAGTAATAAAAGTGATGTTTTTTTACACTTCAAATTATTTAAGGCTTTGGTCAAGAAATAATCTTCTAGTTGCATTACCAAACCTTCACATTGATAATGGGGGAGAGTACTTTAGCAATGAGTTTTTTGAATTTTTGGCAACTTAAGGCATTATTCACCAGCATTTTATTCCTCATACTCCACAAAAAAATGGATTAGCAGAAAGGAAGAATATAACTTTGAAGGAAATGGCTAACTGTATGATGCATTCTAGAGATTTACCTCCTATCTACTGGGCAAAAGCAGTTAATTATTCTAACTACATTCATAATTACACACCACACATAATCACTTGAGCATTTGACTCCAGAGGAAGCTTGTTCAAACACTAAGCCCGATGTCTCTTTTTTTTGAGTCTTTGGGAGCCATGTTTGGGACTTTGTGCCTAAGAAGAAAAATAAAGCCTTGGATAAGAAGAGTAACACCTTTAATCTTTTTAGGGTATTGTGAGGACATGAGAGCTTATCGTCTTTTAGATCCTGATACACATGATGTTATTTTCCGAACACATGTTCAGTTTGATGAGCGTTTCACTCCTCATGATTCTTCATCTTCTTCCATTCCTTCTTCTTATTCATCTCATCTTAAGGATCCTTTCTTTGAGGAGATTGATGAGGAGGTTATAGATGCCATTAAGGATCTTATTCCCACTAATGTTGTCACTATGTCTAAGTGGGCTCGTACTAAAATTTTTGAGGTAGCACCTTTCATAGAGGATCTTTCACCCACTAGGCATCATCACGCACATTCTACAGGTTCTGGACTTTTGTGTCAGGTAATTTTTGAGAATCCACAGTCTTTTTCAAAGGCTCATGGGATACCAGAGTGGGATGATGCGATGGTAGCTGAGTATTCTTCTTTGATGAAGAATCATACTTGGGATTTAGTATCTCTTCCTAAAGGAAGAAAGATGGTTAGGTGTAAGTGGGTATACCGAACCAAATACACAGCTGATGGGTCTATTGACAAGTATAAGGCTTGTTTTGTTACAAAGGGTTTTTCATAAGTCGAAGGTATTGATTACTCTGAGACTTTTTCACCCGTTGCCAAGATGGATAATGTACGCCTTATACTTGCTATTACTGCATCATAGGGATGGCCTGTATACTAGATGGACGTGAAGAGTGCCTTCTTACATGGAGATCTATAAGAGGAAATATATATGGAGCATCCGACTGGATTTATTCAGGATTCTTCTCTTGTTTTTCGGCTCTAAAGGTCTCTCTACGGTCTCAAACAAGCCCCTTGGGATTGGTATGAGAAGATGGATTCTTTTCTTCTATCTATTGGTTTTTTTCATTGCCACTTCAATCATACAATGTATCTTCAGCATGTCGGTGAGGATATTGTGATACTTGTCTTGTATGTTGATGATATGTTACTTACTGGTAGCTCTTCTTCCCACATTCAGAGTATTCAGAGGGATCTTTCTACACAGTTTGACATGACAGATCTTGGGCTATTGCATTATTTCCTTGGTTTGCATATTTCTCAGATAGATTCAGGGATTCATTTGAGTTAGCAAAAGTACACCCATGATCTTCTTAGGTGCTTTGATATGGCTGATTGCAAGCCAAGTCCATCTCCTTTTCAGTTTGGAGTTACTCTTACATCCACATGTACCACACCACTTTGTGATCCAAAATTGTATAGGCAGTTGGTTGGGAGTCTCATGTACTTAACCCATACTCGCCCTAATATTTCATTTACGATAGGGCTTATATCTCAGTTTGCACATTCTCCTCATAGTAGTCACTGACAAGCTGTTAAAAGGATTTTGTGTTATTTGCATGACACTTCCCACTTTGGCCTACACTACACTAGGGGCACTACTCAGTTGGTTGGGTATATAGATTTAGATTGGGTAGGTTCTATTGATGACAGGCGTTCCACTTCTAGCTATATTTTCTATCTTGGTTCTTCTCCAATTACTTGGGTGTGTAAAAAGTAACAAGCTATTGCACTTTCATCTTCAGAGGTAGAGTACAGGGCAACAATTATAGCAAGTCAACAGATTCTTTGGCTTTGCCAGTTATTGATAGAGTTTAGATTCCCATAGGATTCACCGACTACACTTTGGTGTGACAACCAAAGTGCAATTCACATTTCTCGTAACCCAGTTGAGCACCAGTGGATCAAGCATATTGAGATACACATCCACTTCATTCATCAGCACATTTAGGATGAATTTCTTTTCTTGGAGTACATTTTGACTCAGTAGCAAGTTACAGACATATTTATGAAGCCTTTTGCATCACCTCACTACCTTGAGTTGCATGGAATGCTTGGGGTTTCGAAAGTTGTTCTTGGGAGGTGTTCATGAGAACATCTTCCTTCTTCTTCTTCTTCTTTCTCTTTCCTTCTAACATGATTCTTTCCTTCTTTTGGTTCGAGATTTCTTCATTGATATATTGTACATGAGTACCTCATCAGGCCTAGTTGCTGGGACTCATACTGTGGACATGCCACTTCTATTTTGGCCCCTACCTTCACTTGAGGGGGGTGTTAGAGTAGGTATTTACCTTAGCTCATGTTCACCTAGGTAAATTATTGTATTTATCCTCACCCACTTATGTGTGTGGATATTTATTTTTATTTATTTAGATATTAGGAGATATTATCTAGTTGTTAGGTATAGTTCTTTCCTTGATCTATGGTATTGAATAGATCCTTGATGTCTAGTTCTCTCATAAATATATGGACTTGAATAGTTCTTTGATGACTAGTTCTTTCCATGATTTATGGCTTGATCTACGACCTTGACTAGTTCTTAGATTGTTATTCCTTACCTATATAAGCAAGGCCCATTCTCATTGTATTTCATTGAGTTCCATAATAATATATGATATTGTTGCTCATTTGTTTGCAAAGGTTTATGTAAAGTTATTCTGGTGAATTGCTTTCATCTTATTGATCGTGATTTTTTATTAGCATCTATGTTCTTGGCTTGGCATGATCTGGTTATCGTTCCTTTTAAGAACTACTAACCAAGGATGAGCTCTTGGCAAGGCTGTAGTGTGGCGATCAAAATAAGGAAATTCCTTCAACATCAGATGCAGAGACCATGGAAGATGAGTGTACTGTAAGTTGTTCACCACAAGAATATTCTTCTTCCTCTCATTCGGTTTGGGATTCAGGTAATGAGGTCTTTTGTTCATTTGAGAAGCATACTAGAGGCATTGGATCCAAATTTTTAGATAAAATGGGATTTGATGGAAGATGCCTTAGTAAAAATGGCCAAGGCATATCTAACCCAATATAGGTTGAGGATCATCCTCATTTTGTAAGTTTGGGTTATCCTAGTGTGGGAATGGAAATTGGAGATTGCTCTAAGAATATTGATGGGAGACAAGCTTTTGAAAACAAATATAATGCCCCACTATTATTGCAAAAATATTTTGAGCAAGAAACTTGTGCTTCGCCATCATAGGAAGGATGTGGTAAGAAAAATCAGAAAAGAGGTAATGAGATTCCACCTCCAGTTTCTTACCATAATTACAAGCACAATAAAACTTCTTATCCACTTTTTCAGCTTAAGAAGTATGGTTATGATTTTCAAACCCATGTCGATGAGTTCTATTGTACCTCATATCGGTCAACTCATAGAATGGGATTGAAAAGGGTAAAAATACTAATCAATGAGATAGATAAGTTGTTTTGAAGAGATTATTGGACACTAATGAAGATAGTTTATGTCGTTGCAGTCGAGAACATCAACCTACAAAAAGACTGGAATCCTTACGTTACCCAGAGTCAAGAAGTGGCAGAAAGATTAACATCATCCCAACAACAAGGAGATAAAGATGACATTTTTCATAAAACATTAAACAAATTGGAAAATATTAGTGTTGAAGCCCAGTGCATATTTTAACAAATGGACTAAGGACAAGGATGTCGGTAGCATTTGTAAATGCCCAAAGAGATAGAGCAGTATGTAATGTATGCCTATCACTGTCAAAGGATAAGGATTTTTTGTTAATTTGACCTTTTCAGTTGATAATTAGCAACCCATGTTTAATTGATATCACTTTTTTTGTATTTGAAAGTCCTGAAAAATTGATAGAGTCAAGAAAAGGTTTTCCAAGTTATATATTGGATAATTTACAATTGATGAAAATTTTATCCACGGCAAAGAATTTGTTTGGAAAATCATTATTTTGGTTAGAAAATGCTGAAACAATACACTGAAGTGGAGAATTACTCAGTAGCATGGCTTCTGACCTTGGAAAATTTTATTCAATACTCCAAAGGCAGCTATCAGATCCTAATTTTTCTATCCCATGTGAGTATGCAATACAAGGAGGATAAAAAATTTAATTGATATTAGAATCTAGATAGATGTTGTAGAATATCTCATTAGTTCTAGGATTATTCAAGACATTAGGGAAAGGGTTCATTCTATAGTGGAGAAGCCATTGTGGGAAACTAAAAGGAGTAGAGAATTGGAAACCATTGATTGGCATTGACGTCGGGTACAAAAAACTGTGGGTGTAAAAAAATTCATGATTAAGGGCATGGATCAGAATGAGTGTTTGAAATACATTTGTCAATCAAAAGAAGCTTTGAAAGGATTATTGTCTGGAATTTGGAATTCTGAAACTTGAAATAATTTATAATCGTTTAGCAGAATTTTAGCTAATCTTCCTTTATAATATGTATAGAATAGGTTGGATCATCATTCTATGTATCTAGGAATTATGGAATTGTGCATACTTGAATGGTACTTTATAATCTTTAATTTTATATCTTCCTTTATATTATGTATAGGCAATTTGAACCATTTAGCAAGGTCTGGATTTGGACCATTTTTGAAACTCATGAGAATTCAACTTTATAATATTTAGTTCTGTATATCTTCCTTTATGAATGTATGGATAGAATTTCTAGATTAATCATCATGGTAGTTTATGTTTCATTTGAATGTGCTTAAGTGTCTATGATAAGAGGCTTAATTATTGTGTTTTAGAGGCGTTGAAATCTAGAATATGGTACGTGACATCAGGTCACATCTTAATACTAAGAGTTAGAATCCTCTTCTGAGCTCTAGTTGTAATGATGGTACGTTACATTAGTCATGTGCCCATGACTGACATTAGAATAGAATCATAGATATGGATTTTCATGGAATTGTATGTGGACTGTAGATTGAGCTTCAAGCACAATCATGGAATCTAGAAAATTTGGAGATGTAGTATGATAGAGACATTAGAATGGATCCTAGATGATGATGAATGTTGATAATGGAATCCAAATATTTTTACACCGCAAATTGGAATGTGTTAGAATCTTCTTTTAAAATCAGAGTGGTGCAATATAATTGTTTTAGGCCCATAACCCACAAGTGGGAGTGTCAGGATTATGATATTGATAGTGATGAGGGTTACATGTGGATGATGACATTAAAATATATACTAAATAATGCATGCAATTCTTATGTGGAAACGTAGAGTTTCCAGCTTCAGGAAGGATCGATGGATGATGAATTGTATAAACAATATATCAAAGTATTTGGGACAAAAATCTTATAAAAATGGGGAAATGTGATAAGGGGATCAATTGTATATAAAACTTTCCCTAAGAAATGTCGTATGATAGGGTTTAAGTGTACCTCGATGTGTTTTAGATGAGCAGTCCGAAAAAGCATATGGAAGGAATATGAGAAATCATCCTTCGTAGTGTGCTAGATGGTGTCTGATTTAATAAAACTCAATACTCGATCAACGTTGGTCATTACTAAATAGATGGGTGATTTTGCCAGACATTTCCAATCCTGAGAAGTTCGAGCTTCCTCGGATCTGATGTCAACCCACATTTAAAAAAAAAAGCTGAAATCCCAATTGGTATTTAAATAAAATGTAAATGAGGTATATACATGTAGAGCTGAAACAAAATTTAATAAAAAAGCCTCCTTAATCCAATATTTTCATCTATAGAGTTAATATTAGAATTGAATGGAATAGGCCTGTTGTCATGAAAATGTGCAACAGGCAAAATGATAATTTCCGAGCACGACAACTATACCTAGATGTCAAAATGTTCATGTTTTATCATTCCCAGAAACCCCAAGCCAAATTTTTTAGTCTTTTCACCCTCTATTTTATGTCAAATTGGTCCCTATGTGATTTAGGAAATTCTATTCATTCCCCCTAGGTAATTTTAGGGAGTTTTGAAAAGATGTTATCTTCTGGCAGTATTGGGAAGGGCTATCGCTGGCCTTCCTAGGACTAGATTCAACCCCCTGGAGTGGAACATAAGGGCCAAATTAAACATGGAAATGAATTTAATACATTATAACATCATGGAAATTATTTTGGAAGGATTTGGGAATTTTTGAAATACTTGGAGCAGTTTAAGAGAAAAATAAGGTTCTCAAGCCTAGGCAGTACACAGGCCTAAAACAAATGTTGGGATTCAAAAGAATATTTCGAGAGCTCCAGATGGATTTGGGAGTAAAAAAAAACATATTATGAAATAGGATTGCAATACCTACATGATGGTGAAATAATATTTTTCACAACACCTTGGCGCATATGATTGGAAGGCAGTTTTTCTCAGGCACAAGTGGAGTCCTAGATCAAAAATATGATTTTTCAAGGATCATATGGTTGAATTAAGACATGAGACCCACATAATTAGATTCAAAATTCCATTTCCAGTAAGGATAATATACAATTTCACCAAGAAATTCCACCGGGATCTCAAGTTATCTTCATTCCAAGTTACCCTCTCAAAGGCAGTTCTGGACTAAGTCATTTTTTTCAAGAGGACACGTGTCAGCACTAGGAGCCTAGCAGAATTTCATGCCAATGACGTCCCTGAGATCAGGTACATCAGCCCTTGGAAAATGTTTCCATCCCTCATGTGACCTCTGGGACCCTTATATGACCTTCAGACTTGACAGTTCATCCCCCGGGTGCTTATTTGGAGTGTGCATTCCCTGTCGTCAGATCGGGCACCATGTGTTAGCTCCAAGACCACTGTGGAATTTGATGTCCCTTATGCAACTGAGGTGGGGGACATCAGACTTTTGAAAATTCACCCATCCCCCATAGGGAGTCATTTGGACACCCATGTGACCTCCTTTCAGCTCCCAGTGCTTTAAATCAGTTTTTTCCCTCCTTCATTCCCTGTCGTTGGCCCTTATCTAGTGCCATGTGTTGCCATCTTGATCATTATGGAAATTGATGACCCTCATGTCCCTAAGTTCAGGGACATCAAGCATGGAAAAATTCACCCAATCTCTACCTCCTATGCATATCTTTTTGAAATTTTTCCAAGTGCCGCTTTTTCTCGCTTCTAACTTCTATCAGTTATATGTGCACTTCATTCCTCCATACTTCCTCTGCAACATTCTTCCATCACTCCGCCATTGAAAATGCTCAGACCTGCTCAACTCAAGAACTAAAACACATTCCCCATAGAGATGTGTAGGTCTAAGAAGGAATCCTCATCAAACACAGAAGGAGAAAACGGAGAAAACTCCATAGCCATGAAATGAGAAGTTGAAGAAATCTCCCAAAAAAATGCATGAAACAACAAGATATATTTTTCTGTTCATTGCTCTACCCAAGGCCATCAATAAGACACCTTCAAAGTCCTCGCATGTGTGACAGAGCATCCATAATGAAGAAATCTCCTTTCCAGCTCAACGAAGAAAGAAGTAGGATTTCCTGTCAAACCGGTTGCCGGATCGAAGTAAGATTGCACATGAAGCAACAGAAGAAAAAACCCACATCAAAAATATAATTTTCTTCACAAATGGAGACAAAAACCAGACCTACAAATTTCGAGCTCCATTAATGGCTGCCATGACAACTTTGTGCTCGAAGCCACTATCAGGTCAAAATTTCAAAATGTATTTCCAGGCATTCTAGTGGGAAAAACTATGTGAAATTTAGAGGGTGTGATCATAATGAAAAGAAGAGTTTTAAAAAGTATGTTCCATCAAAAATCAAGAACTGGAAACACACTTTCTAAAAATATTAAGTTTTCCTATACATGCTTCCTATTTTTGGCAAGTCTTCATCGAAAGTGACTATGGAAAGAGCAGTGTGCACTGAAGATATTCAAAAGGCTAGAATGATTATCCAGAGCAGAAAATAGTGGAAATGACCATTTACTAAAAATAGTAAGTCACACTCAAAGAGCATTTTTGGCACAATGGGACATTCAGAACTTCATTACATTTGGAGCTTTCCATCAACGAGGATCAACAGACTTCATCGGGAGACATATCCTCTGCTTCTTCTTCTTCTTCTTCTTCTCTCTCTCTCTCTCTCTCTCTCTCTCTCTCTCTCTCTCTCCTCTTCCCCCCAACTTTCTCTCACTTTCAAATTTTATAATTCTTCATTGGGGTTTATACTTTTTGATATACCTTTAAGTCACTTAAAAGTGACTTTAGAAACATAATGTAAATTAAGTCACCCGGCTATTATAAAAGGGACGTAAATATTTAAAGGGGAATATGAACAGTCTTAAGTCATATTAAGGTATTTGAAAGGTCATGCGGAAGATGAAGAGTCATATTCTATTCTATAAATTGTAAAGCCATTCCCATTTTAAAGGGTTGGTAATTGATCTTGTAGACTCAAGAGTGCATTGTACCTAGAGAAAGCAAAGGAGATATCCATTTTCTTCTACTCTCTTCCCCTCTCAAATTTCTTCAATTCCCACATTATGTATAACTTTGATTTGAGAAATCAATTCAAGAAGGAGTTTCTAGCTTTCTTTGACTAAGGGGTTTCTTGATACTTGGTGATCAGTGAATTCTATTTGGTATTGTTGTTATTCGCAGAGTTTTTTCTTCTGATAAATGCATGTATTAAAGTTTCTAACTAGTGTGTGTAGGAATCTGATTTTCTGCCTGCAACATTAGTTCTCCTACCCCTTTCCTCACTCCCCTTTCCCACTCTATAGATGAATAATTCCCTAGCAAGATATTGCTAGTTTTGCCATAGGGTCAATGGAGTGCCCCTGTTAGATCCCCAGTTGAAAAACCACCACAAAAATCCACACTTTGTTACGCATGCACATATGGTAGCTGCATCGGTTAAGTAGAGGGACTTAGATTCCTAGAGCATTGGCAAGAAATCCACAAGTTTGTCCACCTAAAAGAATTTCTTGCCAACAGTTTTTGGCACCCATCATGGGGCAGATTTAGTAGCATCTATACCTAATATACGACCGCAAGGTCCCAAAAATTCAAAAAAAAAATTCAAATATTGAAAAAAAAAAAAAAAAGAGTTCATGAAAGTTCGTTGCCAAAAGATACACTGTTTCTTTATTCACATGACTTTTCACATTCTATAGTTCCCTTTCGTGTTCTGACTACAAAAGTTTTCAAAAACTAGCTGAAAGAAGATACACCAGGTTGAACAGGTCGAGAGGTGTTGTTGATTTCAATTTTGAAGCTTTGAAAAATCAGCAAGAACGAATTAGAGATAATCCATACTTCTTCTCTCAAGCCTCCTCTCCATCTGGCACTCTGAGTAGTTCTCTTGGCAATCCTATCAAAACTCCTTCAAATTATCCAATTTTTCAACCATCATTGAACATCGAGTTCACGAAAGAAAAAGAATTTGAAGAAGCAAGAGCTGAAATAGAAGTAGAAGAAACGATGGTGGACGAAGACGAAAGACCTCAACCCATTGTTCAATGGGGAAGGAATACAAGCCCGCTTTCTCTTGAACCCCCTCTTCACGATCTACCAATGGGTTCCTGCAAGAACTTTCCAAAGTTCAAAGGTGAAAAATCATAAATTTGTGAAGAACATGTTGCTGCTTTCATGACATCATGTGAAATTCTTGGTGTCTAGCATGAAGATGTTGTTGTAAGATTGTTCGTGGAGTCCCTCCAAGAAAAAGTAGTAGAATGGTTCTACCTCCTACCTTCCCGATCCATCACTTGTTGGGATGACATCAAGGATACCTTTGAGGAAATATTTAAATCAACTGAAGATTGTCAAGACCTCTTGGTGTAGTTGGCTCAAATGAGGAAAGGAGAAAGTGAAATGATGAGAGACTTCATGGCTCCTTTCAAATGGTTGCTTCGTAGGATACTGGAAGAAGATTCACCCTCTCAGAACAATATCAAAAGATTCTTCATAAACACTCAATCACCAGAGGTAGGATTTTTCTTACGAAGAGTTCAACTAAGGAACATTGTAGAAGCACAAAGGAGGGCCATTGAATTGGATGATGATCTCAACCTCTCTGGAAAGATCAAGAATCCATCAAAGGGCAAGGCCCAACATCCTGAAGATGAGAGAACTAATCCATCACTAAAAAAGTTGGCAAATGAGATGGCCTCTTTGAAGAGGGAATTATTTGAATGAGTTTCTTCTCAGAGAAGTAATAGAAATTAGATTGTAGGAGCACCTCAAAGACTTTCCTTAGAGGCCCCACCCATGAATGTAAATTGTAGATTTCAAGAAAGTGAAGAAGAGCTTGAACAAGAAGGTGGCGATTTCCAATAAAGTGATGAGTTTGAGAATGATACACAAATCAAGTTTTGTGAGTATTCTGGAGGTAATGAAGAAGATGAAGAAGATGCACCTAGTTTCTCATGCATAGTATTCACTCGTTCTTAGTATGAGAAAATATCATCTCCCTCCACTGCTGCAAAAGAAAAGAAGGTTGATGATATTCCTATGGCGAGTCCAGAAAATAAAATAATCAGTCAAGGATCCCCACTTCCATCTTCCATAAAGTCTGCATTGTTGGATCCTGATCTCGTAGCAAGTAAGAAAACTCCCAAAATCCCAAGTCTTCCAATGTCTCTTCCATTTCTAAACCCAAATCTACTCCTAAAAAATCTAATTCCTTAAAAGCTCCTAGCGTGTCTTTCAAAATACTGTCCATTCCTCAAACATCAAATCCTGCTCCTAAACCTATCCAGACCCCAAAATCAGTCCCTTCACTCCCCTTGTCCACATCTACTCCCTTTGATTTCATATAATATGCAAACAAAGCTAAAGTTCAAATTACTAAAACTAAATATTTGTGGACTCATCCTGAACAATTCAAGAGGTTCGTCTGATAAATCAGGATTGGTAGTCTAATACCCAATGATGTAGCTCATCATTCCAAAGGCATGATACCAGACTCACCTACACCTCCCTCACAGAACATTCTTTCTCTTAGTGCATCAAAGACTGATAAAGTTAAACCTTTCTACATCTCCCTTCTTGTTGGAGAATATGTACTGAAAAATTACATAATAGATTCTGGTGCCTCAGACAACGTGATGCCTTTGAAGGTCACCAAGGCTCTTAAACTTACAATGAATCCACTTGGTGGCTCTTCTTACTCTTTGGAATCAAAAAATGTCTCACTTGTAGGGAAGGTTAAAGATGCACAAGTGGCTCTCGCCAGATTTCTAGACAAGAAAGTTACAGTAATGATTTTGGTGGTAAACATCCCAGCCTCATTCAGAATGTTGCTGAGTAGAAATTTGTGCCTAGATTTGGGAGGGAAAATTCAAATGAATTGGTCTTTTGCAACCATACCAATGAAGGGAGACATGCATAAATTACTTCCTAAGAAGAAGATGAGATACATAATACAAAATTATGGAAGCCCAGAAGCTAACATCTTGTATCAAGGTAGTAGGCAGATGAATCACTTTGTGGCAACTGAGGAAGAAGAGGATATCCCCATCTTAATAGACCCAGACATGCCTTCCTAAAGAGATTTGGATTTTGAAGAAGCCTTGAGGAGATTCGAGTTATAAGAGGGCAGCCCTGAATTGCCAGATGATGTAGACCACGAGGAAGAGGAGATGGTTCTCGATGATTTTCAAGAAGATAAATCAACTTATATGATTTTCTAGGATGAGGATTTATTCTCATTCCCATTTGGGCATGAAGATGATCTAATTCAAGCCATCTATGGAGAGAAAAACTTAGCTTGTGATGAGCCCACTAAAGTTTTAAAAGAAATGTCTATACAAAAAATGCTTAAAGCTGCAGAAGAAAATGAAGATCCTCAGCCCAGTCTCGAGATCTTGATACAAGCCGAAAATATGCAAGACAAGTGTGAAGCTAGTTTGAAATCCTTAACTGGTGTGAAGGTTAGCCATATTAAGATAAAGCAATATGAAAAATATGATGTCACTCCAGAGCTAATGATTGATGGATGCAATAACGAAATGGAGATATTTTCATTCCCATTTGAAGATGAATCTCTTTTTGATGAAGGATCGTTAGAGTTCAGTGATTCCCAAGATGATGAGATATCTATGTAAAAACTAATGGATACAGTAGAAGTTGAGGAAGACCCGAAGATGATTCTTGATCTCTTCACTCGTGTCATAGGCATACAAGAAAAGTATGAGGTCGCGCCCAATCCCTTCGTCAATACTCAAGCACCTTACAGTGGAGTAAAGGAAATGGATAAGTCTGAGGTTTCTCATGGAAGAAATGTTAATGAGCATAGGCCTGGGAAAGAAAAGAATCAAGAATATTCAAGTATTTTGAACAAAAAGCATCCCTGGGGCAGCGATGAGATGCTCAATGGAAAATCAGCGATATGGATAAACATGAAAGGCAACTGGCACTATGATACCGACTTCAAAGAACTGGAAGGCAGTGAAATTTCCAAGCAAGGACCTAAGAATCAAGAAAATCACATGGACTCACTTCTACCAAGTACACAAATAATTGTGAAAGCACCTGGCTTTCATAAGTAGCTGAGGAGGGGAGGATACTTTCTGGAACCCGTCAACGGCTTCGCAGAACATCATCATTCAATGTTTCCTCTTCAGGGGTAACTTTTGAGAAATAAAAAGTACTTCAGTGAAAGTGGGTTGTTCCTCACTTTGTACCATAGGTGATTGATAGGTGTTTTTCCCTTCCTATTGTGTGTCATTTGTTTCCTTTTCTTTGTTTTGTGTGTGTGTATAATCTTCCTTTATAAAAGTTATACATGACTCCATAGGGCCCAATGGATAAGGCATTGGTCAACGAATTAGATGGTCTAAAATTGAGATTTTAGATTCCCATGCCATGTCTTCACTTCTCTCATTCCATGTCATGTCCCAAAGCTAAAGTGAGTTGTTGTCATGCAAATGTGCAATAGGGAAATTGGAAATTTCCAAGCACGACAACTATACCCCTTCGCCAAAATTTTATTGCTTTATCATTCCTAGGAAACCCTAGCCCTATCCAGTCAGTCCAAATTACCTCCCATCCAATGTTATATCACCCCCTTATGTGATTTAGGAAATTCCATTCATTCTCGTAGGTGATTTTAGGACTTCATTGAAAATGCATGTTATCTTTGGGGGGTCATTAGGAAGGGTTGTCACTAGCCTTCCTAGGATTGGATTCGACCTGCCTGAAGCAGAACATAAGGGAAAAATTCAACATGGAGGTGATTGGAGGACCTTATAACATCATGGAAATTATATTATAATTTTTTGTGAAGTTTTGCAAGACTTGGAGTAGTCTGAGTTAAAAAAAAGGTTCGCAAGCTTAGGCTGCACACAGGTCTAAAATAGCTGTTGGGATTTAGAAGAAGATTCTGGGAGCTCCGGATGGAGTTGGAAGTAAAAAAAAACATATTCAGGAAATAGGATTCCAATACCTACGTGATGGTAAAATAATATTTTTCACAACACCTTTGCGGATATGATTGAAAAGTAGTTTTTCCCAGGCACAAATGGAGTCCCATATCAAAAATCAGATTTTTCAGGGCTCATATGGCTCGAATCAAGAACATTGATACCAATATAATTGGATTCAAAATTACATTTCCAGTTAGGATCATAAAAAATTTCACCAATAAATTCCATTGGAATCTCAACTTATCTTCGTTTTAAGTTATCCTCTCAAATGCAGTTCAAGACTTAGTCATTTTTTCGAGAGGACGCGTTTCAGCACCAGGAGCTTGGCGGAATTTCATGTCCCTGAAATCCCTAAGGTTAGGTACATAAGACCTTGTAAAATTTTCCCAACCCCCATGTGACCTATGGAGCCCTAATATGACCTCCAGACTTGACAGATTAGCCCCCATGTGCTTGTTTGGAGCATGCCTTCCCTACCGTTGGATCGGGCGCCATGTGTCAGCTCGAGGACCACTGTGGAATTTGATGTTCCTTATGAAACTTATTTTGGGGAAATAAGAGCTTTAAAAATGCACCCAGCTTTCCATATGGAGTCTTCTAGGATACTCACATGACCGCAGTTCAGCCTCCAAGTGCTTATTTGGAGCGTGCATTCCTTATCATCGGATCGGGCGCCACGTGTCATGCTCTTGACAACTATGGAATTTGATGTCCATTATGAAACTAAGGTTTGGTACATAAAACCTTAAAAAATGTGAACAACAGCCCCCATAGGGAGTCATTTTGACACCCATGTGACCATCCTTTCAGCTCCTAGTGCTTTAAGTCAGCTTTTTCCTCCTTCATTCCCTGCTGTTAGATCTAGTGCCACGTGTCGCCATCTTGTTCATTGTGGAAATTGATTTCCCTCAAATCCCTAAGGTTAGGTAAATAAAGCATGGAAAAATGCACCCAAGCCCTACCTGTGCATATCTTTTTGAAATTTTTTCAAGTGCCTCTTTTTCTCTGCTTCTAATTTCTAACAGTTATATGTGCACTTCATTCCTTCATACTTCCTCTGTAACATTCTTACATCACTTCGCCATTGAAAATGCTCAAACCTTCTTAACCAAATAATTGAAACACATTACCCATACCAATGTGTAAGTATCAAAAGGAATCCTCATCAAACACAGAAGGAGAAGCACGGAGCACAGAAGGAGAAAACGAAGAAAACTCCATAGCCATGAAATGAGAAGTTGAAGAAATCTCCTAAAAAAGATGCATGAAACAAAAATATATGTTTTGATGCTGCTTATTCCTCTACCCAAGGCCATCAAGAAGACAACTTCAAATTCTCCCCGTGTGCGATAGAGCATCCATAATGAAGAAATCTCCTTTTCCAGCTCAACGAAGAAAGAAGTGGGATTTCCCGTCAAACTAGTTGCCGAATCGAAGTAAGATTGCACGTGAAGCACCAGAAGAAAAAACCCACATCAAAAATATAATTTTCTTCAAAAATGGAGACAAAAACCAGACCTACAAATTTTGAGCTCCATTAATGGCCACCATGACAGCTCTGTGCCCGAAGCCACTGCCAAGTCAAAATTTCAAAATTTATTTCTAGGCATTCTAGTGGGAAAAACTATGTGAAATTCGGAGGGTGTGATCATAACGGAAAGAAGAGTCCAAAAAAGTATGTTCCATCGTAAATCGAGCACTGGAAACACACTTTCTAAAAATAGTAAGTTTTCCTATACATGCTTGCTATTTTTGGCAAGTCTTCATCAAAAGTGGCTATGGAAAGAGCAGTGTGCACTGAAGATCTCCAAAAGGCTAGAATGATTATCCAGAGTAGAAAATAGTGGAAATGACCATTTACTAAAAATAGTAAGTCACACTCAAAGGGTAGTTTTGGCACAATGGGACATTCAGAACTTCATTGCATTTGGAGCTTTCCATCATCAAGGATCAACAGACTTCATCGGGAGACATATCCTCTTCTTCTTCTCTCTCTCTTTCTCTCTCCTCTTCCCCCAACTTTCTCTCACTTTCTCTCTCCTCTTCCCCCCAACTTTCTCTCACTTTCAAATTTTCTAATTCTTTATTGGGGTTTGCACTTTTAAGTCACTTAAAAGTGACTTTAGAAACATAATGTAAATTAAGTCGCCTTGATATTGTAAAAGGGACTTAAATATTTAAAGTGGAATATGAACAGTCTTAAATCATATTAAGGTATTCAAAATGTCATGAGGAAGATGATAAGTCACCTCTCATTCTATAAATTGTAATGCCATTCCCATTGTAAAGGGTTGGTAATTGATCCTGTAGACTCAAGAGTGCATTGTACCTAGAGAAAGCAAAGGAAATAGCTATTTTCTTCTACTCTCTTCCCCTCTCAAATTTATGCGATTCCCACATTATGTACAACTTTGATTTGAGCAATCAATACAAGAAGAAGGAGTTTTATCTTTCTTTGACAAAGGGGTTCTTTGATACTTGGTGATCGGTGAATTCTATTTGGTCTTGTTGCTATTTGCAGAGTTGTTTCTTCTGATAAATGCATGTGTTGAAGTTTTTAACTAGTGTGTGTGCAGGAGTCTGATTTTCTACATGCAGAAATCCAAACTTTCTCGCGCATGCACATATGGCAGCCGCACCAGTTAAGTAGAGGGACTTAGATTACTAGAGCGTTGGCAAGAAATCCACAAGTTTGTACACCCGACAAATTTTCTCAGCAACAAGGCCTTGGTAAAAATAGCCAAGGCATATCTAACCCAACACAGGTCGAGGATCGTCCTCGTTTCACAAGTTTGGGTTATCCTAGTGTAGGAATGCAAATTGGAGATTGCTCCAAGAATGCTGACAAGAGACAAGCTTTTGAAAACAAAGAGAATTCCCCACTAGTACTACAAAATGATATTGAGTAGGAAACTTGTTGCTATTCGCAGAGTTGTTTCTTCTGATAAATGCATGTGTTGAAGTTTATAACTAGCGTGTGTGCAGGAGTCTGATTTTCTACCTGCAGAAATCCACACTTTCTTGCGCATGCACATATGGCAGCCACACCGGTTAAGTAGAGGGACTTAGATTACTAGATCGTTGGCAAGAAATCCACAAGTTTGTTCACGTAACAAATTTTCTCACCAACAAGGCCTTGGTAAAAATATCCAAGGCATATCTAACCCAATACAGGTCGAGGATCATCCTCATTTTGTAGGTTTGGGTTATCCTAGTGTCGGAATGCAAATTAGAGATTGCTCTAAGAATGCTGATGAGAGACAAGCTTTTGAAAACAAAGAGAATTCCCCACTAGTACTGCAAAATGATATTGAGTAGGAAACTTGTTGTTATTCGCAGAGTTGTTTCTTCTGATAAATGCATGTGTTGAAGTTTATAACTAGCGTGTGTGCAGGAGTCTGATTTTCTACCTGCAGAAATCCACACTTTCTCGCGCATGCACATATGGTAGCTGCACCAGTTAAGTAGAGGGACTTAGATTACTATATCGTTGGCAAGAAATCCACAAGTTTGTTCACCCGACAAATTTTATCACCAACAAGGCCTTGGTAAAAATAGCCAAGGCATATCTAACCCAATACAGGTCGAGGATCATCCTCGTTTTGCAGGTTTGGGTTATCCTAGTGTAGGAATGCAAATTGGAGATTGCTCCAAGAATGCTGATGAGAGACAATATTTTGAAAACAAAGAGAATTCCCCACTAGTACTGCAAAATGATATTGAGTAGGAAACTTGTTGCTATTCGTAGAGTTGTTTCTTCTGATAAATGCATGTGTTGAAGTTTATAACTAGCGTGTGTGTAGGAGTCTGATTTTCTACCTGCAGAAATCCACACTTTCTCGCGCATGCACATATGGCAGCCGCACCGGTTAAGTAGAGGGACTTAGATTACTAGAGAATTGGCAGGAAATCCACAAGTTTGTTCACCTGACAAATTTTCTCACCTACAAGGCCTTGGTAAAAATAGCCAAGGCATATCTAACCCAGTACAGGTCGAGGATCGTCCTCATTTTGCAAGTTTGGGTTATCCTAGTGTAGGAATGCAAATTGGAGATTGCTCCAAGAATGCTAACGAGAGACAAGCTTTTGAAAACAAAGAGAATTCCCCACTATTACTACAAAATGATATTGAGTAAGAAACTTGTTACTATTCGCAAAGTTGTTTCTTCTGATAAATACATGTGTTGAAGTTTATAACTAGCGTGTGTGCAGGAGTCTGATTTTCTACCTGCAGAAATCCACACTTTCTCGCGCATGCACATATGGCAGCCACACCATTTAAGTAGAGGGACTTAGATTACTAGAGCATTGGCAAGAAATCCACAAGTTTGTTCACTCGACAAATTTTCTAACCAACAAGGCCTTGGTAAAAATAGCCAAGGCATATCTAACCCAATACAGGTCGAGGATCGTCCTCGTTTTACAGGTTTGGGTTATCCTAGCGTAGGAATGCAAATTGGAAATTGCTCCAAGAATGCTGACGAAAGACAAGCTTTTGCAAACAAAGAGAATTCCCCACTAGTACTGTAAAATGATATTGAGTAGGAAACTTGTTGCTATTCGCAGAGTTGTTTCTTCTGATAAATGCATGTGTTGAAGTTTATAACTAGCGTGTGTGTAGGAGTCTGATTTTCTACCTGCAGAAATCCACACTTTCTCGCTGCTATGCACATATGGCAGCCAGCACCGGTTAAGTAGAGGGACTTAGATTACTAGAGCATTGGCAGGAAATCCACAAGTTTGTTCACCTGACAAATTTTCTCACCAACAAGGCCTTGGTAAAAATAGCCAAGGCATATCTAACCCAGTACAGGTCGAGGATCGTCCTCGTTTTGCAAGTTTGGGTTATCCTAGTGTAGGAATGCAAATTGGAGATTGCTCCAAGAATGCTAACGAGAGACAAGCTTTTGAAAACAAAGAGAATTCCCCACTATTACTACAAAATGATATTGAGTAGGAAACTTGTTACTATTCGCAAAGTTGTTTCTTCTGATAAATACATGTGTTGAAGTTTATAACTAGCGTGTGTGCAGGA
The DNA here is from genome assembly GCA_019776745.2 of Taxus chinensis. Taxonomy (NCBI): domain Eukaryota; kingdom Viridiplantae; phylum Streptophyta; class Pinopsida; order Cupressales; family Taxaceae; genus Taxus; species Taxus chinensis. The sequence continues at coordinate 37,476,401 of CM034150.1, forward strand.
GTCTGATTTTCTACCTGCAGAAATCCACACTTTCTCGCACATGCACATATGGCAGCCACACCAGTTAAGTAGAGGGACTTAGATTACTAGAGTTGTGGCAAGGAAATCCACAAGTTTGTTCACCCGACAAATTTTCTCACCAACAAGGCCTTGGTAAAAATAGCCAAGGCATATCTAACCCAATACAGGTCGAGGATCGTCCTCGTTTTGCAGGTTTGGGTTATCGTAGTGTAGGAATGCAAATTGGAAATTGCTCCAAGAATGCTGACGAAAGACAAGCTTTTGCAAACAAAGAGAATTCCCCACTAGTACTGCAAAATGATATTGAGTAGGAAACTTGTTGCTATTCGTAGAGTTGTTTCTTCTGATAAATGCATGTGTTGAAGTTTATAGCTAGCGTGTGTGCAGGAGTCTGATTTTCTACCTATAGAAATCCACACTTTCTCGCACATGCACATATGGTAGCCACACCGGTTAAGTAGAGGGACTTAGATTACTAGAGCGTTGGCAAGAAATCCACAAGTTTGTTCACCCGACAAATTTTCTCACCAACAAGGCCTTGGTAAAAATAGCCAAGGCATATCTAACCCAATACAAGTCGAGGATCGTCCTTGTTTTACAGGTTTGGGTTATCCTAGTGTAGGAATGCAAATTGGAGATTGCTCCAAGAATGTTGACAAGAGACAAGCTTTTGAAAACAAAGAGAATTCCCCACTAGTACTGCAAAATGATATTGAGTAGGAAACTTGTGCTTCGTCGTCACAGGAAGGATGTTGTAAGAAAAATCAGCAAAGAGGTAATGAGATTCCACCTTCAATTTCTTACCATAATCACAAGCACAATAAAAATTTTGATCCACTTTTTTAGCTTAAGAAGTATGGTTATGATTTTCAGAAAATGTGGAATTCCTTTCCATGTACTTTTTGTGGATTGCATAATCATTATATGGCTAGATCTTGGAAGAGAAGGACGTTGATGAAGAAGTTGATGTTGTTCATCCAGAACATGACAAACCAGAAAGACCAATCTTGTGATGCAGAGTCGAGAAATGGCAGAAAGAGTTCCTCATCCCAAAAGAAGGAGATTGAGATGAATTTTTGTGCTCATTGCCAGAGGAATGTATACTGGGTGGAAAATTGCTGGAAAATGCATCCATCTTGCCATCAGAGTAATGATAAGCCAAAGATGGAATGGAGGCATATTGCAAAGGAAAAGAATGTTTCTAATCGACCACCAGTTGACAATTCAACCCAGGACCAGGTAATACCTGAAAATGCAAGTCCTTTAAAATGGATAAGTCAACATTTTTTTAATTATATATTGCATAATTTAGATTGAAAAGTATGTAGTATTTGTTTGGAGATCAAATTTTGTGAGAAAATGGTGAGAGAAAGCTTTACCATACTCGATGGATTTTCTTACTTGGAAAATTTGATTAATACTTAAAACATATCTCCTAATCAGCTTGTGAGTACGTGTTATATATTGGATACAAAATTTAACTCATATTAAGCTTGGAGATTTGTCAACCTTTTGTACGAACAATGGAGCTCGCAAGTGTCAGCTTAGAACTTCATTCTCCATATAGAGGCATTGTGACCGTGCAACTGAATGGTAGCTGAATCACCATTGGCATTGACGTTGGGTCAGAAATTTGTTCTATGAAGAGGCCATCATGGGCATCTAAAAGAATGGTACCTGATATTAGTTTGTCAACAAAAAAAGCTCTCAAAGGATCATCTTGGAATTTCATTCTGTGTAGAGTATTGTGACCGTTCAACATAATGGTAGCTAAACACCATTAGCATCTGACAATAGGTCAGATCATCATTCTGTGTAGAGGCATTATGACTGTGTAGTAGAATGGCACTTGATAGTCATCGTCAACAGGAGGCTTTGTACCATGAAGAGGTAGCAGCTGTGTAGTGGGATTAGAGTCATCATTTTTGAGCTCATGAGATATCAGCTCAAATTGTCATTTTCTATATAGGCATTGTGAGTGTGCAGTAGAATGGTAGCTGATCATCAGACTAACATCGTGCACTGAAGGCTTGAGGTATTGAAATAGGATTAACATCATTCATTAGAGGAATTGAAGTCTAAAAACAGACATGACATCAAGTCACAACTTCATTTTGTGTAGAGTCTCTTTTGACCATATAACAGGATGGTACCTGAAAATTCATTGTCCATCACCAACATTAGATCAATCATAGCTCTAAGTAACATGGAGTTCCTTCAAATCTGTTTGGATTCTATGGAATAAACTTGAAACCAGGATTTTTATTATAGAGTCAAAGAAGATCCTTGTTGTCAGATATCTGGAAGCCAAATAATGCACCTTAGAGGCATGGAGGTCTTCTTCAGATATCAAAGTGGTGGAACATAAGTGTTAAAGGGTCTACTATAACAGTGCTTCTGAGGTGGGAGTAGAGTTACCAGATTCAGGACAGGATGGCAAAATGTTCCAATATAAGCTTTTTGGGACAAAAAGCTTTTCCTATTGGGGAGGTGTGATCAGGGGATCATTTTTTATATCAAAATTTCCCTAAACATTCCTAAATTGTGTCAGTGTAGAATATCATTTCAAGATATTTTTGATGATTGTTTGAACATCGAAAACGGAGTCTGCATGTGCAAATGGTGTCTGGTCAAAGATTGGTCAACGTTGGTCAATGGAAAAATGAATGTGGTTGAAATCATCTAAATTCAAAACCATTGTGTAGAGCTCATGAACACCTTTCTGACACATTTTGAATGGACCAAATACGAGTCTGTATGTGAAAGTTATGACTAGTCAAAGTTCAGTTAATTGGTGGTCAACGAGCAGAGGACATGCCAGGTGGACGAATAATATGGTGACATGTGGCATACCAACAGATTTGCACATGGATTTTGGTACATGAAATTCGGATTTTTTATTTACCCACATAAATAGGTTTAACATCTTTTTATAAAAAAATAAATTAATGAAAATAAAAAACCATGTAGGGTTGGTCAAAGCCTTAAAAAAGGATAAATAATATTGATTTCCCACCATATGTGGGATAACCTATGTGAGAGAAAGGTGGGCAGTTTAAACCCACATATATGTGGGATGAGATTTTATTCCATTTAACAAATATCCACCTAATGTGTAATATTACCCACTTCTAAATGCATCCACATCACGCGGAATTTGGTAAACCATGATTTAAGGAGGATTATATGGGAATATAATCTCATCTACATGCTACGGTTAGGCTTATAATAGCCTTAGGATAAATAATGTAGCATTATTTTAGGGCCCCATTTGGGTATAAATAGGGGACCCCTTGCATTGTAAAAAACACACTGGGACACCAAAGCTTATTATTTTTTAAGCTTAATTATGGGATTTGGGAGATATAGCAATAGGATAATTTTAATATAGTTGTGGTAACTATATTAAAATCCTAAAATTACTATAGGAAAATATTTTTTATTGGCCTATTATTTTTTAGGCAATAGTAGATGAAATATTTGTGATTGGGAGTATTTATAAACTACCCAATAGGCCCATTGAGCCACAATATTTTTCACTTGCGACGCCTAGATTATCGACCGAAGTGCCGAAGGACGCAAGGAAGCGTTGGGAAGGTTAATCAAGTTCTAAAGGAGATTGTGCATCAGGAAGGTGGCGAAAGATTCTACAGATCATCGAAATTTCTTTAAAGGACTGACGTACTACCAGGCAAGTGGAAATTCCATTAGGTTTTTATTGGAAGAAATAACATTGTACTTACAAAATTTTAGTAGTGGAAAGGTTTGATAAGAACCCATAGACAAGCAATTGCCAAACTCCATAATCAATCAATGAGTTATTGTCATTACATTATTGCATCATTTTGAAATTGATTACTTAAAAGGAGCAAGTTATCAACAAATATTTAAAGCCTATAAGGGTTTGAGATCAGGTAGATAAAAGCTTGGTCATTTTCAGATCACCCGTACTTTTATGAAATTGTTTTATGTCTTAGAATGAGAATTCCAATACAACTTGTTGCTTGGCCGACCTTGGATCCATGTCATGGGTTGTGTTTCTTCAACCTTACATCATTTTGTAAAAATTAAACATGAAGGACATAACTATACCATCCTTACTGACCCTTCGCCATTCAAAACCTGTAACATGTTGTATCGACCTAATGATGTCCTTATACTAGTTAAGGCATCTACCACTACCACCACTTCTCCTTCACCCACAATCCCTATCCACCAATGCTAACGCTACCTCTCCCACACCTAATTCCTTTATTACCATTTCCACCTGCAACCTCCACAGCTGACTCATACACTAATCCTTCTACTTCTCAACCAACCAATGATTCTTCTTCCCAATTCACCTAGTGATTCATCTATTCCTGTTACCCATATACCAACTACTGATCCCTTAAAAGGTGTTTTTCAACATCTCACTCTGGGGGAGTACTGCCTATAAAACATCGACACATTCCTTACTCCTCAAGAGTATGGTAACCTTCTCCAACATCCTCATTATGATCACCACATAGGCAAGGTTTTCCCTTATGGTCCTCCCCACCTTCATACCAACTTAACATATGGGGGACTTGATACTTCCACCTACTCACCTGAGCCACCTTCCTAAAAAAGACCGTTTTCATCCAACCTCCAATCTCTCACCAACCACCACTTCACCCACACTTTCCTTCACTGTTGTGCATGGAAATTCTTTGGCTTTGGGTTTTATGAATAGGGTCCACCATAATGTCATCCTGTGTACCACACATAAACACAAAGACCACAGTGGTATTGGATTTTCTGAACCATCTTCCAAGAAATCCCATGTCAACCTCATTGAGGATGAACAAAACCTTCCTCACCTCCATCTACCAGACTTCACCACCTTCACCTACGGAGTCTATGGATCCAGAATCCATTCCTCCTAACTTTTTTTTCATGACCACCATTTCCTTAGGACCTCTGACTTATCAACGACGATGGAGAGGCTCCCTCTTCTCTTCCCTTCCTGTATCCTGACATGATCGATGATGATACACCATCTATTAATGTCATTCAATATTAGGATGATGAGTCTATTCTCACCTACCTTAGTGTGGAAGATTCTTATATTCACCAGTCATTACCTTCTAAGACACAAACCATGTTAAATGAATCAACCATCAAAATCAATATTCACACTCAGGATGACCCACACATTCTAAATATAGGCCAATCTTTAGATGTTGTCTGAATAGGAAGCTTTTACCTCATTCCTTTGAGATCATAGCAATGCTTTTTCTTGGTCCTACGCTGATATGCCTAGTATTCACCCCAACATTGTGGTCCAAAATATCATCACCATTCCTGAAGAAAAACCCATAAAACATAAGCTGCAAAAAATGCATCCTCACATTTCCCTTCTTGTCAAAGAATAACTTCAGTGCCTTCTCTTGGTTTCCTTCATCCTACCCATTGATTATCCCCAATGGCTCTCTAACATCATTCCTATCACAAAAGTGATAGGGGACTCCACATTTGCACAAATTTTTGTGACCTCAACCTAGCCTACCCTAAAGATGACTTTCCTCTACCTAGTATAGACCAATTAGTTGATCTTACTGTTGGCCATGAAATGTTATCACTCATGGATGGTTTCTCAGGTTATAACCAAATATTACTCGCCCTAGAAGATCAACACAAAACCGCCTTCATCACTCCTTGGGGGACCTTTTGCTATCGAGTCATGCCCTTTGACCTTAAAAACATTAGCACTACATATCAGTGGGCTATGACTTATATCTTTCCATCATGCATCACATATTGGAAGATTACGTAGATGACCTTCTTGCCAAATCCAAACATCGAGTCTGAACACCTTACATTCCTTAAGGTCATCTTTGATCATCTCATCAAGTATTGTGTTTTCCTTCAACCTAAGAAGCGTGTCTTCACTATTCTCTCAAGAAAATCTTGGTTTTATCATTTCTTTGCATGGCATAGAATTTGATCACACTAAAATCAAGGCTATTCTCAAAATGCCTCCACCTACTAACCTTTTCCAACTGTGTAGTTTGCAAGGAAAGTTACAATCTATTCGTCATTTTATTTCACATCTTTCTGACTAATGCCACCCATTTCATCATCTCCTCAAAAAGGAAGTCTCCTTCAAATGGGATGATGAATACCACAAATCCTTTGAGGCCTTAAAACAGTACCTCCTCAAACCACCTATATTCATTCCTCCTAAGGATGACTAATCATTTTACCTTTACATTTCTGCTATGGATCATTCCTTGGGTGCCATGCTCTCTCATCACGATGAGAAACACAGGAAGCAAGTGGTTTATTATATAAGCCATACGCTTTTGGACTATTAAACCTGATACACCCACACCAAAAATCTCTACTTAGCCTTATTTTTTGTCACCATTAAAATTTTCCATTACCTACTTAACCACAAAACCTTTGTTTTCACAAATATAGACGTCTTACATTACATGTACGCCAAGCCCTACCAACATCAACATGTTGCATGTTGGCTCATGCTTCTTGCAGACCTAGACCTCGAATTCACTCATCAAAAATCTATCAAAGGGAAAACTATTTCTAACCAACTTGTAGATGCACCTCTCTCTAGCGATCAACCCTCTAACTTTGATTTCCTAGACGAATCCATCGCTACCCTCTCTTTGGATGATACCATTTACCAAATGACCTTATTCTTTGATGGTTCCAAATTTCAGCGTGGGGGTGGTGTCGGCCTTATCCTCATTCCTCTTGACAGTGAACCTCTACCTTTATCTTTCAAATTAGATTTTGATTGTACTAACAATATCACTGAATATGAAGCACTCATATTAGGTCTTTAAGCCGCCATCACCTTAGATGTTAAATCGATTAATATCTTTGGCAATTCCCAACTGGTTATAAACCATGTTAATGTTATATACCAATGTCATAACAAGACACTTCAAAAGTATAAGCATCATGTAGACATACTTTTGACTACCTTTGATAGCTATGAACTTCAAACCACTCCACGTTACACTAACAAATTTTTAGATACCATGGCCTACCTTGCTTCTTAGATACCCACTTCACCTTCTGACTTGAAAATATTTGTCACAGTACAAAGGTTGCAATCACCTTCTTATCTATTGCAAGATATGATGCACCTCCTTGGCAGAAAACGATCAACCTGACCCATGTGACCTTTAGTATAAGTAGTTTGTGGACTACATTTCCCTTTCAATTCTACCTCCAAACCTTACATGTAATGGAAAACACACCTTTCTCAAAGTTGTTTCTCATTATGTCATCATGGGAGGCCTTCTTTATAAACATGGCTTTGACAGTATCAACCTACGATGCCTTAAAATTTTTGAAATTCCCTACACCATCAGGGAAGTTCTGACAAAATTTGTGGAGGTCACTTCAATGGCTTAGTTATCGCTAAATGCATTATCCACCTGGGATATTATTGGGTCAACCTTAAATCATGATCGGTTGTGATTATGTCAAACATTGTGTGAAGTGCCAGCAACATTGTAATCTTGATCACACACCTAGTCATGCCTTACAGGTCGCATGAGACCTTTGGCCTTTCTATCAATGGGTATTGGATCTTGTTGGAGAAATCAATCCCCATTCTTCACAACGCCATCAATGGATTATCACTACTACCAAATAATACACTAAATGGGTAGAAGCCATACCTCTTATTTCTATAAAAGCTGAGAAAATATGTGAATTCATCAACCATCACATCATTTATCGCTTTGGTGTTCCTCGATCATCTCATCACTGTTAACGGAAAGCAGTTCAAAAACAAAACCCTATGGAAACTAATGTGATGCCTTTGGCATTCAACTTAGTTTTTCTTCACCCTATTACCCTAGAAAAGTAAATGGAACCAGCTCCAGAATCAACCAAAAAAACCTTAAACAAAATTCTTATGAAATTTGTTGATGATATAGGAAAGGATTGGCATATCGGCACCATTCCTTTTGCTTTATGGGTTCGATCACACTAGTATTCATACTTCAAATAGACTGCCACACCTTTCTCTTTGGTTTATAGTACAATGGTTGTTCAACCTCTCAAATTCTGTATTCCATCTCTTCATATCTCACTCAAAGACATACTCAAGATGATAATTTTTTAGCAAGACCATTTTTCACAACTTGAGTTATTAGACAAGAATTCATCTTAATGCTCTTGACCATCTCAAAATATACCAAAAACATATCAAACATGCCTATAAATAAACATGTTATGAATGAACCTATCAGGAGAAGTGGCCTCATCCTAAAGGAAAATCAACATGTAACAAAAGAGGATAAAAGTAAATGGGGAAGATTTGCTCCTAATTGGCTTGAACCCTATATGTTACTCATGCCTATGGATCAGGTACTTATCATTTGTCTTCACTATGAACTGTAAACCCAAACCTGATTCCCCTCAATGTATTGGATCTTTGACCATTCTATTGTTGAATCAAGTGCCCTATATCACATTCTGTCTATTTAAATTATTGTCACCTTTAGCACCATTCTCCTTCGATTTACCTATTTTAAGGATCAACGACTAAACAAGAATCACGTGATTAATCGTTACTTTTTAGACTTATCTTAAATTTTATTACCATGGCTCTACTCATGGCATGATTCCCATGGATACTTTTCATCTGTTCTAATATGAAATCACATGGTCATTCATCACTTAAAAACCCATCTGTTATAGTTAACCCTTGTGTATTATAGTTTTGTCTTCCTAACAAGAGCCTATCCTTCTTTATAGTCTTGTCCATGACCTAAAATTCAAAAGTAAAATGGGATTTAACTCCTTGAGTTAAACTTGACCAACCCAAAATGTGATGATTATCCCTCAAAAGGTGCATCTACGCAATCTATCTTGTTATATATCACATAGACTGCTCCCTCGAAGGACAACTATACAAAGCTAGCCATATTATGCATGGGGTCTATCATTATAGAGATCAACACTATTCTTCCCAAAACAATAAAATGAAAATATTCAGAAGCTTCCCACATTAATCAAATTCAAGAAGACCTCAAGGATGAAATCTACTCATCCCACATAGACTTCCTCGCATTGATCAGTCTATCAAAGAAAAAACAAAAGAAAACGCAAAAAGAAAAAAAGATTGTGATTTTTCGTCATTGGACTTGCCTATTTTTATCTTGGATCTCTTGCCAAATAGGCATGTTGTCTCACACTAGGTTACGCTAAAACCAACAAAACTTTCACCTCATCAAATTTTTCACCCTAATTTTGGTGTCCCATTCAAGGGATTAGCACCGCAAATGTGACATTTCCTTATGTGACTTTATTCAACCTTAGAATATCCATCATGTACCTCCTTTACGGTCTTACTTTCATAAGACCATCTTAGTCTATGATACAGACTCGTTATGGTTCTTATCACTTAGGCATCTCATTTTTTGTCACCTCTTACCAACCACCTTAAAGAGATTCATTACTTGTTGATTATCCTCTACAGGACCAAGCCTTCAACACCTACGTTTAATCATACCTAAATAACCTTAATTCAACCATGGCTACATGACCTAGACTTAATCATGCCTAAAAGCTACCAACCCATACCTCTACCTTGTCACATTGAACCTTCTAGCTTATGGGAGAACTACATCCTGAAGGCCCCTTTTCAACATGGGGCTATGAAGAGAACACTTCGAGGGAAAAATGGGGTCCTAATTGAGCTTAGTGACTGGGTAAATTTTCCCTTCATTTAATCAACTATGGTTGATCACATGTTCAAACCAGTTTGTCTGAACTATAGGTAAAACCCAAACCTAGTCCCCTTAATTAAATTAGCATATTTACCATTGTATTGTTTTCTGAATCAGAGTGTCTATAAGATTACCTAGCCAAATCTACTTAACACTCATCCCTATAAGCAACATTCACCTTCCATTAAACACTACATTTAAGCCTGATCAATGACTAAACCAAGATCTTGCATAATTGAACACACTAGGACTTAACCTAAATACTTTAATATGCAGTATCAAGCAAACTCATGGAAATGAAACACACTTTGAAGATATTGTTTAAAATCTTGTTCCAAGAAAGAATAACATAGTACTCATCACTTACACCTCAATAACGATATTTAACCTTATGTTCTATAGTTTTAATTCAAACATCAAAGACCCTATTTTAGAACTCTATAGTCTTGTCCATACTTAAATACCAATAAGCAAAAATCCTTTTCAGAGGAGTGGGAATTGGATTCAACTCCTTGAATCAAGAGTTAGAAACTCAATATGTTTCTCTCAAAAAACATGGCTATTCTCTATTATTGAATTGTTATGTCTTAAATAGATTGTTCCCTTATAGGATAGCTATACAAGCTGTGTGTGCCATGTTGTCCATAGTCTATCATAATAAGAAGAATATTCTTGTAAAATATAAATTAAAATATTTAGAAGTACCGCATTCAATATTTCTAAAGATTCTAGTGAAAATATATCATCCCAAAGTAGACTTCCCACATGAATCAGTCTATCAAAAAAACAAAAAGAAGAAAATATAACTTTTCGTCATCACATATGCCTATTTTTGGATCTGAAGGGAAACTCTTGGCCAATTGGTAGGCCCCTTATTTACCTCACACCAAATTAGTTAATACCAATAATAGAGATTTCCATTGATTCACCCTAATTTGGAGAATTTGCCACAAAGTGGAAACCTTCGTAGATCATGTGACTAAAGTTCACCCTTAGAATAGTCAAGTTCATGCAATAAGCCTTTAGGGTCTTGGATTCATAAGTGACCGAATCGTAGGAGATAACTTGTTATGAGTTCTTATCAGCTAAGCCACATTTTGTTTTCACCTCCTAACAACCACCTTCTTCATTACTTCATGACTTCACTCTATCATGACCAACCTTGACACCTATTTATTCAAAAATTACATGACCTAAACTCAATTTTTTGCACATTATAGACCTAGACATTGAATCAATTAAACAAAAAGATGGACCAATTACATCCTACCTCGTTATTTTTAGATCAAACTAGAGTTATGAAATGTAGACACACTTGACTTAAAAGCCCCTTTTTGCTGAGGGCTATGTAGACAACACTCAATGAGGGCATATTTAGCCTCTTGGAGGTTAGCTTGACCACTCTTTACCCTAACAAATTCCCCCCCCCCTCCCCATTTTTCTATTCACAATATACCTTAGTTAGTTTCCATCTTATATATTACTTGGAAATTAAAAAAACATACAAGTATATAAGCATGTCTACCTACCTATTTCTTACATCATCATATCATACATTAATCATTTCACATTTCCATAATATCAAATATTTCTAAAATTTACGCCATAACATAAATATACATCATCATTTATTTTCCATACAACCAATAACATGGAAATTAAATCAAACCCAACAACATGACCAAAACATACCTAACCTACCTAAAAATCCACCATGCCTAAAAGACCTAAACTCAACCATGCCTAAGTGACCTATCCTCCATCATGTCTACATAACCTCAACTCAATCATGCCTAACTAATCTAAAAATCCACCTTGTCTACACTCAACCATCTCAAAGACCTAAACTCAACCATACCTAACCGTAACCTAAACTCCATCATGCCTACATGACCTCGATTCAATCATGCCTAATTCACCTAGTTTCCATCACATACAAATAACAATGGAAATTAAAACATAGATACATTATTCATCCAATAACTCTCATCATCAATATAACTGAGAAATTCTGTGTATCCATACATATGTACATAGATACAAATAAATACAAATACCTCAATCCCTTAGATACATACTCACTATCTTTGCCATGCAGGATGACATAAAACTCAAAATCTTGAAACTCTCATGTACAATCTCATTATCATCGACACGCAGGCTAGTATATATCAAAAATCAATACACTGATCATATCCAGTGACTGATCATAACCCCACCTGATATCCATACCTATCTTATCTATCTCCTCCTCCTTTCCTCCAGTTTGGCTCCCTATCAACATCTCTCCACCCTCCATGGGTCTTGATATAATATTTGCGTGACCCTCACCTAGGACTGGCATCTGTGAACTAGTGGCCTCACCCTGACCCTATCTTTGGGCTTGTTGAGCCCATTTTATTTCTAAGTTATGCGTGTGAGACATAGTCCTCTCACTCACTAGATGTTGTGCTCTATACTTAGCATAATATGGGACATCTATCCCGATAGTCATCAAGTGATCCTGATAGTAATAGACCTCATTCAGGGTATTCCCAAACCTTGTCATAGTCATCATCTAAGGTGGTGCCATAGGTCTCAATGCAACATGTACGCCATGTCCTTCTAACCTTGGCCTTGAACCATGTACTTGTGATCCCTGTCCTCCTCCCTATACCATGGGACCTTGTCTGCCTATCTACTTGCATGTAGTGTAGGACCTTATACCTGAGACTGTGGAGGTTCCTGCACTACAACCTTGACCTGTAGGGCCACGAATTGAGCCTATGTAGTGGCCAAATAGCCCTGTAAACCTGCTACTTGTGCCTGTAAGGAAACCACCTCAACTCCATCACCATCACCACCCTATGTGGGTGTGTGTACCTATGCCAACTAGGCCTGTAAGTTTGTCACATGGGCTTGCAGGGTAGCCACCTGCACTTGAGTTGTTGTCAAATGAATCTACACACATATGATCTATGTATGAACGGTGGCCACCTGCCCCTGTAAGGCATCTCTCTGTACTATCATGGTAGAAAGATCAGGCTTCCCTAGTCTCGGTGGTGTTGCTCGTCGTTGTGCTACCCACCACTACCTATAACCATCGGTGACTCTAGCATCATCAATCTTCATATCCATTAGCTACTCCTCCTACCCTATCAACACACTCAGATGTGGTGGAGACATGGGTCTCTCCACGTCATCTCTCATGGTACTGTGGGAAGGGTGGAGGCACATCCTGTGGTAACCCAAACTACCACTTGACCTTGTCTATAGGTATCATCTTGTGCTCTCCAACATGATGCCCCTATATCCACCTAAACAATTGTATCTCCTCTAACTCCTCCACCATGTCCCTGTATGAAGGATAGCCAATATATTGCCCTCCAAAGAATATAAACTCCTAAGAGTCCCTCAAGGAACTACAAATAATATAAAACATCATATGTGGCCCTAACCACTCTGTGCTACACACCTACTGGAACCCATCGTCTATAGCCAACTCTGACCAATACACCCTCAAACCAATCATGTCAAGGAAAACCAATTGGCCACACACATATGATGTGCTCATATATTGAGCAGTGTAGTCGAAAGGTGCAACACAAACTAAACTACCACAATCTCTCATAGGCCCACAACTCCCTATATAGTTGTGCTAGGAATGTGCCCAGGAAAATTAGATCCGCTCCTACATCATATCCTGGAGCACTACCATCAGTGCTCTTTGGAATCTCCCACCCTCAGCATTTGGTAAGGTGAAACTATTAGTGTGAAATCATAGCACCCCCAAATGAGTTATGGATCTACTTTTCTAAGGCAGACTCATTTAGTGTGATTGCATAACATTGAACATTCCCCAAGGTGTGGGACCTTGCAAAAGTGGGAAATATCTCTAGAGAAAGCTGGTCCTTAATCCTAAACTACCTGCCACGAGCTACTTCAATGCAGGAAAACTAAATCTAACCTAATCTAACCATTCCAAGGAACCAAGGAGAGAGAAAGAGGAAAAAACATAGCCTACACTAAAGCGGTGATACACCAGCAAAGGAAGTGAGATATTCTGTTGGGGGAGAAAGAAATAAAAAATGGAGATGGGGGAGGTCAAACAGAAGTGACACGGCCCATATCTGCAAATCATCCATTAAACTCCAAGAAACACAAGATCCTGTACCTGTAAATGTGAAATACATGCAAAGAAAACCAAGACTGAAAGGGAAAGGCATAGAGAAACAAAAAAATGATGCAAAGGGTTGAAGAACACCAAAAAACACTTTTTTTATTGCTCTAGAAGGTGCACAGACCATTAAATTTTTGGAATAGAGGCACAAATACATTTTCTAGGCATGGGAGAAGTTTTTCTGCCCAAAAATTGCGTCAAGAAACAAATTTGATAGAGTTTCTCTATGCCCAGAATGTCTCTCTTCTTCAAACGAGAAGTGTTATAATATATATAGAAGGAAAAGAGAGAGAAGAGGGAAAATTTGCATCCTACTCCAACAACCATGAGATATGTATTGAATCCTACCTTGAAATCTCAACCACTGAATATCAATGCCTTCTACAAATCTACCCACAATATGTCTATTGGTGTCGAATTGCAGCACCCCTGTGTGTCCGTAACTTGATGGGTTGAGACTCTCAGTGCGATTACATAACATGGAGCTTTTCCCAAGTGTGGGACCTTGTGAAATCAGAAAAGTTCTCCGGATGAAGGCCGGTTCCTATTCCTCTGTTCAGATGCACACGTAAAATTTGTAGAGAGTTTCCTAAAAAAACCTAATCTAACTTGCCAAGGAGACAGGGTAAGAAAATGCATAAAATAAAACCTAAACTACAAAGGTGATGCACCGAGGAATGAAGCACACCTATCTTTCCAATAAACACAAACCATAAAAAACATAATGCAAGATCATGCACATATAACCAGATTCACAGTGAAAGATCAGGAGGATGTAAATGAACACATAGAGGGTTGAGAATCATCCACAGACATGCATTAATTTTCTCCAAAGATTGATACAACACTTTGCAAAATGCCAAGAGGCAAAGTTGCATTACAGTTTCAAATGGGAGGTTTTTACTCCACAAGTTCACCTGCCAAAAAGAAGAAGGGAGGGGCAAAACAAAAATTTCCAACAACTAGAAAAAGCCTCTCCTTACAATTTATATGAGGAAAAAAAGAGGGAGAAGAGAATGATTCGAATTTTACCCCAGCCACCTCCAAGACTGCACCTAACTCCTCATATTATGGTGGTAGGTGAGAATCTCAACAACCTGATAGTGGCGAAGTGTATTTTACATTTTTAAGAACTTGTTCACACCTAATTAAAGATATCCAGTCGTAGTTGGGTAGAGGACGCCGAGAGATTTCCGAAAAGTCCAACCTTGTGTGAATCTGAGCTCCCTGTGAAAAGTTATGGCGATTTGAATATTTCCCATGTCAGGGTCTTCTGCCTGTCGGGTTCGGGGTTCTCCTCTGCATTTGCATCAGGTTTGGAGGATGCCTCAACATGTGTTTGATGTTTGTGTTTTTCCGAAACCCGCTTCCGCTGGTATTTCCAAGTTTTCCTTTGTTTTGGGGTCAGAAAATGGACCTGCATGCACATCGGGTTTGGAAAGTGGCTCGACATGTTTCCGCCCCATGCTTTCCCGACGTGTTTTCCCAACTCCAAGACCTGATTCACCTAGGAAGTGTTTCGGGTTTGCAGAACTCTCAAGCATCATGACATCCCTTGCGATTTGCATGCTTCATGTCTCATGTTTCCCGAAATCCGAAACCTGAATCTCTTTGTGTCAGGTTTTCCAACCCCTCCGACATGCTTTTCTTTGTGTCAGGTTTTCCAACCCCTCTGACATGCTTTTCTTTGTGTATCTATATTTACCCGGGGGTAAATATATACAACAATGTCACTTCTAGATCCCCGAAAAATAGAATCGAATCAGATCTGGTAGTTGAAGAGATTGGATTCTAGGTTAATGGCCTTAAATACTTTTCTTTGTTTTACCTATCAAGTCCCACAAAAAATGAATTTTTAATCCTTCCATGGCATAGAGGATGTTAAAACACTTCCAACGATGTCAAATTTCCTATATTTCGAGCCTTAAGTTGAAAGATATGCCCCTTTGAAGTTTTACATCGATTCTGTACAAATGGGTGGGAGAAGTTTTTGAAAAATGGGTCCCCCTTTTGGGTTAGGACATGTGGCGGCCAGATTGGGACAAAAATTGGGTCTACGGGCTCAGAACTTAACTTTTCTCCTTTTCATGAAAATCGTAAAATCCAGAAAACTCCCGCAGCCACGAAGCTCTGCATGGACACGTGGCTCCTTTTGGTTGGTTGGGAAATGCACTTCCATCTTTACTTTTATGCCTTTTGGACAAAAGGAAAACTTTCACTTTTTTCCCTGACTCCCCACCTTGGCTTTGACTCGGGTCTATATGTTGACTTTTTCCTTGGTGGAGTCATGGGCCATTTGGCAAATTTTACTCCTTTTGGAGCAAAGGGCGAAACACTAACTTTTCCCCAATGCCCCACCTCCCCCTAGGAGACGTGTCGGTTTAGTGCTCACTTGGGAACCTTTTCTCTATTTGACCCTTGAATCAGCACCATTGAGACACTTGGCAACTTCCGCCATCTTGTTAATGCTTTGACAATTCAGCTAACTCTGCCCCCTTTGAGGACATGTGGAGGCACCGCACATGTCTGCAAACCCGACCCAAAGTTTCCCTTTGGAAGAGCATTGAGTTGACACTTATCAGCCTCCACTACTTTGTGGAATTTTCAACGGTCCCTCTTACTTATTGACTTTGGGCTATGTGGCGAGCTCGTGCTCACTTGGGTCTGTGCCTTGGGACCAACTCTTGGAGATGTGCCATGCTGACACTTAGCACTCTCCACTTGCTCATTCATACTTAGCTAATTTTTTGAGGCCCGCCCTATCCACCTTTGACTCAGTTTGACCATTGTGACCCTACCTCCATTCCACCCTAGGACACATGGAGATGTGGTGCTTGTTTGAGCCTCTCTATTTGGGTCCATATTTGGAGAAGCACCGCGAGGACATGTGGTCTCTTCCACTACCTCCTTCATACTTAGTCAATTTTGGACCCTTTCCTGAACTGTTTCGAGCCCGAGGACTTTGAATATTTTTCATTCTTCCTTCTTCTTGCTTCGAGCTCCTTTGTAGCATCTTCCCTTCTCATCTAACTCTGTTATTTTATAGTTCTTCCTACCTGTAACTTGGAGAATGGATTTAAGATGTAGAAACGGCCCGACAGAGTCGTTTTCTTTTGTGCATGATCCTTTGATCTCTCTTGGCCTCTGTTAGTTCATTTTTGAATCTTTTTGTGACCAATTTACAGGATTTGAATGACTTTTCTCGGGTTCCTTCTATGTGGGGTCATAGTTTGATCTAATATTTAGCTCGAGAGTGAAATATGGATAACAAAAACAACATACCACCTCCATCATCAATACAACCATCCTCATCTCCTGAGGATGGGCTACATAAATGTGTCTATAACTGAGGCTTGCACTGTGATACCTCATCTCACCCACTGCCTCCCCAAAAACAACCACTATAGGCTCCACTGATGCCTCGGACATAATAGAATAAACTGGCTCCCCAATAATCGGTAGCCACATGATCCTGTACATGTCGTCTAGGGTGAAATTCATCTCACCCGTCAGTAAATGAAATGTGTTGGTCGCTAAATCCCATTTATTGATGAGTGCGACCATCAATCTAGGATCTCAAGATATACACCTATAGCACTGAATCCTAATCAGCCAACATTCATCATATGATCCCACTCCTCCGTAGTCATGTTGGACCACATCTACACAAACAATAGTGGTACTTTGTCCCGTATCCTAAGCTGGTCCCTAGCTTGCAACATTAAAACAACATTGTCAAGACTTGCCTACCCAAACATCACCTATTACCCACTAAGTCCTACCCAAACACATCAATCATGCCTACCCCATTTACCTAATTCACCTACAAGCCTATTACCCTTTACAATCATGACCCATCACCTTACCATTATTTAACCGATTTACCTATCTTATAAGCTTGAACTCACATTTCACCCTCATCCCTTTACATACACCCTCCATTTACCCCTTCCCCACCTATTTTTCTTTCCAAACTCACCCTTCTCATCCTTATTTTTCTTTAACCCTAAATGGTGCTGGCCGCCTTGACCATCACCTGTTTTCCATGACTGTCATCGGTTCCCTTTAACCGGTGTCGCTTGTCTAAGACCTGACCGGCACTGGCAAAACCCGACCGACGTCAGCCAAACCTAACCAGACGTCGATCTCTATTGCAACCCAAAAAAAATTGAAACCCATCCCCCATAGCCCATTTCACCTAAAATTCACCAAAATCTAACCTTACACCTACCCCAATCCACCCTAATTCACCTTATATTCATTTATCATCCTATGTATCCTACATTTTACCTTCCTCATTGATTTTACCCACTTTTCACCCGCATTTCCAAATGAAAACCCTCACCCTAATTTCTTCATTTTAACCAAACTTTTAGAAAATAACAAATTAGGTAACACCCACTACCTCATCACGACATTGCGTACATGGTGGCACATCTGGCCGCTACGCTGGTGGTCCACCCTAACCCTCTCCCGTCTCTGTCATGCCAAAATGTACCTCAAATCTCTCCACCAATCACATGTCTCTAACCAATCTTGTGGACCTATCTACCTAGCTCCTCTCACCACTTAATAACTTCCACCTCAGCCAGGTAAAATGTCTTGTCCTTTTCTCTAAGAAAAATGTACATGTAAATAGGCTATTTCATTTTCTCAAAGTCAAAAGATAACAATGACTCCGTAAAAATACGGAATTCCTACCTTATAACCCCAACCTGACATGACCGATGTTGGTCATGTCGTGCCCTACCAAACCAAATTCAGTTACCTTATAACCGACATTGATCACCTTCCAGTACCCTTTCACCTATATTTTTCCAACTTTGACCTACAAACGTTACTACCCCCAATACCTCGTAACCTCACCAACACCTATTACACCATACCCACAAGCCTAAATTACCCATACATTTCCTTAATTAAGTTTAGGGACTTGTTATTTACCTATACCTTGGCCTTACCCATGCCATGTCCTATATACCTTGACTTGCACCACTTTTTATGACCTTTGAACTTGTGCATCACTATACCTTGGGACGATGTTACCTTTGTTGTTTTAGCCCAATGACTTAACCTTGCCTATTGTCATGCCGTTTATCTTGACCAAGCCTTTGATGTACCACATCATACCTAAATGTTCCTACACCTAACCTATGTTGTGTTTTTGAACCATATCATGTACCCGGATACCTGAATCACTTCAACCTTTTTTGGATAAACCTATCGACCTTGGACGATGTAGAGTTTGCAAGCTCTTCCACCTGGTACTGTGTCACAATCTATACATGTGCGTGTGTTCAATTTCCATTACCCATTACCCGACATGAACTTTTCCCATTACCTATTACCCTTTATGACCCTTACCCATTACCCAATGTGACCATAGCCTTCCTTACAACTCACCTACCTTCACTTTCATCACTTACACATTTATCAAACCACTCACCGACTCCGTCTAACACCTCATCAGTTCCTGGTTTGAGGGGAACACCTCCATACACACTTGGGGAAGTATCACCTTTAGCCCTACTTAGGGCACTCTAACCTCTAGTCATACCTGGAAAATGAATTTCTTATTTTTGTCAGCATCACTTACAAATACAAGCTGCACAACAAAAATGGGCAAAATGTAGACACCAAAATTGGGTCATGCTCCCCTTAAACCCTGTTAATTAAATTAACCATACCCTACCTATTCATATTCCATAGTGCACATATTAATTGAATTAATTATCTTAATTAATTTAATTAATATCCTCACTTGACCACATCACCTAGCCACCTCACTCAAATGATCCACTCTAACCTCATTAATAACCCAAGACCAAGTCTAAACCTATCCTAACCAACTAGGACATAGTCTAAACCTAAAATTAACTCTTATTAACAAACCTAAAAGGAATCCTACTTATTTTTTCAGGATTAATAACTTAAGACTCAGAAGAAGGTTGTAGATCACGCCAAAAATAACAACAATCTAGCTATTTTTGGCCAACCTAGGTATTCCTGCCTTGACCGACGTCGATTATATCTCAATCGACACTGGTCACCTAACTGTCACTGGCTAGGTTAAGTATGTTTCCAAAATCCTTTTCTTGGGTTGGTCAGTTCATTAAGGATCTCATATGAATAGAGACTTAGAGCACTCAAATTTCCAAAGCACTCAGGCAAAGGAAAACACATGGGAGCACTACCTACAACCATTGACATTCATCATCTTCTTCACGATCATGGATTCACATAGAGAAGTAAGGAGGTTTGAACTGTCATGACACGAATACAACATATCTTCTCTCTAGATCTCTACCATTACCATCCTCATCACCTACATTCTTCAAACCTACTCTTCAGTAAGTACCTAACACCTCTTCATTTATCTCCTTTTTATTTCAATAAGGTTTATTATTCATCTCAGTAATTTATCTTTCTCCACATCCGTACACCTCCTTCCTCTCACCAACCTATGACGTTATCATACCTAGCCCTTTCACCTATTTCCAACCTCTTCTAACCATCTCTGAGTATTCAAGACCATTTTACAAACCAACCTTCATCATTTCAAACCTCTTTGCAATCCCAAAGAGTCAGAAAAACTAATTCTAACTTTCTCATAATTTCCCCTACTGACACCGGTTAGCCAACTGACATCAGTCATTCTGCCTAACCATCATCAGTCATATATCCGACATCGGTTACTGTGTTTGACAATATAGCTCAGACCAACAAGCTAATACCCACTTCCCAGTAGCTCAGAACCATTCCTAATCCTTACCAGACCTTACCTAGGGCCTATACCAGACCTACAACTCAACAACATCCCATCAACCCTCCTATTTTGAACCTAAAAAACCTTTTGAATGACCTGCCTTATTGTTTTGTATGAGATACCTAAATCATTTCAGTTTCAATAGGATCTTTACTTCATGTATGATTTAATTAGCATTAATATTGTTAAATAAAAGTGGATTGATAGGCTATTCAGGAAGCATCACGTTTCTAGGATCTAGCTTCTGCTAGGTAGTCCACTCATTATTTTTTAAAACTCTATTTGGTGGTATTGTTTTTCATTTATAGGTGGTTCCTCCTAGCCAAAAGGGAGCTCTTGCAGTCAACATTGGATCAGGAAATAAAAACACACACAACCTTCAGCTAAAATTATAACAGGTATTCCTCGTTGGCCTACTACCCCTATCTGTTTCATTAATTTGCTAAGAATTTGGTGAAACATCATGATGCAACATATCTCACTAGAGGAGTATCAACTCCTCTCTTTTAATTCTCTCCCACAAAATGCATCTACATCTCTCATGCACATCGATCCATCTTATTCTCCATCCAAAAACCCCATTGACATGGATGACACTATGTCCCTTCCCCCTAACTAATTTTAATCAAAACATCACTACTCTAGAAGGAGCCAACATGGAAAGTTTTCTCCCAACTAGATTGGACCATATAGTATTACGCATAAATATGGGTCTGGATCCTATCGTTTAACTTCCCTCGATGGTAAACCTATAATGGAACCTTTTAATGTCTTACACTTATGGCCTATCTAGTATTAACATACCTACCAATGTAACTTTAATCACATTTAATGATCTTACCTCCATCGTCAACCTTCTCCATCTACCATCGTAATGATTTGGAATTGTGTGGTCGACCATAACTATCCTATCTATGACCCTGAATATGGGCACCGTGAATTTGCTCATAGCATATTCCTTATAGAAACACTCCTCCATCTAGGTGAGAACCCTGCAATCATTACATGCATCACCATATTATCTACCTATTGGAACTATGGTAAGGGTCCACATGTGTCGTTTGTACATCTTATCTTCTCATCCCTCAGTGGTCTACTTGGATATACTCAAATCTATCCTAAAGTTTTAAACAATCAAAGATACTCCTATCAAAATTTATTTTACCCTAGAATAGAATGCTCCCTCAAAGGATATTTTTTCATATAAAAAAAAATTACCCAAACTATAGAGGGATCCCTCGAAGGATAGCTATCTCATATCTTATTCTCCCATCCAAAATCAAAAAGTAAAAATCCGTAAATGTAGACTACTCCCTCAAAGGATGATTATTAGCTTATATCATGGAAGTGAAGGCTTCCCACATTGATCAGCCTTATAATATATTAAAATAAGAAGCAAGCATCATAAAAAATCTTCCTGTATCGATCATCTTTCCATCAAACACAAACTTCCCATATTGATCATTTTATGTAGTATTTCTCAGAGATGGGGTATAGATGTAAGATAACCACCTAAGGAGAACATGTTTCTCCCATAAAAGCCATATCTAAATCTCTTTTTAGTGTCGACAATAGGTGTTTAATTACACCTTCACATATGTTCTTTGTGATCCAAAATATGACTAACTATCGTTGGTTATGTGTTAACATCTACCAAAGGCTACAAACTACATTACTTATTTTGTGTTGCCTTTCATGTTTTACCTCCAATCCAATCTAAAAGCATCTATCCTATGTGTGCTTCTTCATAGGATGGAGTGTCCTTCCTATATTTCAATCATCCTTATAAGGTTTCATTTTATTTATCACATCCGATCCAATCTAATCACACCATCTTATCTCATCTCATCCAATTTATTATCTCATTAATCTCTTATCTCATCTCATCCACTCTATCTTATACAATCTTTTTTATCATCTCATACAATCTATCTTATCCAATTTTTTAATCTCATCTAACCTAATATATTATCTCATCTTATCCAATAAATTGTATTATCTCATCAATCATTTATCGTATCTCATCTAATCAGTTATCTCATCAATCTCTCATCCAATATATCTCATAAATCTGTTATCCCATCTCATCTAATTCATCTCATCCAATATTTAATCTCATCTCATCAAATCCTTTTATCTCTTCCATTTTAGGCTTGTGTGTCACCCATAATACACTGATATTTTTCTTACATGCCTCATATTTCTATCCTTACACATCATTTTATCTAGCAGTGCATTCTTGATCACATCTCAATCTTACATTCGCGGCCATCTCTATGTTCCCTTTTGGGACATATTATCTCATCTCTTATTAAGATAAATGTGTATTTTTATGCCTATTATGATTACTATATAGCAATAAATAAATGAACAATTAAGTACAACGTAGATCCAAACAAACTAAGCAAGAAAGTATGAAACCCTAGTTGCAAAATGAAGGAAATAAAATACTTAGTTGATTCATAATTAATTTTGAATGGTACCAAAATTATGACCAGGTGAATGAAATGGTAGGAGCATCACACAAAGGCCCAAAAAATGTATATTTGGAGAGATAGACTAGACAGGGGCCACTAGAGAGGGATAGGGGTGCCCATGGGTGCCCTAGGACAGTTTCTAGGTTCCTAGGTTTGCAAAAAATCTTAGTGAACATCCTTTGAGGTGTCATAAGGTGTTTTCTTTTAGTGGTCTTTGGTCACTCTGATGTCGTACCAATATTGCCAAGATCACTGGGAACCTATAATGAAATATGAACCTGCAATGAAGTATGAACCTACAAAACCTCCTATGAAGTGTATGCAAATGAACCATCCCTTGTGCCCCTTGTGATGGCACTAGATGGATTTAATGGAGCTCTTATATTCTTGATGAATGTAACCTTAGGTGGTGATAGCTAATTTTTAGTGCTTGGTCCTTTATTATGATCACATTACTTTATAATTATATGATTCATTTGCTTGAATTTCGTAATTAACATCGAAAAAGGTCGAATTCCAAAAAATTGTTAGGATTAATAGTGTTTACATTATTAATCATGATTATTATTTGTAATATAATATGAGTTGGTTAACAACTCATATTATTAGTTATATGTTTTGTTATAACTATTATTTTTTATGTGAGTTTAACCAAACTCGCGTAAATAGGTTGTACGGGTATGTTATTATTTTGTATACTTCCTATCTTATAGGAAGTTCTTCAACTACATTCATGGCTATTTAATAGCCATTGTATTAGCATGATTTGATAGTGTGTGAAGAATATTATTCGGTGAATTTTATTATGTAAATCTGGTCTCAAGCTTTCATTTGGTATCAGAGCATTATTATTCTTGTGTCTATATATTATGGTTTTCTGACATGTATTGATTTAGGAGGAGAGATGTGGCTTTGGCTTCCATTTCAGAGAAAAATTGATTTTGAAGAAACTACAAACATGACATTGGTGTCTATTTCCTTCTTGACATACCTGATATCAATTATCGATCCAGTTTCCATTCATTTTTTCTAGTTTTATAGCTATGTGAGAAACACAATATTGTCTGAGTCCCTGACACATCTGTCAAGGCAATATTCAGTAAATAATTCTTTAATTTGTTTGTATTCAAGTTTTAGTTGGCATTTCAACTTGTACCATTCTACCCACCTGTGCCATTGTTATTCTTGCATAGTCTTTTCTAATTGCGTTTGCATTGAATCCTTTTGCATTACTTTGGAATCCGTCACTTTTTTTCTGTCCATCTGTACCTCACCATTATGTAGATATCCTTGTATATTGAGTATTGGTCCTTGCATTTGGACTCAACATTTACCAAACACACATAGCTATTACAAAGAAAAAAACATGTTTTATGACAACAATAACATAGATCTGTGGTATTGGAGCTGAACGGTGATCAGAATCCATCTCATGCATTGGAAGGGTGTATGCAAAGATTGAAACTATGGGTGCTTCTGGATTTCTATGCGCATCCATTCACCGGTGAACAAACTGTGTGATATCTTTTTATTTGATCTATTTCGAACCAAATCTTAGACGCTATAATCATTCCACCAATCATCATTAGTTACAAATTCCGTCAAATCTTTGTGCAAAAAAAGTAGTCAAAATTCATTCGATGAGCATGGAATAGCTTGACATGGTCTTGAAAGTAGTCGTACCTTGTGTGTTGAGGTAACTATCACTATTTGTATTCTATTTTATATGGCTATGATCATACTGTGCATCAGAATTGGATCAGTTTACATTACCCATAATTCTTCCCACGTGTTCGTCCTCTATAAGATGCCAAATGTGCAGGAATATTAAATATTGAAGTGCATGTCTCATACTAACAACTGTTAGTTTTATTAACATAACTATTGAGAGATCCTTCCACATGATGTAGTGAAAAACTTCAACTTTGGACTCCACTAATTAGGTATTATGTAATTTGATATTCACTTGATAGTCATTTATATATATTTCAATATTTTGTTTTGATTTATACCATAGTAATATTCATGTAAAATTTAAAAAGTAATTTGTTCTTATTACTTTTTAAATATATAGTGTAAATCGGGAGGAATATCGGTTGAAGCCGACTCCCCTAAGAGTGCATTTTCGGTTGAAACCGAAGCTCTAAGGTATAATGGACATTCCACTAGAAAAAATCAATGGTCTCAATTTTCACACATGGAAAGTCAAGATCTAGATGCAGTTGATGAACAAAAATATTTGGAGGATAGTAGATGGAAAAGAACCAACACCTTCAGATCTGACCAGATTGGTAGAATGGGAAATACAAGATGATAAAGCCAAAGCCATTATTGGCCTTTCCCATTCAGATTATGAATTACATTATGTTGATCTAGATAAAAACTTAAAGGACATCTAGGATAATTTGAGAAAATTATTTGGTTCAAAAGTAGTCAATGAAAAATTTTCCCTAAAACTTTAGCTGTTCAAGCTCAAATTGAGTGATGGAGATACAATGTCTAGTCACATCAACAATTTATGATCTCTTCTGAGACAACTTGCAGAAGTAAAAGCTCCAGTAGACAACGAGGATGCAAAAGCTATTCTGCTGAATAGTTTACCACCCAAATATAGTAATGTTGTTTTCACTCTTGGTTAGATGGCTTCCAACTCATTGGAAGATATGATATCAGCTCTTTTGTCTGAAGAAAAAAGGACTAAAGAAGATATAGAAGAATAAACGGTAATGTATGTGAAAAATAAATACAAAAAGATTTTTAAAAATGAGGACTTAGAATTCTTTTATTGCAAGAAAAAATGACATACGTCTAAATTTTACACGACTCAAGCCAAAGATCTTCTTAGTGGAAAATTGAAGCCACATGAAGGAAATACAGCTGTAAAAGAATATTCTAAATTAGAATATGAAAGAGTGACTAATGAACCTAATTATAATTCTAAAGACTACTTGTTCTTAGTTCAGATTATCAGAGGATGGAGGAAAACGGAGGAAGGAGGTCAATCAATGACCTCTCATCAGTTGCAAATGATGGGGCCACACAGATGGTTTGGTGACATGTGTGCAGTGTGGTTTCTTTTTTCATTTCATTTTCAGTTTTCTTATTTGTAGTGTGATGGTTTACTGAATAAACCCTTTTCAAAGATTTTTGGAGGAGTCATGTTTTCAGAATACTCACTTTTGGGAGCAGGAGAAGATTTTGAGGTAGACTCAAGGGATGGTTATCCAACTAGTGTGAAGCTTTTGGATCTTGGAGATTCAAAATTCAGGCACCGAGGGAGGAAGGGAGCATTCTTGCATAATTCAACTTGACACTACACCTTTACAAGGGTAAAGAGATAATATATGGAGTTTTTACATGGTCTAAGAAGTTCTTTCAGGAGGTGGTTCAACTTCTTTGAATATGGTTCTTTTCCATGTTCACATTAAGGGGGTGAATGTTAGGATTAATATTGTTTACATTATTAATCATGATTATTATTTGTAATATAATATGAGTTGGTTAACAACTCATATTATTAGTTATATGTTTTGTTATAACTATTATTTGTTATGTGAGTTTAACCAAACTCGCGTAAATAGGTTGTACGGGTATGTTATTATTTTGTATACTTCCTATCTTATAGGAAGTTCTTCAACTACATTCATGGCTATTTAATAGCCATTGTATTAGCATGATTTGATAGTGTGTGAAGAATATTATTCGGTGAAGTTTATTATGTAAATCTGGTCTCAAGATTTCAAAAATAAGATGCTCAAAAGGATAGAAAGGAACCAAAAAGTGTGAGTAAATTAGAAAGGGGAAAGGGAAACCCAGAGGGGATGAGGGTGTTTGGCACTGATGTCTTGGCTGGTCACTAGTGTAAAAAGGAAAACTGAGTAAGGGTTCAAGACAAAGAGTGGAAACATAAAGCAAAGAAAGTTGGCCAAGGCATGGTTTAATTAGTAATTTTTTTACTTAGGAATCATATGAATAGTAGTATGTAATCAGGACTAGATAATTACCCAAAGTGCATAATGTTTTGTCTACATATGTCCTGACTTTATGTTGGTGAGCAAAAATCATGGTAACATAAAGTCGATAGAGATGTTTACCCAATAAGCATGTAGATCGATGAAGAAAGTGTTTTGAGGGACTAGACAAAGCGTGGATGCTAAGGAGGAGAAGGTGCAAAAAGTGATGATGAAAATTAGCTTAGGTTAGAAACGCATGTGTAGATGTTGTGATGTACCTTTTGTTGCTAATCTCAATATTGTTTATGATGTTGTGAAATGGTGGTGACTACCGCTTCCCATACAGATGGACCTCCAAAGATAATAATAAACAAGTAGTCAAATACACATGTATATGTCTAAAAAAAATGTAAAGAAGTATGTAAAAATGTTGAAAATGTGAAAAAGGAACATGTGCACCTTATCTATGATGAGGAAAGAGAGTGTAGAGAGGATAATGAAAATGTCGGTGAAGTGCAATTTTTTTGGGTGATCTCACACCACAACAAAAGAAGTATAGGGAGGAAAGTCTAGTGTCATCATCCAACCTTTAACCACTTCTTAAAGTTGTAGAGCACTCTGAAATGTTTTTTTGGGTGATATGACACCACGGTAGAATTAGTGTAGAGAGGAAAGTATAGTGTCATCCTCTAATGTTTAACTACTTCCCAGAATGAAAACACCATTGCAGATGGTGTGTACTTTCCCCAATGTAAATGACCAGTGCTAAAGGACTCTCTACCCTATTAAAATCCTTTGTGACATGCTAAAGAACTATGTAACTACCCCCTGGTTACATGCATCCAGAATTAACATCGTTGTGCTAAGGACCCTAGTATGATTTTGATCCCTATTTGAAACTAACAACTATGTTGTGCCGGTATTGTGTTGTGTTGTGTATGACATTGCATGCGGTGACTGATTCACTAAAGTTATTCCCCCCTCATTTGGGTTGCATGCAACATCCCTGGAGAAGTATGCGGACCAAAAGAGGACCGACCGATGTGCTGGAATTGTGCCTTGTAGGGGTAAGGGAATGTTCTTGGTAGAAACCAAGGCACATGCAAAAAAGTGGCTTGGAAAAAATTGTTAGTACAAGAAAAGAAAAACATGTATGTATAAGATGAAATGTAAGCTAAGAAGACAATGTGTAAGCTAAGACATAAGTAATCATAAGAGAAGAAAATGTAGGCTGTGAAAAGTGGGTTGCAAACATGGGACACCAATCACGATGTCACAAGACAATCAAGACTAAAGTGGCCATAACCAGACAAGCATATGCACAAGACAAAGGGAAAATCCCACAAATAAGATCATACAAATATCAAACAATGGAAAATAATGTTACGAAAAACCATGGAAGAAAATATCTCTGCATAATAAATGTTGCACATGTAGCACCCGTTAGCATGTTAGAAAGATAACAAGTATTTCAGAGCATGTATAATCTGATAAATTAATGTGCTATGAACAAAAATGAAACAACAACACCTATAGTGTATGAAATTAGATGCCCCTAGGAGCCATTATGGGACTAGTTCTAGGTACTACGTCATGCATCCATGCTACACGTATAGATATCTAGAATCTACGATCACAACTATATAAGAAATTGAATGCACATGTGTTAATGATAAAGATGATGACATAGAAGATATCTATATAGCATGTGTAATAAGATGTGTATGTATCAAGTAAATTTAAGAAAGTATAAATGAAACCAAGATATATAGCATATTGTGTTGAACAGACAATATATAACACTTAGCAGAAGGCATACAAAAGATTCACACAAAAGAGCAAAGTGTGTTAAAAGGTGTGGGAGGATCAGAAGGGAATCGCATGAGAAATACAGAGAAAGATTTGGGACTTAGCCATTTTCATGATGATGATCTATTTTTGGAAGATGATGTGTGGAGCACAAAAATGGGATGAAGACTTGCGTGAAATGCATGAGCTATTTTTGGAAGAGAGGCTAGGGAGCGATTTATATGGATGCGGGCTAAAGATAGAATTGTGATTGATAGTTAACTAGGAGATATCTATTGTTAGCGCACTTGCATGTGTGGCTATAATTGTAAAGGAACATGGTTATTTTCAGCATGCAACCTATTTTTGGGATGAGATAAGTGGTGAAGGGAAAGTCCCCACCCTTCTAAATATGTAGTGAATTGCATAGCATAGGGATAGTAGGTAAGAACTAGATTACTGTAAGATTGTGTTGCTATATCTGTTACATGCAAGAGCACATGATGCTATTATTATAAGAAGCTTCTATGTATTACTATGATTTTATATAATGGAGTGTATTGGCTGAATCAAAGTGATTAATTTTGAGTATAATTGGATCTTGCATACTTGATTTCATCATGGTTATCATTTAAATATGTTATTCTCTAGAAATAGATTTGTACATGCACTGCATAATGATGTATTAATGATGGATCTAAATACATTAAGTCTTCATCATGCTAACATCATGTAACAACCCTAAAGAGGGTCCTGGTAACTTTGCAGGTTTTGGGTGAACATTTAGTCTAGGTTGGGTGATGTGCCAGTGCACCTGGGATTTTTCTGGTAGATTCTAGGCTGCATCATTAGTTCCATTTCTAGGACCTCTTTTTCAGTTGTTTTCAGATGGTTCATGATGAAGACATACTAGTTGAGCCTAGCAAGTGTTGAGGAGTGGATACACAACCTAGAAGAATAATACGGATGGAGGTTCAACATTGGATCTGAGTTTCACGCATGCATGTGGGTGGAGAATAATCTGTATGACTATTTGTATGAGAACTTCTTCGCTATCTTTCCTATAGAATTGTACGAGTGTTTGGTTGCTTATGTCCCTAAATGGAATTGGAGGTATGACACACTTTTCTAGATGTAGGAAGAATTTCAGACCCTTTACGATGCTGATCTAATTTGGACTCACACTGTGGATACATGATTCCAAGGTATTTTGAACAACTATATCTTAGAGTACTCAATTTCAAGTTTTTTCGTGCCTAGAGGTAGTTGAATTCTAATTTTTATGAGATCCCAAGGGAAACTTACCTGCAAGGCATTCCATTGGTGATCAAAATTCTAGATGATAACCCTAAACTTGGAGAAAAAACCAATGGTGAACTAAACCACAGCCACGTGTGGGGGCATGAAGCAAGGTTTGGTTAAATATGGACAAACCTAGCGACAAAAAGGAAAAGAGAGGAAATGCAGGCTTAAGTATAATGAGGCACGCGAGAAGGAGATAGAGAAGTAATCAGGATGTTGTAGAGAAAATTGCATTATGGAGAGAGATAGTTCTAGGAAGGGTTTGAAGTTCATCGCAGAAGATATTTGGAACTTAAGCATCAGGAACTCCCCCATTTAGGAAAGCATGAAAGGAAACCCTCCTCATCCTCACATAGAAGTACATGCCAGTAGAGACGACCTGGGACACGAGCGCATGCATCTGAATCCACCTAGACAACCTGTTGCCCTTGCGCTTGGTTTTCTAGTATCTAGTATAACAAACAATCAGTCAAGCTAATTTAGGTAATGAGAGAGTAGGAGTGAGTCATATAAAAAGCACAACGATGGTAATGTACAAACAACTTTGTTGTTATATGGGAGTACCTTTTCAGGTGTATCATCCACACATAATTTAGGCACATAGAATTTTGGAATCTCTTCTGGGAGTAGTAATACTTCATAGACTGTCGTGGTGCAGTTCAATACTACTATTGGGACACAGGGAAGTACATCTTCTGGTCCGAATCTAGCTACATGATTTCAGGATCAGGGAGTATAGATGGCTCTAGTTCTAGCGGATCTAGTGGTTCTGGAGGCAGAGGAAACACAGGAGGTTATGGATCAAGTGGGAAAGGTCCGCACCAACCCCAGTATATTTACATGGAGATGTCTCTTTATCTCTCAGAGTATAGGGTTATAGAAGATGCTGCTGAACACATACACATGTGTGAAATACTATGGCATGTAAAAGGAATCATGGATTATGAGTGAAGGGAAAGTCAATTTGCTATTATGTTACAAGGGTGCATACATAGCTGGTATAAAAAGTTTGACCCTAATAAGACTTGTGGAGACTATGCAGCTTTAAAAGATGCCTTCCTCAAAGAATTTTATATCCTTGAGTTTGAACATACGAGTATAAGTGCACTCAAGGATATTAAGCAAGGCACCACTGAAAGTGTCAAAGAGTATGATGCTCATTTCAAAATAGTATTATCCAAGATTTCTTATGTTATTCCTATAAGTCAGCATGCACAATGATTCGTTGGGGGCATAATAACACCTTTTAGAAGGGTGCTATCACATAAGACATACACTGATCCATGCTGAAGACACTTGAAGCAGATTTATGTGTTGAGGAAATTAGTAAGTATAGACACTGGGGTGAGCCCATTTTTAGAAGCACAGATCACAGACTATAGCGAAGCAGTTGGAGAATCCATAGGAAAATTCAACACATGAGATGCACACAGGGATTGTAGTGCACATATTGTGAAGTGGAAGGTCACACAAAGGATAGTTGTCCCCATGCAGACTCAGTGTGCTAATTGTTGTTGGACTATGAGATATGCCATCTAAACCATGATGCTATCCACTTCCCATTAATACAACATGTGATAAGGAAAAACGTTTCATGTTACTACAAAATCTACAGGTCCATGACTCATGACACAGAAGACTGCCGATTGATTGGTCAAATCCATGATTCTAAAGACATTGATGTATGATAGAAAGGAGTTTTAGATAACTCTAAAGGAAAGAACATGCATCAGGATCGGGATCACAATTAGGCACGCTATGATCAGAGTGAAGGGTGTTTTAAAGGTAGTCATGGCATAGGTTGAGGATACCATGGTGGGTTTGGGGGATGAGGACATGGTGGCGGATGAGGAAAGTTCCCTCATGGAACATGTTATACATGTGGATCTCTTGACCACTACAGGTGAGAATGTCCTCAGAATATTACATGTTCTTTCTATGGAAAGAATCATAGTTATGAGGAATGCTCATACTTGTATGAGCATCTTAGTAAGAAAAATAAATAATAAAAAGAAGGCGCAGGGGTGGTTAGGATGCATCAAGCTATGGAAAATCAGTGGATTCCCAAGTTGGAAGAAGAATTTGAGGCATTGTAGGTAAAGATCACGACTCACACTGAAGCGGTGCGCACCAAAGAAGCATTACAATAGAATCCTACCATCACTAAGGAGGAGGTTCTACATGCACGGTACCTAGATCCCACCCATCAGAAGGAGGTTTACCAGGAAACCATGGAGGTACTAGGGAATCTTCAAGGTGAAATACAATATTTAAAGGAGAAATCACAAAAGATGGAGCAAAAAAAAGTATAAGAGACGATCCAAACTGATATGGATGACTTGAGAGAAGTGTGTAAATTTTTGGGCCTGGAGAATATCATTCCATTGTTAGGGAATTGGTTAAAGGGAAACACCCCACAAAAAATTATTGAGACTAGATGACAGATCCTACATGCAAATATTCCTCTTCATATCATCGATTATGATAAGGAGATCACTCTGAATGCTATTGTGTATGGGTGGCTATTGAGTAATATATTAATTGATACGGGTGTGAAAGTCAATGTTCTTACCTTAGATGCATGTGTACAAATGGGAAGACCTCAATTACAACATCCTCTAATGTATTGTTCATGGTTAACTGGAATAAGGCCACTCCCATTGGAGTTTTGAAAGATACATCCATTACCATACAAGGAGCCAAGTTCACTGGAGATTTTGAGGTTTTAGTGCTGACAGAGTTAGATAGCTTCCAAGCATTACTAGGGCGTCCTTGGTGCTATGCAAATAATGTTGATCTTCGGTTCAACATGGGTTATATCAGCTTTGAAAACAAGGAGTAAAGAGTTATTATCCCTTTAACAGATGGAAAATATGCACCCTATGTTGAGCCCATGAGCGAGGAAGGCCTGAATCAGATTTATTTATGCACCATCTGGGATCCAGAGGTTCTTGAGCCATGTAGAGAAGGAATCCTTAAGTGGGAGGATGCACTGTCTATTAGCGATACTACAAGTGTTGATTTTGATAATTGGGCTCATAACACTTATGAGTTGGTAGGGCATGAAGTAAAGAGCATATTTCCTAGGGACAACAAACTACATTATATTAAGAGAATAGGTAACAACTCAGTACCTTGTTACACCGGAGAGGGAGACCCTATGGTGTTCCTGCGTGCCATGGAAGAATAGTGGATAGACCCACTGGAGAGAAGAAATATGATAGCATATACCCTACGCGAGATAAAAATGTGCTGGTGGATGGTCCACAAGGATAATCTTATAGGATGGAATGAAATTAGGATTGCTCTTGCCACTAGGTTCTTCAAGAGAAATGCACCTACTTAAATCTGCACTTATTGTGGTAATCACCTTGTTCAACACCACGTTCAGTAGTGTGAGAGACTCTGGACAGAGGGGTAAGAAGCTTTACCACCTTCGCTCTGGGTACAAAATTTGTATTCCACTCTCCACGGCTACACAAGTGCTTGGTATGTATATGTAGAACTCCATAGAGAGACTGGAAATTGGTAGGATTTAATTACAGGAGTGACCTAGATGTTTGGATTCTTATCTACTAAACCTCTAGTGGAAGCAACATTAAAGGTCATAAAGTGCTTAATTATGGGGGATAGTGCCAAGGCAAAAGAACTCATTCAGGAGTTATTTGAAGAAGGAGATTTAAGAGTGTGTTTTGTTGAAGAAATAAAGATAGATGCCACATTACTTCAGCATGATTTCCTTGAGAAAGAAAAATGAAAACTGGTCTACTTAGTGGATGATGAAGAAGTAAAAAATATGGACGTGAACAATTCATCGGGTAGGCGTGAGGTGTTGGATAGTACAAATAAGACCACGCACGCTTATCATGAACCTATGATGATAAAGAAAGTGAATATTGAATCAGATGTTGAGCCTAAGGAGGCCATAATTGGAGACTATTGGTTAGACTCTGAAGTGGAAAAAATCATAGAGTTACTATGGGATTAATAGAACTTATTCCATTGGGGGTACCATGAAATTAAAGGTGTACATAAATCATTAGGGGAGATGAAGATAAAAATTAAAGAGGGTGCATGCCCAGTTAGAAAGAGACCCTACATGATGAACCCCAACTTGCATGAAAAGGTAAAGGAAGAGATTGACAAAATGTTGAAGTTTGGAATCATCAAGCCCTTGGACAAGTTAGAATGGCTTAGTCCAATGGTGATCAGTATTAAGAAGGATGGTCGGATTAGGATATGTGTGGACTATAGGGAGCTGAATGCTGCATGTGTGAATGATCCCTTTCCTATGCCATTCACTGAGGAAATACTAGAAGGCATTGCAGGACATGAAATCTATTCATTTACAGATGGGTTCTCTAGGTATCATTAGGTTAGGATTGCCCAGGAGGATAAGGAAAACAACAATTTTACTACTAAATGGGGTAGCTTTGCCTATAATGTGATGCCTTTTGGTATGAAAAATGTGCATGCTGTATTTTTGTGCATAGTTATTCAAGTGTTTAAAGAGTTTATTCACAAGTTCTTACAAATTTATTTAGATGATTGGAAGGTGTATGGACTGGTCAAAGATGATTGTGAAAATTTGTGCTTAATGTCAAAAGATGTAGATAATTGAGTATCTCTTTGAACATCAAGAAATATTTAAAATATTGTTAGGACATATAATCTGCAAGGAAGGTTTGTTGGTTGATCCAGCTAAGGTTATAGTCATTATCGGCCTAAAAGAGCCTACCAGTCAGAGTGAGGTGCGTGGATTCTTGGGTCACACAGGGTATTATAGAAAATTCATAAAGGGGTATGCCAAGGTTGCCACACCTTTGGAGGAGTTACTAAAAGGGAAAGGTACGTTCTACTGGGGAGAATCGTAATAGCACACATTCGAGACATTAAAGGAGAAATTTACTACCACGCCTATTATGCGCTTTCCTTCGTGGGACCAACCATTTCATGTACATGTTAATGCCTTTGGCACGACCATTGGTGCAGTGTTGGGTTAGCTGGGAGAAGGTATTATAGATCATCTGACCTATTTTTCTAGTAGAAAGTTGACTCTTACAAAACATAATTACACAACTATAGAGTGTGAAGCTTTGTCAATGATTTGTGTTACATAAATTTATACAGTACCTGCTAGCTACACCATTTTTCTTTTATACAGATCACATGGCATTGAAGTATTTGGTAAACAAGCCCGTTTTACAAGGGTGCATATGCAGATGGGTACTCTTATTTCAAGAATTTGATTCCACAGTTGTGGTAAAACCAGGGAAAAGTAATTTTGGACTAGACCATATATCTAGAATACAGTCAGGAGAAGAAGCACATGCAATTGAGGATACCATGCAAGATGCATAGTTATATAGGTTACAACGAGCACCATTGGAATTAGAGGACACTTGTTGTCTTTCTACGAACATGTATGACACCATAAGGAATGAAATACTTAGAGAAGAAACAACTTGATATATGTGCAGCACCGTATAGGTTTATTAGTGGTTACCTGTATAAGTTAGGTCAGGATGAAGTATTGTGCCACTATGTACTGGAACATGAATTCACAGACATCATAGAGGAAGCTAGTGGTGGTATTGCAGGTGGCCACTATACATGTGATGCCACTGCATGCAAGATTATACTCACTGGATTATGGTGGAAGACCTTATATAAAGATTTTAAATCATATTGCAAGGCTTGTGATCACTGTCACCACCTTGGGAAACTAGGTCAACGAGATGAAATGCCTCTAAGACCTATTACTAGTGTAGAACCATTTGAGAAATGGGCTATTGATTTTGTCGGTCCTTTTTCACCAGCCACATGCAGGACTAGATTGCGCTATATCATAACTTACGCATATTATCTGAAAAGGTGGGTAGAAGAAGTGCCTATAAAGGATTGTACAATAGCTATAATGGCTAGGTTTCTATGGGAAAATATTATTATGAGGTATGAATGCCCTTTAATTTTGACCAGTGATAGGGGAAAACACTTTCTGAATGCAAGAATCAAAATTTTATTAGATGAATTCATGATTGCACACCATAAGAATACACCATATCATCCTCAGGAAAATGGAACTTTTGAGGATGTCAACAAGATTTTGAGCCAGACATTGACAAAAAATTGTGATGTTGGGAGACATGATTGGGATGATAAAGTATCTACAGTGCTTTAGGCATATCACACAACATATAAAAGAATGAACAAAGCCACACCATTTCAATTAGTGTTTAGCACAGAAGTAGTTCTTCCTATGGAATTCATGTTACCTTCTTTGCGTATTGCATGCACTGGAGGTCTAGTTGATGAGCAGTCATTAGAATAATAGATTGAAAAGCTAATCAAGTTGGATGAGTGATGAGTAATAGCACGTTGGATTCAAAAACAAGAAAAATCCAGGCATAAAGCATGACATGACAGACACAAGGACAGATGGTGCTTCTCTATGATTCTAATTTTTTGTGCCATCTAGGAAAACTCAAAGTACATTGGTTGGGACCGTATGTTGTCACTCACATACTTGAAACATGCGCTTGTAAATTAGAGACATTTTATGGAATATGGTTACCCAGGGACTTCAATAGGAGTAGGCTGAAGCCCTACTATAAATAAGTCTTCTTGGTGTTTGTAATAAGGAAATGTTACCATTTGGATTAGGTTTTCAATTTTGTATTTTCCCTAATGTATTTCGTTCTTTTTTCGCTATGCTTTGTTATTTTAGTTGGTGTTTTTGTGTAATAAGTGTGTTTGTGCACTAGAAGCTAATTACTAATTGAAGAATTTATATGTGTAGAGGATTGCACATACCCTTAGTGTGGGGTGGTTATTGATATCTAGGTACAGGACATTTGAAAATAAGTACACATGAAAGGAACAATCTACTACAGGTGCTATTCAAAGTTGGAGGATTGAAAAAAAAGGAGAGATTTCTTCTGGGAACGAGGACCATATGTGGAGATGAATGAAGAAATGAATATAACGCGAGGTAAACAGAGGCCGTGGGAACTACCAAGGGAAGGTGTAGTGGTGAGGTACTTGGGCGTATAGAGGTACACTAAAGAGAAGTCCGCCGATAGAAGGTAGAAAGGTGCACTAGAAGGTTATAGCTTGGGCACGAAGATGTACCGCATAGGAAGAATGAAAATGGTTGATTAATGAGAGGATTGTTAGTAGGTGAAGGAGTAATAAATGTAATAAATTTTTGAAAATATATATAAGTATGGGATGCAAGTTCATTTTTACCATTACAATTGAGAGAATTTGAAAAGAGCTAAGTGCAAATGAGCCAAACAATCGTGTTGAGGTGTGAAGAGTATGAAACTAGACATGGAGAGAATATTTGTGTGCAGGAGAAGCTTACATTTCCATAGGTGAATGGTTTGAGTGAAGTAGATGTATTATGAATGAGATAAGGCATGTGATTTCCACAAGGGTAAAGAGATTCAAACTAGGGTTTTAACTTGCTCGTTACAAAGGGTAGAACAGAGAAATTTTCAAATGGCACCAAAGAAACAACCTGCAGCAAGAGTAAAAGGGAAGAAGAAGGTTAAAGTGGAAGAAGAAATTTCTCCCGAGATTAATTTATCAGAAAGATAGTATCCAAAGGGCGTAATTGTGGGACAAGAATGGGATTACGACATCCATAAATGTAAAATCAGCAATTAAAACCATCGTACATTAGATAATAAGAAGGAGCTAGATGCGTTGTTGAGCACAAAAATGAATAAATGTATAGCATAAGACATGTCAGTGTACGATGATGCTGGTGAGAAGTTGCTAAAGTAGATTGGATTCTATTAGTTGTATGAGCTGCCATACTTTGGAAAGTATGAACCATTGTATCGATGCTTGATGAGAAGATTACATGAGGACTTCTTATACTTCACCAGAATGAGGGTTAGAGTTATAGTTTCCTTGATTTTAAACAGTAACAGGACTAAGGGCCTCAGGATCAGATCTGGAGAGTGACTTAAAAGATAATGCAGTGATCTTGGAGACAAGGAAGGAGGTAGGATATACCAAGGGTCCACATGGTATGGACATCGACAAATTAAAGAAGTACGCAGTAGTACATACAACTACCCATCTTGTAACAAAGTTGAATGACCAAGAAAGGTGGTCACAGGTGAATACAATGTGGATGCACGTTGTAAGGAAGATGTCTCAAGGACTGATCTAAAATCTCACAGATCACATAGAAAAGACAATTTTTGAAGAAGTATGTACAGGTGATAGAATTATTTTTGGTGCTATTTTATTATCTTTGGTTTTTATGGAGATTGGAGTGCCTGATGGGCCAAAGGAGAAGATTTGGGAGTACCCCGCAGAAAATAAATTTCTGGCAGAAAGATTTAATAAATATTTATGTGAAGGGACCATGAGTAGGCCATTTAAGTAGAGGGAGGAGATGTGGTATGACAGGCTCAACGTGGTGTTTGAAGAGGAGTGGTGCATACCTAAGGAGTTACCTTCGATGGTGGGTAAGGAAATATAGTTTGCATTCTACCAACATTTTTGCATTGCATGATTTTCTATGAAGGATGAAGCTTGGAGCCCTTGGTGAAAACTACCATATGCCTTCACAGCACGCTACTTCTAGGCATTAGTTCACCAATTCATAGATGTTTTCCACCTAAGATTCATCGTAGACAAGGTAGATTATGATTATCACACTCTAAGAGAATCATATGTATATCTAGGATAGATTTCCTACATTGAGAGGCTTATCTCAAATATAATAAGAATGAAGCTAATAAGCTATGTCATTTGAGACATTGGAGAAACACTTGTGTATATTCAACTTAATCCCAAGCTGCAGAACAACAAATATGTGGAAAATGAATTCAAACTTCTAGGGCCACCTAAAGGGAAAGCATACAATAGAAAATGTGCCAACCCCACAACCTACAAAGACCATAGTGGTAGATGAAGAGGAAGAGGAACGAGAAGATAGTGGTGGCCTGGAGCATAGAGGAAGAAGACAACCTATAGACAGGGTAGGAATTGAGCATGCGACTACACCACCTCAAGGGAAATAAGGAGATGATGAGGACTTGGATGCAGTACAAGGAGAGTGCCACTTCAAAAGGGTATTTATAAGAACAAGAACCCGAGGTACTACTCCACAATCAGTGCACAGATCACCATGAATCTCTCCACATAAGGAGCCAGCTAAGAAGAGAAGAAGGAAGTTGAAGCTGAATGAGGAGGTAGAAGAGTAAGAGGAGAGAGCTCTTAAATATCCTACACCTCTAGAGAATGATGAAGAGCCAAAAGATGAAGAAATGAAGGATGGATAAGAAGGAGAAAAAGAGGCAAATGAGACAACGCAAGAGACTACTAAGGGCATAGCAGAACAAGCTCCAAATATTGATGCTCAAGTTCCTAAGGGGCCAAGATCAAAGAGGAAAAGTGAGGAGCATATTGCACTAGTTATGGGCTACGCTGAGGACATAAGTAAAATTTTATGTTCCTATTTCCAAAGAATGATGGTCCTTAAAGAATTGTATGGATGGGAGCTGATGGATAAGGATATGGCCACCGTGCGCACAAGGAAGCAGTTGTCTTGGTCAATGCAGACACATATGGATGAACCAGAATTTTTCATATGTGAAGAGTCTTGTGTCTCGAGGAGATTGAAGAAGGAACCTCATGCCCAACACATAATAGCAAATCCTACTGCTATGTCAGACGAACAAGTAAGTAATGCCTTGGTGAAGGTATCAACAAGGTTACAAGGAGAAATGTGGATAAGGTTGTAACTATTAGGGCACTGAAAGAGGAGATTAATGTGAAAGATGCAAAGATAACGCACCTACAAAAAGAGATGGAATTGACATAGAAGAAAAACACTATTTTCATCAGCATGGTAGAGGATATTGGAGACAATGTCAAGAAATCAAGACCACATTTGGAGTCCAAGGTACTAGAAAAATTCCCTTCGAAAATGCATTATGTACAAACCTTGGTGGATTTGGTGCTTGAGGATGGACCTATGTGCATGCTAGCACCAAAGAATCTTAAGTAGAAAGCAAAGTGATAAAAGGCTTTAGTGATGAGGAAGATTGCATCTTATGAGGCATTTCTCCAAAGCTTGTAGGAGGTGCTGAGAAAAGCAGACTAGGCATTGAAAATTTGCATAGCTCCGAAGGTGGTCATCAGGATAAGGACCATGGTAGAGGACAATGAAGTCCTAAAAGTGATGAAGGATGACACACTAGGTCACACAAAGAGGTTAGAATTGGTAAAAAAAAATCGTGAGGCCCTTGCAACATGTTGTCGTGTAAATGTGCAACAGGGAAATTGGAAGTTTCCAAGCACGACAACTATACCCCTATGCCAAAATTTTCATGTTTTATCATTCCTAGGAACCCCAGGTCAAATCTAGTCAGTCCAAATGACCTCCCAAATAATGTTATATCATCCCCCTAGGTGATTTAGGAAATTCCATTCATTCCCCCTAGGTGATTTTAGGAAGTTCTGAAAAGATACTATCTTCTGGCAGTATTGGGAAGGGCTATCGCTGGCCTTCCCAGGACTGGATCAAACCCCCTAGAGTGGAACTGAAGGGAAAAATTCAACATGGAGGTGAATTTAAGACCTTATAACATCATGGAAATTATTTTGGAAGGTTTGGAGAAGTTTTGAATTACTTGGATCAGTCTGAGTAAAAACAAGGGTTCACAAGCCTAGGTAGTACACAGGCCTAAAATAGTTGTTGGAGCTTCAGAAGAAGATTCTGGGAACTCTAGATAGAGTTAGAAGTAAAACAAAACATCTATGAAAATAGGATTTAAATACCTACATGATGGTGAAATCATATTTTTCACAACACCTTAGTGCGCATAGAATTTTTAGGCATTTTTTAACAAGCACAAGTATAGTCTCAAATCAAAAATATTATTTTTAAGGGATTAGATGGATGAATCAAGACATGATAACTCCACAATTGGATTCAAAATTCCATTTAAAGTTAGGGTAACATAAAATTTCACCAAGAAATTCCACTGGGAGCTCAATTTATCATCATTCCAAGTTACCCTCTCAAAGGTAGTTCAGGACTTAGTCATTTTTACGTGGGAGGTCAGCAATAGGAACCTGGCAGAGATTACATGTCCCCATTGTCCTTGAGGTTAGGTAAAAAAACCCTTAAAAAATTCACCCAGCCACCATGTGACCTTTTTGACCCTCATGCGATCTCCAGATTCGACAGTTCAGCCCCCAGGTGCATTTTTGGAGCATCCATTCCCTTTTGTCGGACCAAATGCCACGTGTCAGCTCCAAGACCACCATGGAAATTGATTTCCCTCATGTCCCTATGGTTAGAGGGACATCAAACAACAACAAAATTTTGCATTCCCTATAGGGAGGCTTTTGGTCACTCACGTGACCAACTTTCATAGCCCCTAGGTGCATTTTTGGAGCATCCATTCCCTACCATCGAATCAAGCACCACTTGTTAGCTCCAGGACCATCGTGGAAACTGATTTCCATCATTTCCCTAAGGTGAGGGACATAAAACATGGAAAAATTCTCCCATCCCTCTAGGAGAGTGTTTTGGTAACCCATATGACCAGTTTCCAGCCCGTCGGTGCTTTAATGATGATTTTGGAGCACTCATTCCCTACCATCGGATCACTTCCACGTGTCATGCTCTTAACCACCATGGAATTTTATTTCCCTTATGTACTTGAGGTAAAGGAAATCAACATGAAAAAATTCACCCAACTCCAACCCAAAAATTTGAAAAAAATTCTAACTGTTAGTTATTTCTTATTGCTTTTCCATTACCAGAAGAAAATTACAGAGAACAACAATCCACCACTCCACCATTTCCAAAGCTTGAACCAGATCCATTAAATCATATTATCCTTCACTCCATGATGGAACACAGGTCTTGTAAGAATAATTCATTGAGATAAGAAGAACAAATGAAGAATAGAGAAGAAGAACAGTGGAAATCCCCATTGCCATGAAATCAAATATTTAAGAAATCTTCCAAACTCGAGCACAGATTGACAAATGGTTTGTTGCTAAGTTATTCTCTCTTGAAGGCCATTAAAAAATCACATATTCAAACCTCTAATTTTCAGCAAGGAATTCTCCCGATGAATAAATCCTCTTTCCGGCTCTATGAAGGAAAAAGCTTGATTTCCCATCAAACCAGTCATAGGATTGAAGATAAATTTCAAGTGAATCACCATAATGAAATACCTATCGCAATGGAGTTGATTTCATTGTGAAATGGATAAAAAAATCAGACCTAAAATTTCAAGCTCCATTAATGGAAGCTCTATGACACAGTAGTGGAAAAAATCAGCAAGCTACCTCTCCACTTCTTAAAATAGTTCAGTGGGCGAAATCACACGAAAATTGGAGGGAGTTGATCATTGAAAAATCTAGTTTTGAGAAAACTAGTTTTCATGCCATGAAGTGAAACTATTTTTTAGGGATATGGATGCATTGTGTTTTTTTAGGTAGCATTCTTCCCTCTTTAAAGAAATTTTCAAATTCCCCAAAAATTTGGCTAGCAAAATCATCTGAAATTCAGAGGGAAAGATCTCTAAAAAATCCAATTTCTCTCAAACTAGTTTTTGCATGATGAAGTCCCTAATTTTTCAGGGATATGGAGGGATTTGTTTTCTGTCACTAATTCTTCCCTCATTGATGAAAATATAATTTTCCCACTTGTTTATAAGAAGGAATTTCTCAAAATTCAGAGTGTGGAACCCTGGAATAAAACCCAGAATTTCAAGACCCATTTTTGGTCACAATTTGACATTCATGGCATACTTACTAAAAATAACATGTCTCCCTTCATAGGGGTTTGTTACTTTGAGTAAGCCACCGTTTGAAGAGGATATGAAGAAAGAGGTAAACCTAGAGGGATTTTTTGATGCATAATCGCAGTACCCCTGAACGTCTGTAACTCGATGGGTTGAAACTATTAGTGTGATTGCATAACATTGAGTTTTTCCCAAAGTGTGGTACCTTGCAATTGGAAAAAATCTCCAGATGAAGGCCATTTCATATTCCTCTATCACTAGATGTATGCATTCATATTCCAGAGGATCTACTCTGAAACCTACTCTAACTTGCTAAGGAGACAAGGTTAAGAAGATGGATAAAAATAAATCCTAAAACTAAACAGGAGGTGATGCACAAAAGTAATGTTGAACACCTGCTTTGCCATTAAACAAAAAACCATGAAACATGTAATAAAACCACTAACAAAGATAACAAAAATTTAATGAGAGATACGATGGAGCAAATGAATACAGTGAGGGTTGAAAATCATCCACACACATACATTATTTGCTCCAAAAATTGATACACATACACTACAATGGCCAAGAGGCATAAAATTGCATTACAGTTTGAATGGGGTGGTTTGAACTCCAAAAATTCACATGAAAAAGAGAAGAAGGGAGGGGAAAATCCAAAAATGTCCAACCTTTAAAAAAAATGCCACTCCTTACAATTTATAGAAGAATGGAGAGAAGGAGATGAGAGAAGGAGATAGAAGTGATGGGTTCGAAATCCTCCTCCAACCACCTCTAAAATGCATTGAATTCTTTTGCAATAGTGATGGGAACCATGACATAGCCCATACCTGCATTACTGTTTCTTATTGGGTAAGGAAGGAATCCCATTCCTTCATTATGGTAGTAGGTGAGACACCTTGGAAACCCTAAAAATGGAAAACTATATTTTTCATTTATAAGAACTTAGTATCACTCATTTAAATATATCCTGTGAGGCTTTTGAAAATTTCCTCCCTTGTGTGAATCTGAGCTCCTAGTCGAAACTTATGGCCATCTAAAGGTTTAAGTGCATTTTACAAAAATGGTGAGCTAGGATTTTTAAAACTCTGAAATCTCAAAATTCAAAATTTTTAAAATTTTCATTTTAGAGAAAAAAATACTGTTCATCTTCCATAATGCTCTAAGATACTTTTGAAAGTATGAAACCTGAAAACCCAAAAGACTAAAATTTTGGACTTTTGGAATTTCAGACATTTCGTGTGATTTTTTCCATTCTTTTTTTTTGAGAATTTCAAAAACCTAAAAACCCAAAACTCTGAAATTTCAGATTTCACACTTTAGAATTTTGGACTTTTTGGCTCCATTTTCCAACTTTTCACATGAGACCTTTTTAGAAACCTGAAAACCTGACAATCCAAAATTTCAGACTTTTGGACTTCAATTTCAAACTTTTTTTGACTCTTTTTCCCTATTTTTCCCAAAGCGCCAAAAAATGCGAAGGTATGAAAACCTCAATATTTTCTCCATTTTCCCCCTATTTATCTCTAATCTTTTCATCCGTCCCTTACCACCATTTCTTTTCCATTTTCAAAGCTTGATGACACTTGATCTTCGAAATCAGATGAGAGCTCGCATGACTAAAACCTCCTCCATTTTTCCCGCTAGGCAAGGTGAATGTGATCAATTTTTCCCGAGGGGAAAAAATTAGACAACATGATCAATACAGGTAAGGTCATCAAAAAGGTCATCTTAGCTCATAATTCACACTTACTAAAAATAGTAAGTTACATTCACAGAGTAGTTTCAGCAAAATGGGTCATACAAGGATAATCAATCAGGGGGAAATCATTGTTCAAGAGCATCCTATTCATTTTCATAGGGCATTTGATATCCATATTATTTCATTCAACTTGGAAAGCG
Organism: Taxus chinensis; assembly: GCA_019776745.2. Taxonomy (NCBI): domain Eukaryota; kingdom Viridiplantae; phylum Streptophyta; class Pinopsida; order Cupressales; family Taxaceae; genus Taxus; species Taxus chinensis. Next base: position 37,521,291 of record CM034150.1, read on the forward strand.
TTTGTGAGCTAATTGGAAGGAGTTTCAAAATGTGCAAGGAGTTCAAACATTCAGAGTTTCACTACATTTAGAGATTTCCATCGACAAGGATCAACAAACTTCATCGAGAATGACATATCCTCTTCTTCTTCTCTCTCTCTTTCTCTTCCCTCTCCCCCAACTTTATCTCTCTTCAAATGTTCTAATTCTTCATTGGGGTTTTCACTTTTTGATATGCCTTTAATTCACTTAAAAGTGACTTTAGAAATATAATGTAAATTAAGTCACATTGATTTTATAAAAGGGACTTAAATATTTTATAGGAAGTATGAATAGTTTCTAAAGTTAGAATTAAGGAAAATGGACTTGGGGTCATGATGAAGATGATGAGTCACCTCTCATTCTATAAATTATAACGTTATTCCCATTTCAAAGGGTTGGTGATTGATCTTGTAAACTCAAGAGTGCATTGTACCTAGAGAAAGAAAAGGAGATAGCCATTTTCTTCTAATTTTCCCTCTATTCTTAAATTTCTTTCATTCCCACACTAGGTATAAATTCTATTTAATAATCAATACAAGAAGAAGGGTTTTAAAGATTTTTTGATGAGGAGATTTTGCAAACTATGAGTTCGTAGTCTTATCTCATCTTGTTGGAATTTGCAGGGTTGTTTCTTCTCATGAATGCAGGTGTTGAAGTTTCTAACTAGTGTGTGTAGGAGTTACGATTTCCTACCTATAACATTAGTTCCCCTATCTCATTTCTCACTCCCCTTTCCCAATTTTTAGACAAAGCTCTCCCTTTCAGGTATCTACAAGCTTTTCCATAGGATCAGTGAAGTGTCCCTCTTGGATCATTGGTCGAAAGGCCACAACATAAATCCAACTTTTCATGCACATGCATATATGGAAATTACACCAATTAAGTAGTGGGACTTAGATTCAAAAAGCATTGGTAAGAAATCCACAAGTTTTTCCACCTGAAAAATTTTCTCACCAACAGTGTTTGGCACCCACCATGGGGCAAACTTGGTAGCATCTACACCCAAAATATGACTGCAAGGTCTGAAAATTAAAAAAAAAAAAAATTATTAAAAAAACCTGAAAATCCAAAATTAATTCATTAAAGTCCTTTGCTAAAAGACACATTGGCTAAAGGAAGATTTCTATGCATGACTTTTCACATTCTTCAGTGTCTTTTCAAATTCCTATTGCATATTTTTCGCAATAGTGCTATAATTTGAAGAAGAATTGGTTGAAGTAAAAGATTTTAAGAACAGCTGAAGAAAATGAAATGGCATGGAAGAAAGTAGAAATACATCAACCCATTGTTCCATGGGGAAGGAATACATGCCTTCTTACTCTTGAACCTCCTCTTCAGGATCCAGCAATGAGTTCCCATAAGAAATTTCCAAATTTCAAAGGTGACAATGCATAACATCCTGAAGAACACATCGCTACTTTAACAACATCATGTGGAATTCTTGGTGTCCAACATGAAGATGTTGTTATGATATTGTTCATGGATTCCCTCCAAGAAAAATAAGAATATTTTTTTTTACCTCTTTCCTACCCGGTCCATCACAGGTTGGAATGACATCAAGGATTTCTTCTAAGAGAGATTAAAATAAATTAAAGACTGTCAGGACCACCTATTGAAATTGGTTCAAATGAAGAAAGGAGAAAATTAAACCATGAGAGACTTTGTGGCTCATTTTAAACAGTTGCTTTGCAGGATACCTGAAGAGGATTCACCTCTCAAAAACAATTTCAAGATATTCTTCATCAATGTTCAATCACTAGAAGTAGGATTTTTGCTACAAATATCCCAAACAAGGAACATTATAGAAACACAAAGGATGGCCATTGAACTTGATGATGGAAAGATCAAGAACCCATCAAAGGGAAAGACCAAACATCCTGGAGATGAGAGAACCAATCCATCACTGCAAAATTGGGTGAATGAGATAACATTTTTGAAAAGTGGAATTATTTGAACAAGTTTCTCCCCAAAGAAGCAACATAAATAAGATTGTAGGAGCACCTGGAAGGCTTGCCTTGGAGGCCCCACCCATGAACGTAAATTGCATATTTCAAGAAAGTGAAGAAGAGATTGATTAAGAAAGTGAAGGTGGAAACTTCCTAGAGATTGATGAACTCGAGAACAATAGACAAATTAGATTTTGTGAGTATTATGAAGGTGATGAAGAAGATGAAGAGGATGTGCCCAGTTTCTCATGTGTGTTATTCACTTGTTTACAATCTGAGAAAAGAGCATCTCCCTCCACTGCTACGAATGAAAAGTAGGTTGATGATCCTCCTATCGCTACTCCACAAAACAAAATAATCAGTCGAGAATTCCCACTTCCATTTTCCATGAAGTCTACATTGTTAAAACCCGACCCTATAGCAAGTAAGAAGACTCATGCTATTCTAAGTAATCTTTCCAATTCCTCTTCCATTTCTAAATCTAAATTTTCTCTTGTAAAATATAATTCCTTGAAATCTCCTAGTGTGCTATTCAAAATACCATTTTCCCCCAAACATCAAATCAAGCTCCTAATCCTATCCAGACTCCAAAATCAGTCCCTTTACCCCCCTTGTCTTCCACTACTCCCTTTGAATTCATAGAATATGCAAACAAAGCCAAAGTACAAATTACTTAAACTAAATATTTATGGACTCATTCTGAACAATTTGAGAGGTTTCTCTGATACATCAGAAATGGTAGTCTAACACCCAATGATGTAGCTCATCATCCTAAAGGAGTACTACCAAACCCACCTACACCTCCCTCATAGAACATTCTTTCTTTGAGTGCATCAAAGACTAATAAATTTGAACCTTTCTATGTCAATCTTCTTGTTGGAGAATATGTATCGAATAATTACATAATAAATTTTGGTGCCTTAGACAATGTTATGCCTTTGAAGGTCACCAAGGATTTCAAAATTACCATGACTCCACCTAGTATCTCTTGTTACTCTTTGGAGTTAAAAGAGGTATCATTTATAGGGAAATTCAAAGATGCACAGGTCCTAATCTATAGATTTCCAGAAAAGAAAGTTTCAGCGATGATTTTGGTAGTAGATGTCCCATCCTCATTTGGAATGTTGCTGAGTAGAAGTTTCTGCCAAGACTTGGGAGGTAAAATTTAGATGAATTGGTCTTCTGCAACCATACCAGTGAAGGGAGACATGGATAAATTGATTCCCGAGAAGAAGATGAGGTACATGGTACAAAATTATGGAAGCCTAGAAGCTAACATCTTATATCAAGGTAGCAGGAAGATGAATCACTTTGTGGAAACTGAGGAAGAAGAGGATATCCCTATCTTGATATGTCTCGACATTCCTTCCCGAAGAGATTTGGAATTTGAAGAAGCATTGAGGAGATTCAAGTTACAAGAGGGCAGCCCTGAATCACTAGATGATGCAAACCATGAAGAAGAGGAAATGGTGCTTGATGATTTTCAAGAAGAAAAATCAGCTTATATGCTTATCCAAGATGAGGAGTTATTCTCATTCCCATTTGGGGATGAATATGATCTTAGTCAGGCCATCTATGGAGAGAAAAAATCATCTTGTGATGAGCCCATGAAAGGCTTAAAAGAAATATCCATACAAGAACTGTTGAGAGCCACAGAAGAAATAAAGGACCCTGAGCTCAGTCTCGAGCTCCTGATGTAAGCCATGAAAATCTGCAAGAAAAGCATGAAGCTTGATTTGGAAGCCTTAACCAATGTGAAGGTTGGTCATATTGCAAGATAAGGCAAGATGAAAAATATGACACTGCTCTTGAGCTAATGGTTGATGGATGCAATGATGAAATGGAGATATTTTCTTTCCCATTTGAAGATGAAGAATCTTTCCATGATGAAGAAATAGAAGCAAGGAGTTTCGAGATCTCTGAAGATGAAGCTAATTTTGATGAAGGATTGGTAGAGTGCAGAGATTCCAAGATGATGAGGTAATCCCTCCATATAATTTCCTTGAAGCTACAAAATAAATATTCTTCAAAGGTGTACAAAGAGGAGTTGCAAGAAATGATGAAACATAACTCCATGTAAAAAATATTGGATGTAGTAGAAGTTGTGGAAGACCTCAAGCTGATTCTTGATCTCTTCACTCATGTCATGGACATACAAGACAAGTATGAGGTCACATCCAATCCTTCGTCAGTACTCAAGCACCTCACAGTGGAGTAGACATAAAGGATGAAGTCAAATGTTTCTCATGGAGAGATTTCAATGAGCATAGACCCAAGAAATAAAGTAACTCAGAATATCTAAGGAATTGGAATGAAAATCAGCTTTGGGGTAGCGATGAGACGCTCGATGGAGAATTAACTATATGGATAAACATGGAAGGAAACTGGCACTATGAAACTGATTTCAAAGAATATGAAGGTAGTGGAATTTCCAAGCAAGGACCTGAGCATCAAGAAGCTCACATGGAATCACTCCTACTAAGTACATAGATAATTGTGAAAGCACCTGGCTTTCATAAGTAGCTGAGGAGGGGAGGCTAATTTTTTGAACCTGTCAATGGCTTCACATAACATCATCATTCAGTTTTTCCTCTTCAAGGGTAACTTTTGAGAAATCAAAAGTGCTTAAGTGAAAGTGGGTTGTCTCCCTACCTTTTACCATAGGTGATATTATTAGGTGTGTTTCCCCCTTTTATGTGTCATGTGTTTCCTATGTGTTTCCGTCTTTTTTTGTGCATGTTTGTTTCCTTCTTCTCTCTCCATTTGTTGTAAGTTGTACATGAACTTTGCAAGGGCCCAATGGATACATCATTGGTCAATGAATTATATGGTCTAAGATTGAGATTATGGATTCCCATGTCATGTCTTCACTGCACTCATTCCATGTCATGTCCCCAAGCTAGAGCCAACTATTTTTGTGTAAATGTACAACAAGGAAATTGACAATTTCCAAGCACGATAACCATACCCCAGTGTTAAATATTTTAAGTTCTATCATTCCTAAGATAGCCCAAATCTATCCAATTAATTTTGTGACCTCCCGATTAATGTTATATCATCCTCTTAGATGATTTAGGAAATTCCATTCATTCCCCCTAGGTGATTTTAGGAAATTTCTAAAAAAGATGTTATTTTCTGGCAGTATTGGAAGGGCTATCGCTGGCCTTCCCAAGACTGGATTAAACCCCCTAGAGAAGAACGGAAGGAAAAAATTCAACTTGGAGGTGAATTGAACACCTTAGAACATTATGGAAATTATTTTGGAAGGTTTGGGGAAGTTTTGAAAGACTTGGAGTAGTCTAAATGAAAAGAAGGGTTCACAAGCCTAGGCATTACACAAGCCTAAAACAACTGCTAGGATTCAGAAGAAGATTTCAGGAGCTCCAGAGGGAGTTATATGTAAAAAAACATCACCATAAAAGGGGATTCAAATACCTACATGATGCTGAAATCATATTTTTCAAAACACATTGGCGAATAGAATTTTTAGGATTTTTTTATCAAGAACAAGTGGAGTCTCAAATCACAAATCCAATTTTTAAGGGATCAAATGGATGAATCAAGACATGAGACCCCAACCATTGGATTAAAAATTCTATTTCCAGTCAGGATCATATAAAATTTCTCCAATAAATTCCACTGGGAGCTCAATTTATCATCGTTCCAAGTTACCCTCTCAAAGGTAGTTCGGGACTTAGTCATTTTTTGGGAGGACATGTGTTAGCACCAGGAGCCTTGGCGGGATTTCCTGTCCCCAAGGTGTCCCTAAGGCTAGGTACACCAACCCTTGAAAAATTCTCCCAGCCCCCATGTGACCTCTGGGACCGTCATGTGACCTCCAGAGTCTTTTGGTCACTCACTTGACAGTTTAGGTGCATTTTTGGAGCATCCATTCCATGTTGTCGGATCAAACGCCACGTGTCAGCTATAGGACCACCGTGGAAACTGATGTCCCTCATGTACCTAATTTTTAAAAATGAACTCAGCCCCTATGGGGAGTCTTTTGGTCACTCACGTGACCCTTTGCCCCCAGGTGCATTTTTGGAGCATCATTCCCTGTCGTCAGATAAAGCACCACGTGTCAGCTCCAAGACCACCATGGAAATTGATGTCCCTCATGTACCTGAGGTGAGGGACATAAAACATGGAAAAATGTGCCCAGCCCTCTAGGATATTTTTTTGGTCACCCATATGACTAGTTTCCAACCCCTCAGTGCTTTAAAGATGATTTTAGAACACTCATTACCTGTCGTCAGATCGCCGCCACGTGTCGTCCTCCTGACCACCATGGAATTTGATGTCCCTCATGTCCCTGAATTTAGGGAAATAAAACATGAAAAAAATCACCCAACTCCAACAAAAAAATTTGAAAAATTTTCTAACTATTAGCTGCTTCTTTATGCTTCTTGTTGCTACTCCATTACTAGAAGAAAACTGCAAAGAACACCATTCCACCACTCCACCATTGTAAAATATTGAACCAGATCCATTACAAGATAATTATCCTTCAATCCATGATGGTACATAGAGGTATCATAAGAATAATTCATTGAGATAAGACGAAGAAATGAAAAATAGAGAATAAGAACTGTGGAATTCCCCATTGCCATGAAATCAAAATTTGAAGAAATCTTCCAAACCGGAATACAGATTGACAAACCGTTTGTTATTGAGTTCTTATCTCTTAAAGGCAATTACAAAATAATAGTAAAACCTAAAATTCTTAGCAAGGACTTTTCAGTAGAAGAGAAATCCTCTTTCTAGCTCTACGAAGGAAAAATCTCGATTTCCCATCAAACAGGTCATCGGATTAAAGAGAAATTTCACCTGAATCACCATAATGGAAAACCTATTGCAATGGATTTGATTTCATTGAGAAGAAAGAAAAAAAAGACCTAAAAAGTTCAAGCTCCATTAATGGCCACCATGATATAGTAGTGGAAAATATCAGTAAGCTACCTCTCTACTTCTCAGGGTTCCAATGAGTGAAATCACACAAAAATTAGAGGGAATGATCATTTAAAATCCTAGTTTCACATGAACTAGTTTTCATGCCATGAAGCCCCTATTTTTTAGGGATATTGAGGGATGTATTTTTTTCATCATTATTCCCTCTTGAATAAATTTTCAAATTCCTGAAAATTTGGCGAGTGAAATCATTCGAAATTCAGAGGGAAGGATCTCAAAAAGATCTAGATTCTCTCAAACTAGTTTTTACACTATGAAATCCCTACTTTTTAGGGATATGGAGGGCTGTGATTTTTGTTAGTATTCTTCCCCAACTGATGAAAATATCATTTTCCCACTTGTTAGGATGAAGGAATTACAAAAAATTCAAGCATGGAACCTTGGAATAAAACCCTGAATTTCAAGACCCATTTTGTCACAATTTGACATTCGTGGCGCACTTACTAAAAATATTATGTCTCCCTACATAGGGATCTATTACTTCTGGTAAGCCACCATTTGAAGAGGATATGAAGAATGAGGTAAACATATAGGATAAATTGTAGTTAAGGTCATCAAAAATGTCATCTTGGTTGGCAATTTAGACTTACTAAAAATAGTAAGTTACACTCAAAGAGTAGTTTCGACATAATGGGTCGTACAAGGATAATCATTGCAGAGGGACATATATTGTTTAGGATCATCCTAGTCATTTTCAAATCGGGAATTTGAGATCCATCTTAGTTCATTCAACTTGGTGAGTGTTCATGAGCTAATTGGAAGGAGTTTCACAGTGTGCAAGGAGTTTAAAGATTCAAAGTTTCACTATATTTGGCATTTTCCATCAACAAGGATCAACGGACTTCATCAGGAATGACATCTCCTCTTCTTCATCTCTCTCTCTTTCTCTCTCCTCTTTCCCTAACTTTCTCTCTACTTTCCAATGTTCTAATTTCACGTTGGGGATTGCACTTTTTCATATGTCTTAATGTTCCTAATGTAATAAGTCACCTTTATGTTATAAAAAGGGACTTAAAAGTTTCCTAGGAAGTTGAAAAGTTTTAAGTTGTGCGAGGACATATGAAAAGGCATTGGGGGGAGAAGATGATAAGTCACCTTCTCATTCTATAAATTGTAATTCAATTCCCATTTCAAAGGGTTGGAAAATGTTCTTGTAAAAACAAGAGTGCATTGTACCTAGAGAAAGCAAAGGAGATATCCATTTTCTTCTGTTATCCTCTACTCTCAAATTTCTTCCATTCCCACATTATGTACAAATTTGATTTCAAGAAATCAATACAAGAAGGAGTTTCTAGCCTTTCTTTGATGATGGATATTCTTGATAAACTTTGAGATTAGTGCAATTCTATCTTGGTCTTGTTTCCATTTGCAGGGTTGTTTCTTCTAATAAATGCATGTGTTGAATTTTCTAACTAGTGTGTGTAGGAATCTGATTTTCTACCTACAACATTAGTTCCCCTATCTCTTTTCTCACTCCCCTTTCCCACTTTTAAGATAAAGTCTTCCCTAGCAAGAGATTTCTAGCTTTGTCGCAAGGTCAATGGAGTGCCCCTGTTGGATCCCAGGTCGAAAGGCCACCACAGAAATCCACATTTTCTCATGCATGCATATACAGAAGCTGCACCGGTTAAGTAGAGGGACTTAGATTCCCAAAGTGTTGGAAAGAAATCCACAAGTTTTCCACCCGAAAAATTTTCTCACCAACACTATAAGATATTTCATCAAACCCTTCAACTTCTAAATCATATTAATTTCAGATGAGCATTTGGAAGGTTATCATTTAGAATATGGATACTGACTAGAGGGAAGAATGTCTACAATGTCCATCATTCTTCTGGTTTTGCATAGATAGAAGGGGAGAGAAAGAGTTTATAATAGCCCAAGGATGACTCTTGGTGTCTTTTTCATGTAGATATGTCTTATTGAATGAGTTACTTAGAGGCTCTTCATTACACTAGACACCTAAATAGTTCCTTCCTTGACGAACATTACAAGTAAGATTATCCCGAACTGCATTCTTCAAATTTGAAGTAGAGTCAGACTGCTTAGTCACATCATTCTAAGGTGCTATAGAAAATCCTCCCAATATTCTTCCATTTAAGCATTCTTACCCATTCTTTGAGTTCAACTTTGTAATAATTTAGCCAATTGTGCACTGGAAATGTACTTAGTGTGGGGTAAACCTGACATAGCACAATTCATCAACGCTTAGTCATAAGGAAAAATTGAATTGTACCTTTCAACATGGAAGTCTGAGAGTTTCAAAATTTATTTTTCTCTCATTAGAATCAAGAAGGTAAGTTACGTGAAGACTGAGTCTCTTTTTTTGAGACTATAGCAGTTTGTCACGATAACAACTCTATGTTACAATGTTAACATGGTAGAGTGAAGCACAGAAAATGTTATTAAGACTTTCGCTTTGATGATTCATGAATCTATTTTTGAAACTTTTTCAATGTGATCACAGACCCCAAAACATGAAATGCGGTCTAAAGATACAATATATGACTGATTTTTGACTAGGATGAAATCTATGTGATTAGCGCACTTGCATTTTTCCCTCAAAACCCTAAAGTTTCACATGGTTATGATCTCTGCAGGACATCCCAATCCTTTTACATAATTCAATTCTCATTTAATTCCAAATGAAAATTTAAATTCTTAGTTCATTTTTTCCTTGAGGTAATGATTTATCGGACCTTTTTCATGTATGTCTTTTTCCCTAGCACATACCTTAAATTGTTCACAAAAATCAAAAATAAATTGCAATTCAGTGACTGCACAGCTTGGCAGGGTTCATATAATAATTATTCATTGTCATACTTCATATGTCTTTTCCTTAAATTTGGTATTATAAATAGGTATGACATCCATCCTAGGTTAGTTTTGATTTCTTAGGATTAACATTATCAGGAAACACACCTTTCAAGCTACTAATTAATTATCCTTGTTTATTTGAAAAGACTGTCTGTACACATATGAGTCCAAGCTTCATAATGCGAATGACAATGGAAAAACATACAAACCTCGTACCTATAATCACTTTTCTTAGAATATCAGCATATGAAACCCTCTCATTAATTAATTTTAAATATAAAATTCTAGAGACGCAAGAGAATCACATTCAAGACATTGAAAGATGAGGGGTTTCCAAAAAAGACATCTTCAAACAAGCTCTTGTACACTATTTTCTTAGCAGGACAACTTATGTGTCAGGAAGAAGGCAAGATGCCCTTGTATCTCTATAGCTCACTATGAAGATAAACCATAAAATTCAAAAATGTCCATTAGTATTGGCAAGAAATATAAATGTTCCAACACAGTACATTACACATTACACACCGAACACTGTATTAGTCACTTTGTTTCTCAGACATCATTGAATGAGGTTGTCCTTATTCAAACCAGAGGATGTAACTTTTACTAAAGATGATGTGTGAATTTCATTATAATGACCATGTATTGGAATGATGAGGACCTCATTAAATTCTAAATATATGCAAAATTCCAAGATAATCTTTCTGTAGAGCTACTAAAAATGACACATTTCAATTTCAATGCTTCAAGAAAACAGACCTGAGAAGAGGAAATAGGCCTGTCAAGAAGATCTGTTAATATCTTCTCCATATGACTCATCTAAATTTCACCTGAAACTCTTTGTAACACTTCATGTTAGGAGTTGTCTTATAAAAAATATTCTATCATTTCTCTGAAGGATTACTTCATATTTTTTTTGGTGCTAATTTTGACAGAGGCCTTAGAATGCATTTTTCAAGAGGGATGTTGTTAGAAAAACTTGAGATAACATTAAATCCCCATTTTGAAAATTTGATGAAATTTTGAATTGAAGCACTTAGAGTAGATCTAACTCATATACTAACATTCCATGTGTATTATTCAAATAATGAAGCCTTATTTTTTCCAATACATATGTAGACCCATCTCATTTACCTTAGTCATGACACTGTGATATTCTCAAAAGTAACTTTGGCTAACTTTTGAATTTTGCCTCCAGAAGCCAAATGCACATGGTTATTTCTCACACATAACCTTAGACAATAGTACTAGGCTTCTCCCATGATATATTTTACCTTACCATGACTTTTAATAACCTGAGTTGGCACCTCATCAGGCCCCAGATAACATGCCTAAATGAGCTATGTTGGCAACAATAACTTCCACTATATGACCTAATATTGGTCCTATGAGATCTCTTTCCCATGCTTGAAAATATGTATAATTGACCTATGAGAAAATATGAAAGTAGGAAATACAACCTATAATTTTACTTTAGTGATAAACCACTAAAACTGTTTGAGGCTTGTGGCACCCTAAAACCAGTTTTGAATACCACCTGGATGAAAAACCAATTTAAAAACCACCTACAATGAACAACCAATGGAGACCTTCATGCCTTTGACTAAGAGTTCACTACACCACACACTTCTGGATTCACATCAATCACAAGGTATGATTTTCTCAAGGATAAAACACCAGGTTTTGTGAGTTGTGGTGTCAATAAAACTGTGACAAGATGCTCATCAATAGATTAAGTCAGGTACAAACAACCTCGCCAGTATTCTGATGAGGTCCTCTGTGTTGAGGTCTTGAGAAAATTTTAACTTTAAGAAGAGATAAAGACCTACGATGCATGAAATAACATTCCTAGAGTATTAGGTGTGTATAATTATCTGAGATGAAACTTATCACCACATATCACTAAGGTACATCCCCCTATTGTCACCATAAAAAATAATAAGAGGCATGGCATCCCGTACAGATTTTTTTTCCTAGGCGAGTCGAGCAAAGGAACTCTTCCCTATTACAGAAGTCTCAAGAAAGCTAGTGGTTGATAGCATATGGTCTCTCAAAGTGGCATCCTGTCAAGTCTAGTTAGGTGAGTCAAGTGAGGGAAATCTTCCTTACAACACATAAATATGTAGTATAGTCTCGATGAGGTGATCAAGCAATGCTAAGGTTTTGCTAGAAGCCTATTACAGGAAAGACAGTTTTTTATGACTCTCATACAAGTGATTTTGGAAGACATGAAGGTTCTATCATCAGAAAGGCAAGAAGGTCTCGAGTACACTGAACAAGTGTTTCAAGTCAGGGGATGATATGCAATTGGGCCAACTTCATCACAGTTCTAAACAAAGTAAATGGATCATGAGAAGGAAGCATGTGGAGTGAGATAAATACGTATCCATAGTACAAAAGGATGAAGCCATAAGTACATTGGATTCAGTCGTTGTGTACATTGGAAAATCATGGTCAGTATACACTGATCAGAAAGCTGTCGAACAAAGAATTTATCAAGGCACAATGAGACACTAAAGTGATTCATGACGAATGTGGAGGAAAAAAAGTGACTTCTGGAACATTTTTTATTGAGGATATTTAGGTTATGTTAATCCATTGCGATATGTGTGCATGACAAGAAATGTGTGAGTGAGTGTTAGCATCAGAGAGATATGATTTGTATGAGTCATTAGATATATGAGATAGAAGATCCTAATATTTGTATATGTGGATGAAGACTAATGTAAGATATTAGTGACAATATGAATGAAGAATGATTTTTTGAGCAAGTAAGTGTGTCTACTGTATTGTTTCCATTGTGTACATGATCTTTGTTTTCATAATTTAGATGTAGTATCATCATTGTATCTCGTGTATATCGCTAGACTATAAAGAGGGGTCAGAAGCATTATTAAAAATGGAACAGAGGTCATGTCAGGAGTGTTTGGTATTGATGGTTACCAACAATGTTATCAAAATGCCATTAACAATGAAATGGAGATATAGAAGGCTTGAGGATAGGGTGAAACTATACCCCTTATTTCTTATTGTAAATCATTTTGAAACCAAATAAATTCTTTTAAGGGCAAAAGAGTGTTATGACTTCATGTGAGTCCCTCCAAGAAGAAATATTGGAAATTCAAATTTCAAACATGAAGGCTCCCATTGGTAGTGTTATGTTTGGTGATGTTTGGTAGGATTAGTCATATCCTAAGTTGGTTTCAAAGATTGGTCCTGAGGTCCATCAAGGTGGTATCATGATGGGGACATGTAGTGTAGATGTGTCTGTATGACATCAACATGGCCAGCTTATGGTTTTTGATGGTCGAGACGGCTTCATGTGATAGGAAAAAACCTAGTCCTAGAACATATAAAATGATTTTGCGTAGACACAAAATCACACACTTTGAGTCATTATTTAGTCTCTAGTCACATACTACTATTCATCATGGTTCCTAACTTATGAAAGAGTTATAATTTACCGATGTCTTTAGCTACCATTTCATTTCATTTCTTATTGTCGTACTTTCAGATCTTGCACCTACACATTGGCCCAGTATATCTTTTCATACTATGTTTTTCATATTTTCTGGACTTGAGCACCCAACGAGGATTCCAGCACCAAGCGCCTCATCCCCTTTGGGTGCCTTGATCCTCTTTCCACTTTAATCTAACTTTTTAGGTAACTTTATAGTCATTTGAGAGTCTTCTATATTTTTTGTGGTCAGTCATTCTTTTCGGGGTTGATTATGAAATTAGAAGTGAAGAGAACCATATAAATATAAAGTTATGTGATCACAATAAGGGAACAAGCACTAAGCATCTAGCTATCACCACCTAAGAGTTACATCCATTAACGACATCTAAAACTACATTTTCATCTAGCTAGCTCCATCACAAGGCACACAAGGCTAGTTCATCTACATCAAACTTCGTAGGAGATGAATCTATTGTTTCCATGCACACATTTACTACATCCTACATCTATGTATTTTTTCACTACTTCAATAAGTGTGATTGGTACAAGAGAAACCTAGGGAAGAATTACACACATACCTAGTACTACATTGGGTCTGAGATGTAGTGCAACATTCAGTGATAAGTCCATCAATTTGGTATATGAGGAAATTCCGGACCCTTTATATGCATATTTCATTTTTAGGGTTTTGATGATTTTTCTAGGGTTTTAAAGGTGATTCTTCCATCTCCTATTCACAGTGACATTCGACACAGTTTATCAACATTAGTACAATAGGAAGTGAACACAGGAGAACATATAGTGACACCTCAAAGGAGGTTTTTTGGCCATTTCCACATACCAGCGCGCCCATATCTCAAACTAGGTCACCCACGGGTGCCCCTATCCCTTTCCAGGTGCCATAGTCTAGTCACATAGCTCAGATTTGTGCTTTCTCAAGTTTTTGTGTGGTCGTTTCCTCCTCTTGTTCACCTGGTCTACACTGAAACACAGTCCCATGAAATCTATGAATTAGCTAAGGCTTTCCTTACCCCTTCTTGCACATTAGGGTTTCATATGTTCTAGCTTAGTTTTCTCAGGTGTATTTCAGTATCTATTGTTCCATTTATTCACTTATTTTATTGCTCCTATAACATTAGATTACACTAGAATATATTTATATTTTAGATAATCATTTTGGTGAGCCCAAATCATCCAAAACTTTCTTCGAATCATGTATTTTCCTTAACAAGTCATGGATCAATCATCTTATCCTAATTTTTCACCCACTACAATCTCTAGTATAGTCACTACTACTAGTTATTTTATGCAAGTGTGTACTCACCATCCCCCTCACTTTGTTATGGGGCTATGATATCATCAAACAACTTAAGAATATGTCCTTTAATATTTCTCTTTGTTACTTTCTGCATAATGCACTTGACTTTCATCAAACACAAGAAGCATCCCTTTATGCCATTCATATAAAAAGTGATAACTCTGTGGTAGCCTTTACACACCTCATACAATCTCTTCAAAATCTTCCACATGTTATATCCTTCACTGATGAGAATTTGTCGCCTTTTGCCAAAAGTAATCCATGCGCACCCTTTCTCATTACCATCATCATTAGCACCACTTGCATCAGACAAGTACTTATTGATAATGGATTAATCATCAACCTATGTGTTTATTCTCTTTTAAAACAACTGGGTATTAGAGATAATCTCATTTCTAACAATTCTACTATCATCTGAGGTTACGAATTTACCAATCGCACATGTTTAGGGACTATTTCATTACACATATTTGTTGGGACTAAGACCATTCTCATTTACTTCTAAGTTATAAATTCCTCATTTCGGTTTAATCTATTGTTAGGTAGACTGTGGATTCATGTAATGTAAGCAGTTCCATCTACTATTCACCAATGTGTCATTTTTTTGCATGATGGTTATGAATAGGCTATTACTGTTGATATTGAACCATTTAATTTTTGTTGCATAAACTATTTTTCTGGTATGCCTATTCCTCCTTCATAACCAATTCCATATGGTAGTATTGATACATATGACATTGGTCAGTCTAGCACCCCACCATCTTCATCTGCCACTCCAAATAATCTAGTTATTTCTACTCACACTACAACAATTATTTCACCTCCTGTATTAGCTCCTACCAACACTTCTTATCCACCTATCAAGGTGCCTTCCAATCCTCCAGCTAGTGCAACAGCTACCAACATACTAGAGAAATCTATACAACATGATAATGCTAACATATATAATTCTGAGGATTGTGGTTTGAAGTCGATATTGTCGAACTTACTGATGAAGAATTGAGACAACTTAACTTTACTCCTATAGATTTTGATGACTCTTATTTTAAGGAAGACTTTTTGGCTAATGGCCTAGATGAATACAAATTTAAGACCCCTCCCTCTACTAATTCTATGATACTTTATCAGGGTTTTTTCAACACTTTAGACATTGTTTCATCTCCTCCTACACAATTTGTTTCTCCACCACCTCCTTTCACATTTATACTATTAATCAATAAATCCTTTTTGCATAATATCCCAGTTGATCATACTTTTTCAGAAACTATTTACACACATGAGGCCTTAACTAGGCTTCACTTGATGCTTAATGACATATTACCACCAATTCACTAACCTTATCTATATCATGTTTATTCTCACATTACAACTTCCTATGGCATTCATGTGTTGTATTTGATGGTATTCATTTCATGTTCCCCTCGCACTTCTCCATTAACACTTGGGAAATATTATCTTGACTGTATTGGTGGTATTGCAGATACCAACCACACTTCTCTTACATTTTCTATGCCATTCGGCAATGCCTCCATCACTAATGACTCATCTCCTACTTATTCTTTGAATGTTTCTCGTTTGTATACACATGACTATCCACCAGTACCCTTTACTAATGATGAATATGCAATGATCATCTACATCCTATGTCATAATAATTATTTGTATGAACCACCTCATTTTATTGCTTATCACATCTCCAATTCTGCTCCAGTAGGATTTGATCACAACAATGATGGTCTCCTCAACAATATCACATGATCATATTCACCATAACACACTTGGGGGAATTATGCTTATCTATTCCACCCTCACACCCCTCAATCCCTCATTCTCTTTTTTCATAAAATGAATTGAAGCATTGAAATAAATTACGAATAGCGTGACAACCAGTGCGGCTATGTTGTCTTATGTACCACTGTGGACACGTATGCATAGCTGAAAGGGTATACATACATGTACAAAATTGTATGCGTGACATCATAATGGTTCATGTTGGCTCATAGCTACAAACTAAGGTTGTAATTCATTCAATGTGTTGGCATGTTGTCTTGTTTTTGTAGAATGATGGTTTTATTAATCATCTTGGAAGACTATTATGGCATGCTGTGTGTTGTGAAATATCTTCTAGATATATAAGATAAACCTTCACTGTGGGGATGCATAAATGGCATCTATCCCTTCATGGCTATTATTATTATTGTTTTACTTTTGCATGTTGGATGAGTTTAAGTTGCAAAAAAAATATGGTTGGAACTTACACACAACTTCTATACTTTAGTCAGTACAAGGAAATAATGATATTGTGGAAGGTACTAAACCGCATACTGAACTTGGTTTCTTTCACAACCGTTATATTAAGTTTGATCAAATCTTATATTGTGTAGCATGGGATAAGTGTTTGATTAATTGCTAGTGAGCTTGGCTATGAAGATGATGTGATCATCCCCGTCGACCTATTTGAATGTCCTCCATGCAAACTTTGTTATGATAAACTTCTATAAGTTTACATATTTAATTATAAAACATTTTAAGCTATATAGAGGCATTCAATTATTAAAATAATTGAAAGACTACAAGATATTTTTTTATTAATATTACCTGCAATTTGAAAATGAAATCATATATTTTCAGGTATCTTTATTAATTAGATAGACCATGTTGAATGACTACATTGAAGACCCACCAAGTATAAATAAATACAATTTATGATTTTTCTACTAGGCTTGGTTAATCACCAACCTTTAATTTGATGAAGGTATTCACCTTTTGGAACAGATAGTTATATGCCTATCCATGTAAATGCTTAAATTTGGAAGAAGAATATAAGTTTCTATAAATCACGCCATTTGTGGAGGGAAAATATTACCGGCAGTGGAAGTCTGGTTAAAATATTAAATAGAATTGAATATATATATATATCTATATATATCTATATATATATTTAATGCATTTAATTATGGAGATAAGCTTTGGAAGTGGTGAAACTTCCTGGGGAAGCTATCAGCATGCAAGTGGTTCATTTTATTTTTTTCTTTCTTGTTGCAACTGTAAACCCTCCTCCTTTCGAAAGTTCCATTTTTGGGAACCAAATTCGTAGTAGTTCTTGAAAGGTAGCTCGTTGGAAACTTTGTGAGATTAAAAGGATCTCAATAATTTGTAGAGAAGGAGGATACGTGAGATAGATGAGTCTTTATTTTCATTTGGAACTATGTTTCTTGTGGCCTTGAGCAAGAAATGCTAGTAATCGCATCTTGGAAGGGAAGAGTAGTTTCTGGAACTGTGAGGTGAAAGGATTTTGGTTTCATCAGGTATGAATCACTCTCTCCCCCTCTTAATATCTTATTCAATCTTATATTTGAATAGATAATCTGCTGTAACATTTTCTTTGGTTTGAATATGCATGAGGAAGGTCACTACTGTGTACTGTATGATTCTTGTGAAATTATGAGTGACTGTGTTTGAGCTTTCAGAGATCTATAGTATTAACTGTTAGTTTGGGTGTTGTTGTAATGTGTGACTATCATTGTTAAACTGTGTTCTGTTATACTATGGGAAAGTGCAAATTCTTTTACCTGAGTTCTATTACTCTCTATTTGAATATTAATTTATTAGCTCTGGGTATTACCCAGATGCCTGAATATTTATATGATTAGGGAAATTACCTTAACCAACATGCTCAGTGATTTTGGTATTATGGGGACTATGCTGGCTTCGTTGTATAACTAAAACCATGTTTAGTTTCGAATTGTTTTACCTCCCAGACCATGGGGTCAATTCCATTTTAGAAAATATAGCAGTGACAATCTTACATAAAAACCCATAAGGGATTTTCTGATCTGGTTGTTTTTAATTGAGCAGTTTTATCCAGTCAGTCTGGGTGCATAAAATGATTAATACTGGGTATATGATAAATTAATCTAGCTGGTAATTTTATGTGCATGTTTGAGTGTGAATGATTATCTAGGGAGATCCAAGATCTGTATATGATGTTTAGCTAAATCTTATCGATCACCGTAAAGTGAATATGGAGACCTCCTGACAATGCAAACAAGCCAGTAATAAGTGATTTCCCTTGCGTCATTGATTAGTATTGACGTTAGCTGGGAAGGGTTTTGAACTAAGCAAGATGGTAGAAAATAATTTTAAAAGCTCTTGATTCAGTTAAGGGTAATTGGAATTTAGTTAATTAACTTCTAAACCCTGAGATTGGATAACTTAATGTGTTTTGTTAATTTTAGTGATTTCTATATTCGGGAAAAATAAAGATTCCCTAGCAAGGTATAATTATCTTGTATTAAATAAAATAATAAATTATACTTATAGGATTATATAAGTCATGCCTGAAAGGTAGTGTATATTATTTGCCTAAATCAGATATTGACCTATTCCAGTAATAGATGCCTAATGGAAAGTAAGGAGGAGTAATGTTTTTTATGGTTACTGTTTTGAAAATATTTTCTAGAGAATTTTCGGTGTGTACAAAAGTAGCATGCTGAAATCAGTCCATGTGGATGCCAGGAATAATATCTTAAGGATAAAAAGGTATAAGAATATAGTTATGAGTTTTTATAAGTTTTGCTACCATTGGCTCAATTTTATTAAGCCATTAGCTTCTATTAATTATGCCATATTCCTTTATTGGAAAACGAGATCATGAGATAATAGGATCTCATCACTTTCATACATTTAATTTGGTGAATATTAGTTTTAGTATAAGGGTGAGATACCCTTTTTTATTTCTTAACTTTTGACATCTCTAGTTCCATCGAGAATGGGAGTCATTATGTTATTTTTGTATTCTACATGCGAGTATCTTATTTTCCACTTTGTTTGTGTTGGATTAATAAAACTATTGATAGCAGCTGGTTTGACTTATAAATTACCATGATGCTGAATGAGGAATGATTTCCATGAATGCTTTTATCCTAAGTTGTTAAGTGTTCTATTTCTGTGATTTCCTTTTATTAAGACATTTAAAAAAATTATGACAGCGAATAGTTTTTAGATGGATGAAAAGAAATTATTGTAACATTTGATGATTGAATCCTTGCATTATTGTGTTGTTACCATAATTGTAATGTTGCAGCCTACCATTTAATTAAAAATCATATTGCATAAGTTATTAGGTGGGGAAAAGGGCTATTCATGCCAGTCATGTTGGACTGACCATGTGCAATTTTGTACATCAAGTTTTCAGTGCAGGGAAAAAGGGAACTTTGTGGCAGAGTCTAGATGGTGCAAAATGTATTTTCCTTAGAATGCATGAGTGATTGGATTGTTTTGAAACTGAAATTTAAGTCTTGATATATTGTAAATATTAGGGTTATGGAGCTCAAGATATAATAGCTCACTTATGAGCTTGTCCTTGATAGTCTGTTTAAAAAAAAATATAAGGCAAGGAAGATGTATAGAAATGATCTTTGTTTTATCCAGAGGAAATAATATTATTTCAATTTATGATCAAGGTTGATTAGACACTTGTTCCCTTTATCTTATTCTTTAGTTACTGTGTTGTAAATCGAAGATCTTTACATATCAACTAATTAAATAAATATAAGTTATGATTATATGATGTCCAATTGGGATTAAGAGTCAATTCGTTTTACGGTTTATAAAAAAATTAATACTTGGAAATGCTATTGGTTATTTTAACCATTTTCGTCAAGCTACAAGCATGTAGTTATTATGGATTGTTACCCAATAAAACTGTTGAGAAAATATTCTATTATATTACACATTAACAATGAGGTAAATAAAGAAATAATTTAGATTATTTCAAGTACTATTGAAAGTAGGATGGCATGGCAGTGTAGGTAATGATGCATGCAACACTATTGTGTATCATCAAAATATAACCAAACGCTATTTTATTAAATCATGTTTGGTATAATCAATGAAGTAACCTTATACCAAAGGGGTCTTAATAATTTGACCAGTTAGCTTGACTGGAAAAATATGAATATGTGTTGGTAGTATGTATGGATACCCTGTAGCACTCTAATCTCAATTACGGTGAATTCAAATAATAATATTAGAGTAAATTATTAAAGAAATAAAAGGGGAAACACCAATAGCTTCGGTAGATAGGTAATAATACCATATTCTCAAGTAATGAATCTTAGTTATTACCATAAAAGGGTATGTAATATAATCCAACTAAAGTGAAACATAATCTTAAAGTTTAAATCATTGTCAATAATGGTGAAGGCTTACTCTTAATTAAATTAAGACGCGATGCCATGTATGGAAATAGTAATGGAATAAGTAGAAGGATTGGAATTCGGGAAGGATAAATTACAAATGAAGTAATAATATAGAGATTAAGTTCTAAATGGTATAGTAAATTGTACGATGTTGACTATCGTTCACTCAGATAATATTTTAAATCCTTATGGACAAAAGTGTGTGGTCAGATATACCATTTATGCCTATTAAGTATGCAAATAAAAGGGAATGCAAGGCTAACTAATCAATTACCAAGGTATGTTGATACCTCTAGGAAGGATTGGAGTCCACTCTTGCATATAGATAAGTTTAATGCAACCATAAGAATGTGTGGATTTAAGTCAAATTATAGAAAGAGGATGTTGGTCCTATGGCTAATGTACAGTGTCATAAGACTATGATAACCAAGGAAGTTGACATGAGGGCATAATAAGATTAGTCCAGTAATTGTAGAATGTGATATTTTTTCTAGGAGATGATGACGAATTTTATTGAGGGTTGTCCCCTAATGCATCATTATGAGCATATAATTAAGATATACGGTTACAAAGGAAGTAAGATGGAAACATGCTTACTAAGTTGGGAAGAACATGGTACCTGAAACCTAACTAGTTAATACATTTATCATCCCTAATGAGGATTAGTAAATGATTATTGTTAAAAGGATCAAAGGTCTTATGTACAAAGGTTATAGCATGAGAGGATGAATGGGCAAGTAGTGTCTCCAATCATAACTTGCTTGATGGACATATTAAAACAAATGAATGCTCTGAATTAAGCTACAACTAAGAGAAGTGAAGTGCTTGTGCTTAATCATTTACTGCCGTAGATATTCTATTATACTTGACAAAGGGAATGAATCATACCTTAATACGTAGGCTTATGTAAGCACATGTCTCCGAAATGTAAAATAAAGAAACACGGGCTTAATTTTATTAATTCAAGACAGTATTTAAATGGTAATATCGATCATAGATTTGAATAGTGTTGTTTTCCATTTATGGTTAATTTGGGCATGAGATCTTGAAAGGTAATTTGAGTGTTGTAGGTTGAACTAAATTTGTACCTTGTTCAAGAATTGTAATTGTTTACAGTAATTATGTTATGCATCCATATAAATGAATAAGTGAATAAAAGTGAAATGAAAATTTCCTAATGACAAGCGTGCTGTCATGGAAA
The DNA here is from genome assembly GCA_019776745.2 of Taxus chinensis. Lineage (NCBI taxonomy): Eukaryota > Viridiplantae > Streptophyta > Pinopsida > Cupressales > Taxaceae > Taxus > Taxus chinensis. Next base: position 37,543,225 of record CM034150.1, read on the forward strand.
TGAGCATGACATTCATGACTTAGAAACTTTACGCAAAGTGGTGTAAGATGTTGATTACATTGTCAAGATTTGACTATGATCTAAGCTGTGAGATTCCTGTGGATTTCATAGGTGGAATCCTAGGTAGGCACTTAGATAGGACTAAGCTGTGAGATTCCTGTAGATTTCATATGTGGAATCCTAGGTAGGCACTTAGATAGAACTAAGCTATGAGATTCTTGTGGATTTCATAGGTGGAACCCAGGTAGACACTTAGAGGTCTTCACTTATATCTTTATCATATTCTGATAAAGGAGAACCCAAGGATACATTTATGTATGAGCTCGTACAGAGCATAGAGGGAGAATGAATAGGTTTAGTAATCTCTCATACAGCTGCACATGGTTCATGATAGTTATGGAATGGAATTGTATTAAGATTTATGTAGATTTAAATATATGGGTATTTAAATCAGCTGCATAAAAGTATAAAAAAATAAAAATTCTAGTTTTGGGGTGACAAAATCAGGGATGTCACATCTTGGTATCAGAGTTGAAGGTTGCAGCTCTTAGACTTATTGGGTCCTTACACTAATTAAAACTTCTATTTTTTTTAAGAATAACATGGATATGAGAAGGATGCACCAAGAAGAAAGAACCGGGTCAGATTTTTCTGCTGTTTCCACGGTGTAAAAGTTAGACAAAATTATGGAAATCCTTCAATATACTCGGAACCAGATAGATGCCTTAGAGTAGCTGGTGACGGGTGGAAATGACAAGTTGGATAAAAGACAACTTGAGTTTGTTACTAATGAACAACAAGAGAGTTTTTTAAATGGTGAATTGATCAATGGTGGAAGGTTTTGGACTTACCAATCCAAAGATGAACTAAACCCAAAATTTGGGAAAGCACTGGATAAACTTGTACCCTTTTCTGATAGGTTGGTATTTGAAAAGGGCAGTGGGATAAAACCAAATCTACTAGACTTTTCCACATGTAAAAATGAAAAGGATAATAGTAATTATAACTCTTATTCATCTCGAAATGGTAAGAAAATTTTATGGAAAAAGGATAGCAAGAAAAAGTGTTATGCCAAAAACAAATTTGCACAAAAACCTGCAGTGATAACCTGCAAGAAAAAGCATAATAATACTGCAAATAGCGAGGTTAAAGATGGTCAATTAGGACGTACTGGAGGACGTTTCTTATGTAGTAATGGGAATTATGCCAACAAATGTCCTTTAAAGAAGATGGATAAGCCCCGAATGATGAAAGATGTTGCAAGGGTAGAAAACAAAGGAAAGGAACATGTACCTATAGTAGGATATAGAGGGAATTATGAAGGGATCCATGAGATTAGTATTTTTCAATCCTAAAAGAAAGAAAATAGGGATTTGATGCACTTAATGAAAACCTGGTCAACAATTTTGAAGCCTAACTCTACCTGGTGGTATGGATTAAAAATATCCAATCTCAAACTTGTATTAGATAAAGTAACATTTATTTGAATGATTGTTCGGTTTTCTGTTAAATACTTGACATAATTAATTACTATTTCAACTCCAAAATATAGAAATATATCATATTTTAGTTTGTTGACTCTTAATATTGGGATATAAAGTTGTTGATGGCAAAGTCTTTAGCTTATAAAGTAACTTTGATGCTAGTCACCTTCGTAAGATTTAAGGTAAACAAGCTTTCTTGGTCTTAAAAAAAAACTGTAGACTTCTTGCATAAGGATAGGTAAAAAAGACTATCTGTACTCATTTTTGAGACAATGTTTGTTAAGAGTTCCTAAATGAAAGTTTTGATTACTCATTATGCTTCGGTAACCAAGTTGATAGTGTTCTTTGATCCAACTAGGATCTAGGAGTAATGAGTAAGGTACGTTGAAGTGATGGATGGATGATATAGCCAAGTATGACTTATATAATAATGAATGCTTAGTTTTACCAGTTACTATGAAAGACTAAGAAAGTATGGACTTATATATTTAAGTGTAATCAAGTTTCGGTTAAAGCCTTACTTGAAGTTGGATCTTATTACAACTAAATGTAATAGGAAGTAATTCAGTTTTATGTATTGTATTAAAGATTATACAAGGCTGAAAGCTGAGTTATGAAGTATCTTTTTCCTTCTTTATTACAAGTTATTACTATATATAATTTAGAGATATATGGAGGCTATATTATTATTACATCATTGAATATTTTTGAGTTAATGGTATATAATGATGATGTTAGAACGGACAGAGTATAACTTTGCGGTAACATAAGTATGGGCTAATATTGTTGTGATAATATTACTCTGGATTGAGTTTTACTTGGCTTGATTGTGGCAAATGGATTGGTTAGAGAATCATGGAAAACATTCTACTCATCCACCTTGATACTAGTAGATATTGAGAAAACTATGGTTGAATTCTTGCAAGTCTTATTTTGCTTATTACTTGTAAGCAGTGATTCGATTGGAATATGTACAGCTGAGTTATTATAATATATACTGGACGAGTATTGTTTATTAAAGCCAGTATTTGTATGGTTTTAAGGTTTTTGAATTGATTGGTTTAACATTGAGTAATGGAATTACTCAAACAAATGAAGCATAAAATAGTAACCTAGAGGTCTAATTTATGTGTGAAGGATCCATTTTTCTTTATCTATGTGGTTAAGAAAGGAACAAAACCATTTGCATTTGATGGAACTAGCTTTAAAAAGAAATTTTCTGGGGGAAACTCTATGAAAATAGTAATTACATAGGACAGGATTTGGGAAAATGGAAAGGAGACAACTTTCCCTTGCTTGTTTCAGCCTTATAAAAACTTGTTTTTAAAATTTCTTTTATACTCATTACATAAAATTGGATAATATGAATGGTTGTAATGAAAAATATTGCCATGTATTTTTTTGTGGGAATAATTCTACTAAGCAAAAAGGCTACTACAGCCAATGGAATTAATTTTTAGATCTAAAAATTGTAATATTTGAGGAAAATGGTGACTATTTTCCTTAGAAGAAGAGTATAATTATTTGTTTGAATTATGTGATTGTGATGTTTAGGTTGAAATCATCGGGATGATGATTCATTAAGAGGGGAAGAATGTCACACCCCTTAATCCCTCATTCTCTTTTGTTGTACAATGAATTGAAGCATTGAAATAAATTGCAAGTAGCGTGGTAGCCGGTACCGCTACGCTTTCTCGTGTACCATTGTGGACACGTACGCATAGCTGAAAGGGTATGCATACACGTGCACAATTGTATGTGTGACATCATAATGGTTCCTGTTGTCTCATAGCTACAAAACTAACTAAGGTTGTAATTCATTCGACGTGTTGGCATGCTATCTTGTTTTTGTAGAATGATGGTTTTATTAATCATCTAAGATGGCTATTATGTCATGTTGTGTGTTGTGAAGTATCTTCTGGATAGAGAAAATAAAACTTCACTGTGGGGATGCATAACTGGCATTAGTCCCTTCATGGCTATTATTATTATTGTTTTACTTTTGCATGTTGGATGAGTTTAAATTACAAAAAAAATATGGTTGTAACTTACACACAACTTATATACTTTAGTCAGTACAAGGAAATAATGATATTGTGGAAGATACTTAACCACATATTGAACTTGGTTTCTTTCACGATTGTTATATTAAGTTTGATCAAATATTACATTGTGTAGCATGGGATAAATTTTTGATTAATCACCGGTGAGCTTGGCTATGAAGATGATGTGATCATCACCTTCAACCTATCTGAATGTCCTCTATGCAAAATTTGTTATGATAAACTTCTATAAGTTTACATATTTAATTGTAAAACATTTTAAGCTATATAGAGGCATTCAATTATTAAAATAATTGAAAGACTATGAGATAGTTGTTTGATTAATATTACCTACAATTCGAAAATGAAATCAAATATTTCTGGGTATCTTTATTAATTAGATAGAAACCATGTCGAATGACTATATTAAAGACCCGCCAAGTACAAATTAATACAATTTATGATTTTTCTACCAGGCTTGGTTAATCACCAACCTCAAATTTGATGAAGGTATTTGTCTTTTGGAATGGATAGTTATATGCCTATCTATGCAAATGGTTAAATTTGGAAGAAGAATATAGGTTTTCTATAAATCACGCCATTTGTGGAGGGAAAATCTTACCAGCGGTGGAAGTCTAGTTGGAATATTAAATAGCATTGAATTTATATATTTAATGAATTTAATTATGGAGATAAGCTTTGGAAGTGGTGAAGCTTCTTGGAGAAGCTATCAACATGCAAGCGGTTCATTTTTTTTTCTTTCTTGTTGCAACTGCAAACCCTCCTCCTTTTGAAAGTTCCATTTTTGGGAACCAAATTCGCAGCAGTTCTTGAAAGGTAGCTCGTTGGAAACTTTGTGAGATTAAAAGGAGCTGAATAATTTATAGAGGAGGATATGTGAGATAGATGAGTCTTTATTTTCATTTAAAACTGTGTTTTGTGTGGCCTTGAGCAAGAAATACTAGTAATCACATCTTGGAAGGGAAGACTAGTTACTAGAACTGCGAGGTGAAAGGATTTCAGTTTCATCAGGCATGAATCACTCTCTCCCCCTCTTAATATCTTATTCAATCTTATATTTGAATACATAATTTGCTACATCATTTTATTTGGTTTGAATATGCATGAGGAAGGTCACTACTGTGTACTATATGATTCTTGCAAAATTATGAGTGAATGTGTTGAGCTTTCAGAGATCTATAGTATTAACTGTTAGTTTGGGTGTTGTTGTAATATGTGACTATCATTGTTAAACTGTGTTGTTATACCATGGGAAAGTGCAAATTCTTTTACCCGAGTTCTATTATTCTCTATTTGAATATTAATTTATTAGCTCTGGGTATTACCCAGATGTATGAATATTTATATGATTAGGGAAATTACCTTAACCGACATGCTCAGTGATTTTGGTATTATGGGGACTATGTTGGCTTTGTTGTATAACTAAAACCATGTTTAGTTTCGAATTGTTTTACCTCCCGAACCATGGGGTCAATTCCATTTTAGAAGATATAACAACAATCTTACAAAAAAACCCATAAGGGATTTTCTGATCCAGTTGTTTTTAATTGAGCAGTTTTATCCAGTTAGTCTGGGTGCATAAAATGATTAATACTACGTATATGATAAATTGATTTAGCTGGTAATTTTGTGTGCATGTTTGAGTGTGAATGATTATCTAGGGAGCTCTAATCTTTGTATATGTTGTTTAGCTAAATATTATCGGTCACCGTAATGTGAATACGGAGACCTTTGGACAATGCGAACAAGCCAATAATAAGTGATTTCCCTTGCATCATTGATTAGTAGTGACGTTAGCTGGGAAGGGTTTTGAACTAAGCAAGATGGTAGCAGATAATTTTGAAATCTCTCAATTCAATTAAGGGTAATTAGAATTTACTTAATTAACTTCTAAAACTTGGAGATTGGATAGCTTAATGTCTTATGTTGAAGTTTAGTGTTTTCTATATTCGGGAAAATAAAGATTCACTAGCAAGATATATTTATCTTGGATTAAAGAAAATAATAAATTATACTTATAGGATTATATAAGTCATGCCTGAAAGGAAGTGTCTATTATTTTCCTAAATTACATATCGACCTATTCTAGTAATAGATGCCTAATGGAAAGTAAGGAGGAGTAACGTTTATGATGGTTACTATTCTGAAAATATTTTCTAGCAAATTTTTGCTACGTGTACGAAAGTAGCATGCTGAAATCAGTCCATGTGGATGCCAAGACTAATATCTTAAGGATACAAAGGTATAATAATATAGTTATGAGTTTTTATGTTTTTTTCTACCATTGGCTCAATTTTATTAAGCCGTTATCTTCTATTAATTATGCCATATTCCTTTATTGGAAAACGAGATCATGAGATAATAGGATCTCATCACTTTCATACAATTGATCTAGTGAATATTAGTTTCAGTATAAGGGTGAGATACCCTATGTTATTTCTTAACTTTTGACATCTCTAGTCCCATTGAGAATGGGAGTCATTATGTTATTTCTGTATTCTGCATGAAAGTATCTTATTTTCCACTTCATTTGTGTTGGATTAGTAAAACTATTGATAGCAGCTAGTTTGAATTATAAATTACCATGATGCTGAATGAGGAATGGTTGCCATGGATGCTTTTATCCTAAGCTATTAAGTGTTCTATTTCTGTGAATTCCTTTTACTAAGACATTTAAAAAAAATTATGACAACAAATAGTTTTTAGATGGATGAAAAGAAATAATTGTAACATTTGATGATTGAATCCTTACATTATTGTGTTGTTACTATAATCGTAATGTTACAGCCTACCATTTAATTAAAAATCATATTGCATAAGTTATTAGGTGGGGAAAAGGGCTATTCATGCCAGTCATGTTGGACTGACCATGTGTAATTTTGTACATCAATTTTTCAGTGCAGGGAAAAAGGGAACTTTGTGGCAGAGTCTAGACGGTGCAAAATGTATTTTCCTTAGAATGCATGACTGATTGGTTTTTTTTGAAATTGAAATTTCAGTCTTGATATATTGTGAATATGAGGGTTATGGAGCTTAAGATATAATGGCTCACTTATGAGCTTCTCCTTGATAGTTTGTTTTAAAAAAAATAAGGCAAGGTAGATGTACAGAAAAGATATTTGTTCTAACTAGAGGCAATAATATTATTTCAATTTATGATCAAGGATGATTAGACACTTTTTCCCTTTATCTTATTCTTTAATTACTATGATGTAAATCGAAGATCTTTACAGATCAACTAATTGAATAAATATAAGTTATGATTATATGATTTCCAATTGGATGTAAGAGTCAATTAGCTTTATGGTTTATAATAAATTTAATACTTGGAAATGCTATTGGTTATTTTAACCAATGTCGTCAAGCTACAAGCATGTAGTTATTATGGATTGTTACCCAATAAAATTGTTGAGAAAATATTCTATTATATTACACATTAACAATGTGGTAAATAAATAAATAATTCAGATTATTTCAAGTACTATTGAAATTAGGATGGCATGAAAGCGTAGGTAATGACGCATGCAAAACTATTGCCTATCATCAGAATATAACCGAACGTTATTTGCTTAAAACATGTTTGGTATAATCGATGAAGTAACCTTATACCAAAGGGGTCTTAATAAATTGACTAGTTAGCTTGACTGGAAAAATATGAATATGTGTTGGTAGTATGTATGGATACCCTATAGCACTCTAATCTCAACTACGGTGAATTCAAATAATAATATTAGAGTAAATTATTAAAGAAATAAAATGGGAAATTCCAATAGCTTCGGCAGATAGGTAATAATACCATATTCTCAAGTAATGAATCTTATTTATTACCATTAAAGGGTATGTAATATAATCCAACTAAAGTGAAACATAATATTAAAGTTTAAATCATTGTCAATAATGGCGAAGGCTGACTCTTAATTAAATTAAGACATGATTCCATGTATGGAAATAGTAATGGAATAAGTAGAAGGATTGGAATTCGGGAAGGATAATTTACAAACAAAGTAATAATATAGAGATTAAGTTCTAAATTGTATAGTAAATTGTACGATGTTGACTATTGTTCACTCAGATAATATTTTAAATCCTTAGAGAAAAAAGTGTGGTTAGATATACCATTTATGCATATTAAGTATGAAAATAAAAGGGAATGCAAGGCTAACTAATCAATTACCAAGGTATGCTGATACCTCTAGGAAGGATTGGAGTCCACTCTTGCATATAGATAAGTTTAATGCAACCATAAGAATGTGTGGATTTAAGTGGAATTAAAGAAAGAGGATGTTGGTGCTATGGCTGATGTACATTGTCATAAGATTATGATCACCAAGGAAGTTGACACGAGGATTAGTAAATGATTATTGTTAAAAGGATCAAAGGTATTACGTACAAAGGCTATAGTATGAGAGGATGAATAGGAAAGTAGTGTCTCCAATCATAACTTGCTTGATGGACATATTAAAACAAATGAACACTTTGAATTAAGCTACAACTAAGAGAAGTGAAGTGTTTGTGCTTAATCATGTACTACCGTAGATATTCTATGGTACTTGACAAAGGGAATGAATCATACCTTAATACTTAGCCTTATGTAAGCACATATCTCCAAAATGTAAAATAAATAAACATGGGCTTAAGTTTATTAAGTTGGGACAATATTTAAATGGTAATACTGATTATAGATCTAAATAGTGTTTTTTTCCATTTATTGTTAATTTGGGCATGAGATCTTGAAAGGTAATTTAAGTTTTGTAGGTTAAATTGAATTTGTACCTTGTTCAAGAATTGTAATTGTTTACAACAATTAAGTTATACATCCATATAATTGAATAAGTGAATAAAGGTGAAACAAAAATTTCCTAATGACGAGTGTGCCACCATGGAAATGAGCATGACATTCATGACTCAGAAACTTTGCGCAAAGTGGTGTAAAATGCTGATTACACTATCGAGATTTCACTATGATCTAAGCTGTGAGATTCCTGTGGATTTCATAGGTGGAATTTTAGGTAGGCACTTAGATAGGACTAAGCTATGAGATTCCTATGGATTTAATAGGTGGAACCTAGGTAGACACTTAGAGGTCTTCACTTACATATTTATCATATTCTGATAAAGGAGAACCCAAGGATGCATTTATGTATGAGTCCGTATAGAGCATAGAGGGAGAATGAATAGGTTCAGTAATCTCTCATAAAACTGCACATGGTTCATGACAGTTATGGAATGGAATTGCATTACGATTTATGTAGATTTAAATATATGGGTATTTAAATCAGCTACATAAAAGTATAATTTTTTTTTCTAGATTTGGGGTAAAAAAATCGGGGATGTCACACATGAACCTCGCACACAGCACATTAGTCATTACACCTTAGATATTGCATTTCATCACATGATCATGCATCATCTACACATTACATTATAAGATACACCATAACTATCACATATTGAGAATCTTTCATACATCATACATGTCATCTTACATTATACATCCTTCAGATTACATTTTACATCTTACATCTACTATGCTACACATCTTCAGTCATCTACACATACTACATTACATAATTTTCATCCTACCACACATAGTACATATTTTGCATATTCACTTCTATGTACTGCACTCAGTACTGAATGATGCACTCTTGTCTCGTGGTCCATACTAGAATGTTGAGGGTATACATAAAAAATGGACCTCATCACTCTTACATGTTCATAATTCAATCTATCTCTCATCCAACATTCCTAGGATTAGTGATATACGCTTTAGGCTATAAGGTAATTTTTTCTAGCTTCATCTCGTGATAAGCTACATCATCACTTTTTCTTACATTGTTTAGTGGTATATTCTTTAAGCTAAATCATCACTCCTTTATACTCATCTTTTTGTGATATACACTTAGGATACAACATCACCCACACATCATCTTTATGTCGCATATCATCACCACATACTCATCACAGTGAACTACACAAAACACATAGTTCAACCATTTTCTGATGATGTACTCTCGTTTATGGTTCATTCTTGACTGCTGAGGGGAGAATAGTAAATGAACCTCACTACATATAACTCCATTCACTCAGGAGGCACATGGCTTCTATCATCCACACTGCATTTCCATTCCATCCATCCACAACATACTACATTTTATGGTTGCATTTACGCATGTTTACACTTTCTCTTACATGTTCACTTTACTACACATGCTAGATCGATGTCCTTGATGTCATTGTCTTTACCAAACACACATGCACGTTAACATCCTTTTCTAGTTGTGATCACATATATAGAGCTTATAAACCTAGCACCGATGTTTGATACACTATATACTAGGGGCATCCACATACAACATAGGTGTTATTGTTTCAATTTTGTTTATAGCACACTACTTTGGTTTATACATGCTTTGACATACTTACTATTTTTTTGACATGCTAATAGGTGCTTCGCTTTCAGCATTTGTTATGTGGGGATATTTACTTTTGTACTTGTTTGTTAATTTTTCTGCTATTGTTTTCTCTTGTTTGTAGGATTTTCCCTTTGTCTTTTTTACACACTTGTTTGTTTATGGCCACTACGACCTTGAGTGTCTTGCGACATCATGAGTGGTGTCCCATGTTTACAACCCATGTTTTGTGGCATACCTTGTCTCTTTAGGTGTTTACATTTTCTTCTAGCTTACAATTGTTTTCTACATGCATGTTCGTAATAACACTTGTTTTCTAGCCACTTTTTTGTGTGTTCCTTGGTATTTACTAAGCACGTTCCCTTCCCCATACAGGGTAGAATTTTAGTTTTTGTGGTCAGTCCTCTTTTGGAGATGAATTCTCCTATCCACGATGTCGCATGTAATCCCAAAGAGGGGGACATAAGTTGGGTTTAAACAATACATAACACAGTATCGGTACAGTTTAATTATAAGTTTTTTTCCATGACACAGTGGGTTATACAACAAGTGAGTTAAGACTAGTCTATAGAACTCCACACAGTGTATTTTACATGGCACATTTTCCTTAGCATTCTGGGGAGCAGTTATAGGTTGGAGGATACAATGGACTTTCCTCCCTATACTACTTCAGCCAACAACGTTGGATCACCCAAATAACTAGGAAGTACAAAGATCTCTTCATATTCTCAAGGAAGAAGTTACAGGTTGAATAATAGCACAACTTTCTCCCTACACTTATTTTGCCACAGTGGCGTGAGATCACCCAGAAAAACTTGCACTTCATCAATAGTTATAGGAAATCCTTTCTACACCCTTTTTTTTTTATCACGGATCAGGTGCACATGTTCCTTTTACATTATCATTTTCATACTATTTTTACAGTTTTATTTACATATATACATGTGTTTTCAAAAATATACATGCATATTTGACTACTTAATCATCTTCTCTTTTATAGGTCCATCTGTATGGGAAGCAATCAGTTAACAACAACACACACATGGCCGGTACATCACATACATGATACTAAACATGCATGTACACTACACACATTTGCATCTACACATGTGCTTTCGCCCTAGGTTCACTTTTGTAAAATTTTACACTTTTGCATCTTTAGTCTCCATGCTCCATATTTTTTTCACTCTACGCTTATTCTAGTCCCTTTTCATGTTTTTTGCATCACTCTACATGTCTTATCAAGTATGCATCTCTATCTAATTTATGTTACCAAGATTTCCGCTCACAGACATAAAATGGGGGCAAATATAGACACAAAATCACACACTTTGAGTCATTATTTAGTCCCAGTCTTATACTACTATTCATATGGTTCTTAAGTGAAAATAATAATAATTAACTCATGTCTTTTGCCATTTTTACATTATTTGCTATCATATTTTTGATCTTACACATGTACTTACCTAGTCTGTATTTTCATTCTACATTTTTCCTATTTCTTACTGGGGTATCCCAGATGCTCTAGTCCCCTTTGGGGCTTCCTAATCCTCTTTGCACTTTAATCTCACCTTTTGGGAACTTTTTAGCCATTTGAGCTTTCTATCTTTTTGGTGGTCATCCTTTTTAGGGTTAGTTATAAAATTAGAACAAGATAACCATATAAATATAAAGTTATGTGACCATAATGAGTGACCAAGCAATAAGCATCTACTATCACCATCCAGAGTTGCATCCATCAAAGGCATCTAAAGCTACATTTGCATCCATCTTTCTACATCACATGGCACACAAGGCTGGTTCATCAACCTCACACTTCATAAGAGGGGATTCTATTATTTCCATCCAAAAATTTACTACATTGTACATCTATTTATGTTCTTGCTACTTCATAAAGTGTGACTGGAATGAGATCAACCTAGGGCACAATTCCACACCCACACCTAGAACTACTTTGGGTATGAGATGTAGTGTAGTGCTCAGTGATAAGTCCATCAATTTGGTAGTTGAGGAAATTCTGACCCCTTCATATGAAACTTTCTTTTTTATAGTTTTGATTCTTTTTCTGGAGTTTTACAGGTGATTCTTCCATATCCAATTGATAATGACATTCGACATAGTTCAGTGACATTAGTGCAAGAGGAAGTGAACATAGGAGAACATCCAACAACACCTTAGAGAAGGTTTTATGGCTATTTCTAAAAACCAAGGCACCCATATCACATACTAGGGATACCACGGGCACCCCTATCTCTTTCCAGGTTCCCTAGTTGAGTTAGATAGCTCAGATATGTGTTTTCTTAGATTTATGTGTGGTCGTTCCCTCCTCCTGTTCACCTAGTATTCACTGTGACACAATCCCGTGATATATAAATATCATCTTAGGATTTCTTTAGACCTTATTTCACATTAGGGTTTCATATTTTCTATCTTAGTTTTCTTGGGTGTATTTCAGTGTTCTACTATTTTATTTATTCAATTATTTTATCTCTCTTATAACAATAGATTACATTAGAATATATTTCTATTTTATTTAATGAGTTGGAGGTATGAGTTTTAGAGCTGATCAATCTTGTTGGAGCATGATATCAGCATGGTGATGAGGTATATGACATGTATGGTGTGTTTTAGGTCATTTCTTAGAGGTTTGATAATATTTCATGGTCCTTGGGAAGCAAGAAGGTGAAGATAAGCTAGGTAGACACAAGTAATTTGCTATGCTATTAGATTTTACAAAATATTTGGGATATATGGTTAGTATGGATAGTTAGAGAATATTTTCATGATGGTTCATGATAATTTTTAGGAAAAATTGAAGAATATTGTAAGATATGAAGTTTTTGTAAAATCATGTTTTCTAGAGTGTTTTTTGGTGCTAAAAGTGTATCTTCTAATGTTTGTTGTGAATTATATACTTTTCATGGCACCTAGAGGTTTTGGGGAATGATTTTCCCTTGATATAATAATATTTTTCTAAAATAATGATTTGGTTTTATCTTCACAGTTTTATATATTAGAGCATGTTAAACCCTAGCTCAAAGTGACTTAAAAAAAAGGAGTATATTGAGTCTATTTTGATTCATTTGGATAAAGTGATGATTTTTGGTTATATAGGAATCCTCCATATTTCCATAAAGATATATTAGAGCATGTGATGGTTTGTGGAGCCCACTCAAATAGGAAAGTTTCTGGAGATGTTCGGTTTGAGGAAAAGTTATTCAAAACAGGTATGGAATAAATTGACATTATTTTTATCTTGGGAATTTTACTAGATGTACACAATATGTTGGGCCTCAAAATATTGTCTAAGTACTAAAGGGTGCATGTACACGTGGGGCTAGTAAAGAAGATGGGTGCGGGGGGAAAAGTGTGCAAGACAGGGGATTTAGAAGGGTTTAGTAGAAACCACGGTGTGCGCCCAAGGAAAAACAAAGGATCTCAGAAATTAGCCATATTCAGTTCTCCAAGAAGAACTTGAGAAAAAACATGACCCAACTAGGTGTGCAGACTGGATAAGGTGCCAGCCTAGTGACTTAGTGGTCAAGAAAAGAATATCCCATGCATAGAAAATTCCCGAAAGACATCATTACAGAAAGTGGAGGGCTCAGATCTAAAGAAGAATGTTCCATTGGAGGACAACATGGACACTTGGCAAGTAATCTTCCCCTAGAGGAAGGCATGGCGGTTGGTGTTAAACCTATTTATAGAGATGCTCTAGAGTGAGGAAGAGACAGACACACTTGAATGGAGAGAGGTCGATGAGGTGAAGTTTCAGGATCATCACAAGAGGATGAAAATAAAATCCTTCCAAAAATGAGAAGGAGGTTCTAAGGGATGGGGTTACCATTAGAGGGATGGTTCTATGAGAATTTATGTAATATGGGAAGCATATCTAGGGTCTCTGATACATGAGTCATGTTTGTCTTGATACATTTGGTCTATTATGACCCTTTTAAATGTAATATGGTCACTAGAACTATGATCAATATAAATATATGTCTTTGTTATGAATATATTGTTCATGGGTGCAAACCCTAGTATATTTTATTTATGTCATGACTCAAATCCACTTTCTGTATGATGGTTTTCTTATCTGAATGGGTATATTGATATGACAACTCATCCTATGCCTTCAGAATGCATGCATGATCATTTAATTTTCTACATTTAATCTGTTATCAATGGCATGTTCTCACAATGCTCACATAAAGGAGGGGCTTGGCACCTGCGCATGCCTCGGGTGAGCACCCAATGCACCTACTAGGTGATATGCCAACACGCATGGGATTAAAGTGTTGTTCTAAGGGCATATTAAAATTACTACACCTTGATTCTATTTTTGGGACCTCTTTTCGAAGCTGTTGTAAGAATGATGCATGATGACAAAGTGCTTGGCCTTGGAAAGTGTTGAAGCATGGTTTAAAAGCATATAGGATAAGTTTTCCCAAAGATTTACTACTGGACCAAGAGTATAATGCATGCAAATGGATAGAAGAACACTTGTATCATGAGCTATATGAGAATTTATTTTATTTCTTTCTAGTAGAGTTATATGAATGGATTTCCTTGTATGCATCTAGATCAAGCTGGTATTATAGATCTTACGTTTGGACCCAAGATAATTACAAGAGGCTGCAGGATGCAGATCTGACTTAGATGCGTGTTGTTGATCATTAGTGGAAGAGAGTTCTGACTAGTTATACCCTGGAATACACTATTTCTACGTATTCTTATCCAGAGGTTTGTTGAGTTTGAGTTCTAAAGGAAACCTAGAGGATCATTTTTGCAAGCTATCCCATTGGCTATTAAGATCTTGATCATTACGATAAGTTTGAGAGGTATTCCCTATGGCTGGCTAAACTTATCTGAGCATTGGATGAGGAAGCTAGGGTGGAGAAAGATGGCGGACCTTATGGATGAAATGAAGAGGGAAGAGAGATGACTCAAGTATAGTGAAGCGCGTGAAATGGAAGTTAGCTACACAACGTGAGATTGCATGAGTGATGTATCTATGGAGGGAGATGTTGTATGAAGGAATTGAGGTTCACGTAGAGGATGTGGAACTTGAATAGTCTGTGTTACCCTATCTTGGCAAGCACGGGAGAGAAAACACTTCAACTTCTAATGAGAGGTCATCACATGGAGAAAGGATAGTTGTTGGTGTGTATCTAAACCCATCTAGTGAAAACCCCTAGCACTTAGTCTTCCAAATCAAGAAACAAGTATTGCTAACCCATTTGGTATCAGTGGAAGTGACTGATCTACACCTAGGAGGTATAACTTCTCATTTGGGACATCTATGGCCACACAAACAATTCATGTGTTTAGAGGGATTTTTGGGAAAATTGCAAGTACACAAAGTTTTGGTATCACGTTTAGGAGTGGCACAAGATACACATCTAGTAGTAGATAAATATCATAAACTATTGACATGTAGTTGAGTGGAAAGTTGGGAACATTAGGCATGACCACTTCAAGCCCATTACCAACTATAGGAGGAGGATTTGGTGGAGTATGATCTAGAGGACCTGGTGGACTTGTTGGATCTAGAGGATCATGATGGATATGAACCTTATGGATCTAGTGGATCTGGTGCTAGAGGAAACACCAGAGGGAATCAAGGTTTTAGATCAGGGGGTATAAATATCTCAACCACCTCTGCATAAGTATTTTTTGAGATTTCCTTACATCTACCAGATTATAAGGGTGTTGAGGATGTTACAGAGCATGTGCACAAGTGTGAGCTGATATGGCGCACGAAGCGGATCACTACCCCAAAGCAAAAGGCAAGTCAGTTTATAATGACATTCCAGGGGCGTGCACATAGTTGGTACTAGAAGTATGACCCCCATAAAATGGTGATAGATTACATCGCGCTATGGAATTCCTTCTTAGCTGAATTCCATATCCCTGAGTTTGAGCATAAGAACATTAGCGCTTTGAAAGAGATCCGGTAGGGAACAAAAGAGAGTGTGTGGGAATATGTCATGTGTTTTAAGACTCTCTTGTCAAAAATATCTTATGATATTCATACTTCTTAGCATTTTTAGTGGTTTATTGGAGGTTTGATAACATCATTTAGGAGAGCACTTTCACACAATACATTCACAGACCTATGTGAGGCCTTGGAGGCTGCCCTACATGATGAGGCTGTTAGAAGCGTAGATATTGATGTTAGCCCTTTCCTTGAGGCTCAATTTTTTTCAATGGCCAAACAACTAGAAAAAATATCTATGAACTCAGCACATGAGACTCACAGTGGTCTATGGTGCATGGATTGTGAGATAAAGGGCATATAAAGGAAATTTTTCCTCAAAAGTCAGTACGTGCCATGACGGTGGATTGTGAGATTTTCCATGGAGATATGATGCAAGTATGTGTCCACTAAAACAATGCGTGATCCATAAGAATGTGTCTTGTTATTAAAAGATTTGTACCTCTACAACCCATGACACAAAGGATTGTAGGTTAATTGACTAGGTACATGATGCCATTGATCTTTTTGTGCATCAAACTAGCCTTGTAAGTAGTTCTAATGATGATGATCACCACTATGAAGGGCATACAGATGGAGGAGCACATGGAAGAGGTTTCTATGGAGGTTTTTTTGGTCATAGTAACCATGAAGGAGGAATAAGTGAGTTACCACATGGGATGTGTTATAACTATGGGTCTACATAACATTATAAGCATGAGTGTCATGATCTATTGCAATGCTCGTGGTGTAGAAAGAAGCATAAGTATGAGGAGTTCTGGAGTTATTTAAACACATGGTACAACAACACCGAAAAGACAAAGGCACTTGGATGGTAAGCATAAATAAGGCTGACTCATGGTGGATGCCAAGACTGGTGCATGAGTCAAGACTAGAACCTATCCTAGAGACGACATGAGTGAAGGTCATGCACACTAGGGAGACACTAACACAAAGAACACTAGTTACAATAAAAGAAGTGGTACATGGAAAGTATCCGGACCCTGCTCATCAGAAAGAGGTAATTCAAGAAACCATGGATGTGATTCAAAGTCTATAAGGATAGATCAAGTGTCTAAAGGATTAGTCAAGGTATTTAGAGCAAAGGAAGAATGTTGAGGCTCCACAAAAGCATCTAGATGAGGTTAGGGAATTATAAAAGATTTTAAGGAAAGAAAATATCATCCCCTTGCTAGGATAATGGTTACGAGAGAAGGTACAATGTGCTGGAGGAGAGTGTGAGAGGCAGGTTCTGTTTGTTAAACTTTCTCCCCACAACCTTGACTATGAAAAAGAGATAACTTTGAATTTTGTTGTAGATGTATGGCTTCTGAGCAATATTTTGATCGGTATGGGTATAGAATTCAATGTTATCACCTTGGATGCATGGAATCAAATGGGAAGGCCCCCATTATAGCCATCTTTGAATGTGTTGTATATAGGAAACAAGATAAAGGTAATGCACATTGGTTTCTTGAAGGAAATTGTTATCACTATTTAAGGGCCAAAGTTCACTGGGGATTTCGAAGTCTTAGCGCTAGCCACTTCCTAGCGTTATTTGGGTGCCCCTGGTGTTATAAAAATAATGTTGATCTAAGGTTAAATAAGGGATACATAAGTTTTGAAAACAAGGAAGAGCGAGTCATCATCCCCTTAACGAATGGGAAATCAGCACCATATACTGAGCCCTTGGGAGAAGAAGTTCTTGATAGGATCTATGTGCGCTCTATCAGGGACCTTGAGGTGATTCACCCTATAGAGGGAGTTATCTAGTTTAAAGATGCTCAGTCCATGAGTGATACAACTTAGAGGTGAGTTGGGGAGTTATGCACATTCTGCATCCCACAAAGTAGAAGTGGTCCTCATGTATGAGTGATGTCAACCATTAGTATATCCACTCATGCTTCCCAAAATAGGGCAACTTGTAAAGTTGTAGCAACCTGGTATTCTCTAATTTTATCTTCACCTCATCACTATAGATTGACATCCATTTAGTGTCCTATTATCTGTTGGACAAACCAACTCTAATGCCATTTCTTTCTTTGTGGTACTTGTGCGATGGTTCTAGTCACTCACGACCATATTCCTCACATGGGATACCCATTATTTCCCAAGTAACAATCCATATAGGTATTAAATCTCCACATGCCACTCCTCATTAAAATTGGTGGTGGTAGTTTTATTTCCTTTTCCCTTACCCTTCTTAGGTGAAATGGTTGCCTTCTTTGGTTCCATCTTCTTGTCAAGTTAAAAATAACTCTTCCTTGTTCCCCTTTCCCACTCTGCTAAAATATATGTCTTAACTCTAGTAAAAATACTTCTACTCCCATGCCCTAGCTACAAAACTATAACCTAGAAAACCCTTCCACAAGATGGAATACTCTATTGAAATATTCTTCCCTACGCCTGTGTACTCCTTCCAATCGGTTTCATAGATCACCCTAGTCACGCACTTCATATTTTTCACTCTTCTTCCTTCACACAAATATTTCTTTGGGGATGCCCTAGTTTGCAAGAGTTTTTCAATCTCATAATAACAAGGTAAATAATGATATGTCTGACCCTTTACTTATAGCTTTTTTTCTATCTCCTGTGATAAATACTATGCCACCTACCAATGTACTTTAGCATTAAATGCAAATTTTTCTACTAAATTTGATCTTAAGCGCTCTTTCCCACACGCCCATGCACCTAAATCTAGTGTGAAAAATATCTACAACCTTCTGGCACGTAAAAATCCTTACTGACTGAATATTTTTACGTGTGTGTCCACAGTTCAGAAGGCACTTCTTCTGTCCTTGACCTGATTTTTTCCCTTGCCTACCTCATTGTTGTTCATGTGCTTCTCATCAATTGTATGTGGTCCTTGTAAATCCTTATCCTGACACCAAAATTTCTCATCCACATTTTTCCATGCACGTTCTCCTACCTTACGTGCTTTTGATCTTTTAACCCGGGTCATTAAACACAACTTTCACTTACATCCTTTATTTCACTTCGATCTACTCCACCCTATACTAAAACAGATGCACGGACCTCTACGCATACACAACCCTTGAAATTAATGTGGTTACCAGTGTGCAAGGTGTACAAAAATAACACAACAGAAAGGAACAAGTGACAAGAAATGGAAACATAAGGAAATGAAATGCATTAAGGGAAATCCTAGACTAACTGGAAAAATTAACTTATTTATAAACACAAGAGTTATTTTTAGTAGGGCTTCAACCTACTCCCATTGAAATTTCCTAGTAGTCTTGTCCCATCCAGTGCTTGTAACTAAAAACACCTAAATCAAGGATGTACGACATGATGTATGGTCCCAACCAATGGATTTTCAACTTCCTAGGATGGTGTAGAAATTTAGAGTCATATAACAAAACCATCTGCCTAATCTCAAATTGTTTTTTTTTGATATGATGATCTTGCCATGCTTTTTTTCTTTCCTTCTCTGTCTTTTGACTCCATTTGGCAAGTGAACACCTTTCTTCTAGCTGCACTAATTTATCAATCCTATCTATCATCAAAAAATCCTCATGTGTGTGTTATACGCAGTGATAATAGCATAAATTCAAATGGTAAAATAGCCTCCGTGCTAAATACCAATTGAAATGGTATGGCCTTGTTCAACCTCTTGTAGGTTGTTCTATATGCCCATATAATGACTAATACCTTGTCTTCCCACATCACAATTTTTTTCAAAGTGTGACTTAAAATTTTGTTAAATGCCTTTGCAGTTCCATTCGCTTGGGGGTGATAAGGGGTAGTCTTGTGATGGGCCACCATAAATTCCACCAATATAATCCTAATTGTTTCATTAAGAAAATGTGTACCCATGTCACTAGTCATGTTTAAAAGACATCCATACCTGTTGATTATGTTCTCCCATAAAAATCTAGGTGATGTTGTTGTACTGTAATCCTTTGTAGGTATTGCCTTTGCCCATCTTGTCAAGAAGTTAGTCAAAGTGATGATGTAATGCGAGCCAGTCCTTCGCATGACAAGTGAAATAGGTTCTAGAAAGTCAATTTCCCATTTTTCAAATGGTTATGCACTGACTATTGGTCTTAAGGACATATCATCCCTCCCTCTAGGTTTTCCAAGGTGCTAGACAATGGTCACAGGCCTTGCAAAACTCAATAAAATCTTGGCAGATACTCTACCACTAAATTCCTACGAGTAGAATCTTCCACGTGGTTGCATTTCTTGCATAGTGTCCTCTTGCAATCCCACCATGTGCTTCTTCCATAATTGCAACATGCTCATGTTCTAATACACATAAACATAGAACCTCATCTTGGCCTAACTTGTATAAAGCTCCACTAATCAACATATAGGGCATGACATGTATAGCCAATTGCTTTCTCTCCAAAGCCTTCATTCCTTCTAGTGCCATACTTGTTTTAAGAAATACCGCAATATCCTCTAAGTTAGAGGGCATGCACCGTAACCTAAATAGTTGTGTGGCTGACATGGTATCATATATTCTCTGCGTGTCCTCCCTTGAGTCAATTCTTGATAAATGATCAGGTCCTGAATTACTCTTTCTTGGTTTTACCACAACTAAAAACTCAAATTATTGAAATAATAGGACCCAACAACATATGCACCCTTGAAAAATGGGCTTGTTCACTAAGTAATTAAATGACATGTGTTCCATGTAGAATATGAATAGTGTTTCTAGTAGATACTGCTTGAACTTATGCAGTGCGTAGATCATTGACAGAGCCTCATGCTTAGTAGTGGTGTAGTTTTTCTCTACTAGTAGCAACTTCCTAATTGAAAAACAAAGGGAGTGATAAAAAATTCCCTCCCCAAGTTGTGCTAAAATTTCTAAAATGGTAGTCCCTAAGCATCACCATGCACATGGAAAGGTTTATCCAAGAAGGAAATTGTAGTATGAGTGCATTGACAAGTATATCCTTTAAAGTGTCAAATGTTGCATATTGCACCTCTCCCCAATGAAAGGAGCTCTTGTGCTTTAGTAACTTCTGCAATGGCATGGTGATCTTGGCATATCATTTGATGAATTTCCTATAGTATCCTATATGCCCAAGGAATCCATGCATTGCGCTCTGATTGGTAAGCTCCCCCAATCCCACAATAACTACAACTTTGGAGGGATCCACAAGTAAGCCTTCCTTACATATAATATGCCCCAACAGGGTTCCAAATGGAGTAGAAAAAACACACTTCTTAATGTTGAGGGATATCCTCAACTGCTGACATCTCTCAAACATTAGTCTTAATTGTCACAATGATCTTTTAGTAGTCCATACACAATCTAGTCATCTAGGTAGACTTACGAAAACTTATGAATGAAGTCCTGAAATGCTTGTACCACAATGCGCGAGAACACAAAAGACACATTCTTCAATCCAAAAGGCATGACCATGTAGGAAAATATTCCCCATTCAGTGGTGAAAGTCATCTTCTTATGGTCTTCATTTGAAATCCTTACTTGGTGATATCCTGAAAACCCATCCATGAAGAAATATATCTCACGCACGGCTACTCCTTCCTTCAACATTTTCAATTGAAGGGCGTTGGAAAAGGGTTAATGATACACACTACATTTAGGCCCTTGTAGTCAACACAGATCCTTATACTTCCATCCTATTTAATGTTGATGACCATGGGGCTTACTCATTCCAATTCCTCCACAACTTCAATGATGCCTGAGGCAATCATCTTTTCTTATCTCTTCCTTTACGCATACACACAAATTTGGATTCATCTGATACAACCTCTTCCGGATCAGGCACACACCTTCCTTTAAATTGATATTCATTTCCCCCAAGGATTGGTGAATTCCTTTAAGTTCATGGTACCCACGTTGAAACAAGTCCTAAAATTCATGCAAAAGATGAATGATCTTATAAATTTCTTTTTCCAACAAATAATCCCCAATGATAGGTTCTTTAGGTTCTGCCTCTGAACTGATGTTAACCTTCTTTGTTTTCAATGGCTCGTGGTAAGTGCGTGCTCACTCATCAGCACTATTAATGATTTCATGTGTACCTTCAGTATGGTTAACATCCAAACTCTCCATCTCTCCACCATTTAATATGTAGACCATATTTCCTTTTTATTTTTTCCTGCATGCACGCTCAATTTTTATCTCCTCTTATTCTTCCTCATCAAGGCGCAATTCCAGACTAGGTTCACCCAATAACTCTGATATCATATCTTCTGCCATGGCACTATCTCCCATCGTTAGGTGCTTAACAACTTTTAGTGCTTCGATACTCGAAAGCTTGAAGAATGTCAGTTGTTAGCTCCTATGAATTTCTTGTCTGATGGCACATCTCCGAGTGAATGTACTATGTGTGTGTATAGCCTTGTAAGGTGGAATACAACTTATGCACTGATAAAGAAGGTGGAAAATATTCTATGCCTTCCATCCATACCTTCTCACATGCTTGGACATGAAATGAGGTGAGTTATTTTCCATGGCAGTTTGTATAATAGTGGGCGCGTTGCTTCTGGAGAACCTAACAAAGAATGCGACTCTCACCTCATGCCACTCTAGAAGGCTATCATGATGTGTTTCCCACAAATGTGTTATTGTCCTAAGCAAGTCATAGCTAAGCATTCCTCTTCTTTTGGCCTCATTTCTCCATTGAGCATCTATCTCCCGCAAGAAATCATTAGGGTTAGCTCCTCCATAGTAGCTTGGAAAATTTTTCCCTCCTAGGCACTTGATTGAGCATGCCTTTATTAAATTTTTCATGGAGCCTCTTAACTATTTCCTAATCTAGCCTAATCTATGAGGGAGAGTCATTAGATGATGACCTTGAGGATAAAGGGGCTATTAAGAAGACCGTGGAGGATTATGACTATAAGAAGGGTCTCGCTACTTTGACATCCCTAATATCTCCAACCCAGTGATAAGGATGGTCATATGCCTAGTAACCAAGTTGAATGGTAAAGAGAGGTTGACACAAGTAAAAAAGGCCTAGTTGAATATGTGTTGGAAATTTTTAGAAGGAACCATCTATAACCTATCAGCCTACGTTACAAAAGAGATCATCAACACCACGCAAGAAGTAGATAATATTATGTTTAGCAATGTTCTTCTCACCATCATCTTATTAGAAATTGGAGTGCCCATTGGGCCGTAAAATTTCATATGGGAGTATCTAGATGAAGATCCATCTCCCATAAAGATTTTTAAGAAATACACATGCGACACCATGATGGCCGCCCTTAAGGTGCGCCTAGAGAAATGGTACAACCAAATGCGCGATGCATTCGGGGCTGAGTGGAGGATACCTAAATAGTTTCCAACACTAGTAGATGGAGAAGATGATTTCATTTTCTATCAACACTTTTGCATTGGTAGGTTCACTCTATTAAATGTAACCAAGATCCCATAGCGTAAATTAGCATACTCTTTCACTGCACATTATTTCCAAGCAGGGTTCAGCTGCTTCAAGGAAGCTAAAAGACTAAGGTTTGACCTTAGTGAAGTGGAATAGGACTACCGTGACTTATGAAGAAAGCTCATATACCCCAAGAAGTGCGCTTATGTGGAGAATTATGTCTCCCATGAGGTACACATGACAAACCTCCTGACGTTGCCAATTGCTAGAAGAACTGCAGTAAGAGTATACTTGCACATTAGGCCCAAGTATGAAAAGGGTGCTTACTTAGAGAATGATGTCTCCATCTCTGAGGATCCCATTAGTAGGAAGAAGGTTTCACCAAGGAAAATGGAGAGGGAAGAGGTGCCAGAGAAGAAAGCACCAAGTGTGCAGATAACACAATATGTGGGCACGCCGGAGTCAGGTGCCAAGCCGAGCACATACGCATGTATTAAGAAGTCTCCCATCAAGGAGAAGGAAAATACACCTATAGAAGAAGTGCCAAAACAAGAAGAGTCTCCACAGAATAAATCACTTGCTAGAGAGGAAGAAGAGGAAGAATCCCCAATTAAAAAGAAGAAAAAGATATTAGAGAAAGAAGAGTCTAAAGAGACAGAGAGCTTAGAGGCCTACAGGGGTGAAAGAGATAACAAGGAGGATGAAGAAGTTCAAGATCATCCCATGTATGATGTACAAAACTTGAAGGAAGAAAGAATTGAAGAAAAGGGTGAAGAAGAGGAAGGCGCTCAAGGAAAAGGGGAGAGTGAAGAAGTAAATACTAAGGATCAGAGGAACCTTAGCCTCACCAAGGAGAAGATAGAAGACACTGTAGAGAGAGAAGTAGTGGGAATAATAGAAATGTTAGTGGAGCAGGAAGTAGAGCAAAGTGCTGATGTGATACTCAAGGAGATAGAAGAAGAGAGTGTGGGATAGGAGTATGGAAGCATGGGTGGAGATCCTAGCTTAGTAGTGAGATTTCCAAAGGCAGTCGTGCATAGGAGGAAAGAGCGTGGTAGTAGAAACTGGGCAAGGAAAGGGTTATATCCATGATCAAAACAAGGTACTATGCATACGTTTCCAAAGCACCATTCCTTCCATCCAAATCTTGGAAATGTCTTCATTCGAAGAAGAAGGTGCGTACCCATAAACTAGGAAAATGCTATCTTGGGAATTTGAGTCCCATGTTGACGAGCCTTAGTTCAAAGTTAACCAGGGGGCGTTGATGAAGGTTTCGGAGACCAAAGGAATAAATCCACTGGTAAATTCTTAGTAGTTGTCAAATGAGAAGGTATTCAATGCACTCAAAAAGGTTTCAGTTGAGGTGGAGGTAAGAATTTTTGTGAGGAATGACAAGGTGAGATTCTTGGAAGGAGAATTGGAGAAGAAAAAGGAGGAACTCATTGAGAAAAGAAAAGATCTAAAGCAGGAAGAGTTTATCATCACATAATTAAGGCATGAGATGAGGGAGGAAAAGGAAATGGTGTGTGAAGTATAGAAAAAAAATTGATATGATTACAGATGTTATTTTCTTAAAGCATCTAGACCTAGCACCTCCCAAATAAAAATACGAGTCAACCTTGTAATGTTTATAAGACTTGACTTGCATCCTTATGATGGAAAGGTGGCCACTCACCTTAGAGTCAGCAGAAGAGGCACTAGTGTGCCAAGAGAAAGAGTTAAAATAGAAAGTGGTGGAGATATTCACTAGATAAAATAATCTCCTTACCACTGTAAAGGCCTTTGCGCAGATAGTTGAAGTTGCTTATGAAAATTGCGATGATAGGGATAGAGTAGTAATCATTCTATTTGCTACCCATGAGGCATATCTCAAGGAGTTTTAGGAGAAAAATAAGGGAAAGAGGGTAGAGTGGGATAAAATCCTAGTTGAGGTAGAGAAAAAGTTAGAAGCCAATGAGATCCTACAAGGCTCGATCAAAAACCAGCTTAAGGAATTATATCCCCAGATCACCTGCATGATGGATGCACTAGACGAGCTCAAAAAATAGTTGGAAGAAATTGTTAGTATGCTGAATACTAAGGATGATGAACTAAGTTTTGATGAGGTAAGTGCTATAGTAGGTGTCCTCTATCAATAGCCGCATGGTGAAGTGGATGTTGATGCAAAATCACAGCACCCCTGGTTGCAGATCAAGTTTCTAGGTTGATCTCTTAGGCATCTAGTGTGATTGCATAACATCGAATCCTTCTCCAAGTGTGGGACTTAAAAATGAGAAGGATTCTCCAGAGAAAGGATGGTTCCTATTCCTCTGTTCAGATGCACCAATGAAATGCAGAGGTTTACCTCAAAAACTAATCTAACTACCAAGGAGACAGGGAGAGAGAAATGCGTAAAAATAAACCTAAGCTAGGGAGCTGATGCACCGAGGAATGAAGAACATAAGTTTTGCAAAAATAAACACAGACCATATAGACGCAATACCACACTACGCACAGGTAACCGAAATGTAATGAGAGATCAAAATGACAACAATGAATACATGAGAGGATTTAAATTTATTCATAGACATATATATTGCTCAGAGAATCGATTCAATACATTGCAGTGGCTAAGAGGCAACAGTGGCATTACAGTCCATGTGGGAGGCTTGAAAACTCCACGAATTCTCTTGCAAGCAGGAGAGAAGGGAGGAATTGCAAAACAAGAATGTCCAACCCTTAGAAAGAAGCCCCTTCTTACAATTTATAGGAAGAAAGAGAGAGAAAAGAGAGAGGAAATCGAAATCTACCCCAACCACCTCCTGAATGCATTTAACTCATCTCATCATGGCAGAAGCGGTAGATCCTGGCGAAACGGTGGGCTGCCTAACAAGAGCAGCGAACTGTCTGCTGCATTAAAATTGTTTGTTGACGCATCACTTCTGTTTGGTTATTTGTGCTGGAGGTGTTTCTTGATTTTCATCCTCCAAACAGAACCAAAATGCAAGATTGACCTTGGAAACGTGTATAGAATTTTACCAGCTTTCCGTTGATATAAAGAGCGCGCAAATCCGAGCTCTGGATCAAAAGTTATGGCGATCTGAAGATTTAGGGCACGGAACAGACGAAAACGGATTTTTAAAATTCTTCCCGTGCTCTGCCAATTAGATGACACGTGGCAAGCTCTGATTCACTGAATAATTCTCTCTCCTCTACCTTTTGGTGGGCTTTCCTTTGAAATTTCCTTATGGGCCCCAGCTTAAACACGTGGCGCCATTTCATTGGTTCGGTTCAGCGCTCGATAACTCATCCCTTTGACCTTTTGACCTTTCTCCTGTGAGGACACGTGGCAGTTTCTGATTGGTCTTCGGCTCCTTCGGCTCCTTCGCGCACTTCACTTCCATTTGTCCCGGATGTCCCATTTGATTTTGGACCCTCTGGACTCATTTCGGCCGTTTCGGCCGGTTCGGGCATTTTCGGCCCGCTTGTCCCACTCTGCTTCGGACTAACTTGACTCTTTTCGGCCGGTTCGGCTGATTCGCGCCTTTGCGGCCCAGATGTCCCAGTTGATTTTTGACTGCCTGTGCTCATTTTGGCCGATCCGGCCGGTTCGGGTCTTTTTGTCCCAAACGTCCTGAGCAACACAGCTAATTTTTCTTCTTTCAGCCGGATCGGCTTTTCGCGCCCGCCACGTACTTTTGGCCCGATTGTCCCAAATGTAATTTGGGCCGCCTGGAGGCTTTTCAGCCTATCCGCGCCTTGACGTCCCAAATGTCCCAGTTGCTCCCTTGAGCAGGACTTAGCCAATTTTTACACTTTTTCCTGGATCAACCTATTTGCCTTTCTGTAACTTTTGATGCATGTTATCGAAATTTACCCCGGGGGGGGGGGAAATTTTGACAACAGTTTTGACGATTCAGCGGGGTTACCTGCCTGCTAGGTAGAAGATCAATGGCCTTTTAGCAATCCATTGGGCATGGAGTTATAAGCAATAACCTGAAACAAGCCTGATACTGCAACTTCTTCTCCAGCAACACTCTGAACTGTAGAAAATGACCCGAGAGCAGCGAAACCTGTGCCAAAGCACTTAGGGAAATAGAAACCTAACTACAACAGGACAATGTGCATACGCACTTAGAGGAATTAAGGGAATCTAAACTAATATTTACAAGGGCAAACCTTTTCTAGTAGCAATGTTTAATATAGACTCCGTTAACCGGAATCTGAAGTTCCTCTCCATCCAATGCAGACAATTGGAAGGCATTACTTTTTTTGCATCCCGTGACCATGTAGGGACCACTCCAGATGGCATCAAGCTTGGAATGCCTTCCTGGTTTTGCCCGATCTGCATCCCATTTCAGAACTAGGTCCCCTTCCTAGAAGGTCCTTGCTCCAGCTCTCTTATCAAACCATCTTTTTACTACGGCCTGATCCTTCTCAATCATCTGAACTGCATGTTCTCTGATTTCTTCTATTTCTATCAATTCTGCATACCTGACCTCCATTGGTTCGAACTCAGATAACTCGAACTGCTTCATGAGCTCCAAGGCTGGCAATTCTAATGATATAGGCAACACCGCCTCTTTCCCATAGACTAACTTGTAGGGAGAATTACCTGTAGACCTCTTTGGTGTTATTTTGTCAGCCCATAACGCTGATTTTAGCCTTGTATGCCATGTTCTTTGATTTTCATCTAGAGTCCTTCTGATGATTTTTAGCAAATTCTTGTTTGTGGACTCTGCCTGTCCATTACCCTGTGGGTAATAATTTGAAGAGGTGCTCAAATATATTCCATTCTTGACAGCCCATGCTGTAATTTTTGAACCTATGAATGCTAATGCATTATCTAATATGATGGTGGCCGGCACACCGAACCTGGTTACTATTCCTTCATAAAATTCTAGTATGCTAGACTCACTTGCTTCTTTGAGCGCTACTACTTCGGTCCACTTGGTGAAATAGTCTGTCGCTGTAAGAATCCACTTGTGGCCTTGACTCAAATTGGGATTGATGACTCCAATGAAGTCCAATCCCCACTGCATGAATGGATGATCTACTGAAATTGGATGAAGGGGCAGTGCTTCTAACCTTCCCTTCCCTGTAAAGAATGCACATTTCTTGCATTTTTTGACCCATGAATAGCAATCATTGAATATAGTAGGCCAATAGTAACCAGCTTTCATGGTTTTGAGAGCTGTTACTCGTGGGGTGAAATGGCCTCCTGCCTCCCCGTCATGGAACTCTTGTAAGATCCTCTCAATCTGACCTGTCCCAACACATCTCAATAGAACACCGTTGATGTCTTTTTTAAACAAGATACCATCAACAAGCACATAAGGAACTGCTTGTAGTCTGAAGTACCTTCTTTTTGCCTTGCTCATTTCTGGAGGGCACATGCCTGTCTGTAGGAAATGTATCATATTCTGAGTCCAACAAGGAGTAGAAACATCATCATTTTCCTGTTTTTGATCATCTTGTAACAGCGGGACAGCTTCTTTTTCATTACCTATTTCAACTTGTTGACTTAAGGCTAGCTGCTCACATAGTCCCTTCCCACGTACTAGTTTGGTAACCTTGATCTCGATGTCATATTCCATGACGCGGGTTATCCATCCTGCACGTTTCTCATTCAGATCCTTGTTCAGAAGGAAGTCCTTAACCCCAGCATGTGAGACTAATAATTGGATCTTGTTGTTTGAGACTAGGTGCTTGAATTTCTTTAAGCTTCTGATTACCGCAAGGACATGCTTTTCAATGAAAGAGTACCTAGTTTCGTATTCCTCCAAGCCTTGACTGAAGAAAGCAACTGGCTGTTCTAATCCTCCTTTGTTTTGTTGTACCAGGATTGCAGAAATCGTTTCCCCACCACCAAAGGCATATAGCATGAAGTCTTTGGAGAAGTCTGGATTAACGAGAGTCGGAGCTTGAGATATAGCCTCTTTTATTGCCTCAAAACTTGCTTTGCCTTCAGATGTCCACTTAAATGCCATGCTCTTCTTTAACATCAGCGTTATTGGCTTCACAAGAGTAGCAAAATTTGGGACAAATCTACGGACAAAATTGATCCTTCCCAAGAAGCTTTGAAGAGCCTTCTTGTGACTCGGCAATGGCAATGCTTGAATTGCTTCAACTCTTTCTGGGTCAATCGTCAACCCCTCCTTTGAAACAATATGGCCTAAAAGCTTTCCCTCGTGAGCCAAGAATATGCATTTTTTGGGATTCAATGATACCCCAAACCTTCTACATCTCTGAAATACTTGCCTCAAATGACAGAGGTGATCCGCTGCACTTTTTGAGAATACAGTGATGTCATTAAGATATATCAAAACTATTTTATTGATCAACCCCTTGAATGCCATATCCATTGCCCTTTGGAAGGTGGCTCCAGCATTTGATAGCCCAAATGGCATTTTCTTGTAGGCATAGGTTCCCCATTTGGTGGTGAAAGCCATCTTGAATTGGTCATCTTCTTTCACCATCACCTGATTGTACCCTGAGTAGCCGTCTAGGAGAGAGAATCTCTCTGAACCAGATACTACTTGCAATATTTGTTCCATTGAAGGAAGCGGGTAATGGTCTTTGAGAGATGCCCTATTGAGGTCTCGGAAGTCCACACACAACCTGATTTCTCTGCTCTTCTTCCTGACCGGAACCAAGTTCGCAACCCAGCTTGAGTGCTTGATAGGGAATATAATGCTTACCTCGATTAGCTTGTTAAGCTCTTTCTTCATTAGAGGCTCAATGTGAGGGTTGACTGGTCTCTGCTTCTGCCTGACGGGCTTAGCATTTGGATCCAATTCTATG
Source organism: Taxus chinensis (assembly GCA_019776745.2). Taxonomy (NCBI): domain Eukaryota; kingdom Viridiplantae; phylum Streptophyta; class Pinopsida; order Cupressales; family Taxaceae; genus Taxus; species Taxus chinensis. The sequence continues at coordinate 37,573,267 of CM034150.1, forward strand.
GTATGTTGTGCCAAATTTGGATTGAATCCTCTTAAGTCTTCATAGCTCCAAGCGAAGACATCTGGAAACTCTTGGCAAAGTTGTATGAAATCTGATTTCTCCTGTTCGATGGCCACTTTGCCAATTTAAAGTGTTTTACCTTCCCCAACCGGAATTGGCTCCGAATCTTCTCTCTTGACCTGTATGTTTGCCTTTTCCTTACGAAACTGGTCGTTAGGGTTGAAGATAGACTCCAATGTTACCAAACCCTTAGGAAGCTTGTTTGTCCGTAGCTGTACTACTTGATCCCCATACTGCTGCTCTAATTTGTCCTGATTCCTAGCCGAAAATTCGGCTTCTTCTTGCAAGAAATTGAAGATCTGTTGATCGTTCTCAAACACCTGCCAGCTCGTGTTATTATCTGGAACTGCTGGCCTTACAACCACATGGATGTGTGGCTGCGTTTTTCCTCTTATGATGTTGTCAACCACATCAAACATTGCTCCAACTGCTGCGAGCCTATCTGCGGCTTCATTTCCTTTCCTGGGTATGGACACAATGTTGAAAGCTTCGAAATCCTCAATGAGGTCCCATACCCTATTCTTGTAGCTCCTCAGCAATCCGTTCTTTGTAGCATGTTGCCCCCTAACTTGGTTGACAATTAGCTCGCTATCGCCAAACACCTGTAAGTTCTTTATGTCCTTTTTCCTGGCCCAATGAAGTCCATGAATCAATGCTTCATATTCAGCCGTGTTGTTTGAACAGGAAAACTGGAAACGGAAAGCCGAAAAATATTTGATGTCCTGTGGTGAAATCAACACTGCACCGCCTCCAGCACCTTGTCTGCTTCTCAAACCATTGAAGAATAATCTCTAGATTCTGTTTTCATCTCTTTGTTCAGGCTGGATGATGTCAGGAATGGGTGAATTTTCCTCGTGTATACAATACACGCCTAATTCAGATTCTTCAATTTCTTTGTATGGGTCGAATTCATGACTTTTGTTTGCCCATTCATCCAAAGTTAAATCAGGAATTCCCTCGACCTTAGTACCTGTTTCTAGATCACTTGAACATTCCTCCTGATCAAAAGCTGAGCAATTTGCATTGATAGGGCCTGGTACATAAGGCTCAATATGGAAATTGGCAATTGGTTCTGACCTGATTGTTGCTTTGGCTCCATACCTTGTCCTAAAAATCATGTGCGACCAATCTGCAGATAAGTATCCACTGATTTTCGCAGTGAAGTCTGTTGATAGACACAACGCAAAGAGTGGTGGAAGGTCAATCACAGATACATCTTGCAAAACTGTAACATTAGGACAGGAATGTAGTGTTAGACTTAACTCCTTGATGACTCCAACAGTCCCCATTTCCGTTCCATCTAACTATACAACTCCTTTCAATACTGGCTCATATTTCAAACCCAGTTGGTCTGCTATTTGCTTTGGCATCACTGAACTACTGGCTCCTGAATCTAACATGCAGTTGTGCACCAAGTGATTTCCAACAATCAATGAAACATAGAAAGGCAGAGGCTTCAAAATTTTCCTTGTCTGGTCCCCCTCATGTTGCACTGCATTAGTGAGAATTTTCTCATGTCCCTGGTTTGATACATTTGTGGCAGACCAGTTAGCCACTGCAGCTTGCAGTAGGTCTCGTTGTCTTGGGATCGCCAGTGATTCCCACATGGAAATGTTCACATGTGTCTTCTTCATTTGATCGATGATGTTGAAAGGGGATGAACTATCCTTTTGCTGCCCCTTACTTGGTACAACCTTTTCTGGAACTTGAACGGGTGCATGTGTTGCTACAACAGGGATCTTGGGCTGATTTTGCAGGTTTGGATCTGTGTTTGGTCTACTAACCCCTTGTTGTGTAAGAGTGGGTTGAGAAACAACTGGATTAGACGATTGTCCCTCTTCTATGCTTCTCTTCTTTGACGGTGTATGGGCAGCCATGCCTTGAAAAGGCTGTTGGTTAACTCCACAGAAGTCTTCCGTTTGCCAATTTGCCAATGTGGTTTCTGTTAGGGGTCCTTCTTGTTGCTGTTGATTCTCCTCCTGGCTTGGATCTTGAGCAACACCAATGGTTTGCACCATCAAGTCCTGATTCAATGCACCATTGAAACATGCTGACTGATTGTGAGGTAGATTGCAAGGGTAACACCAGTCGTACTCCTATGCCATATTATTTTGTGCTGGTACTAATGCCCTAGAGGCAGATATGGCATTTGAATTATAGGGCTGGAAAGGTCTATTGACAGGAGGCCTTGTTTGATTTAAATTTGCAGATGGATTAGGTGGTCTTTGAGGCTGATACGGCTACCTATTAGGTTGAGCTTGAGGCTGATACGAAGGTCTAAAACCTTGAGCTTGCTGTCTTTTGAGTGTGACTAGCTCATTACCTAAATTTTGCAGTTGCTTCATGACTTCTTGAAGCTCATTTGGGGCACTTGGAGATGAAGTGGAAGCTTCGTTTGAACTCTGATTCCTAGGAGTGGGAATAGGAGTTAAGACAGGTGCTTGACTAGTAATTGGGCTCTCTAAACTTGGATATAACGGCATTGGAGGCCTAGGAGCTAGCTTGCCAGCTTGAATCAGACAATTTTCAGCTCTAATGGCAATACTATAAGCAGCAGGGATAGTTGTGCCTCCCATAGATTGAACCAACATAGAAATATCAGAATTTAAAGCTTTAAGGTAGTATAGAAAAGCACCTTCTGCTGTTGGCCTGACTGGTATTGGAATTCTATCCCAAGATCTTTGAAATCTGAAGTTGAAGTCAGTTAGCTGCTCATTGGAAGCTCTCTTGATGGTTGTCAGCTACTCCAAAAGAGACAAGTTGTCTCCCTTCTCCCCAAATTGATCATGAAGTGCAATACATAGCTAATTCCAGTTTGTGATAGGGCCAGCTCCAAGGCTCCTAAACCATTGCAACGCTTTCCCCTTGAATGAAGACGCCAGCAATTTGACAGCTACTTGCATCTCATTAATCTCATGGATTGCACAAATATTAGCGATGTCCTTGACATGATCACCAGGAGTGGTCTGATTTTCTCCAGTGAAGTATGGAATGTTCTTCAGTGCTACAACCGGGATTGGATTTTGTGCATTGAGAGCAAGTGGGCTGCTGCCTGTGAAGTTGACATAGGGGTTCACTGGTTGCGCCATTCTGATTGGTCTTAAAACCCTTGTATATTGAAATAAAGGCCTGTCAGGTGGAGGAGTTGAGAGAGTTCTGTTTGGTGGAGATGGAGACCTTTGAATCCTTCTTCCTCTTTGCCTTCTTCTTGGAGATAATTGCAGGTATTCAAACAGCACCTCCTCTTCTCCAACTCTTGACCTTGTGATTCTTCTCATAAGGTTTTAGGCCTGTACTGCTGAAACCAGTTGATTCTTCCCCTTGGAGTCGCTAGATATGCAAATAATAGCTCTTTTGATGCAAGAAAATTGTAGCAAATGCATATCAACTTTGCTACAATAAAAAATGAGACCTCCGGTCCCACCGGGTGTGCCAAAACTGTTGATGCAAAATCACAGCACCCCTGGTTGCAGATCAAGTTTCTAGGTTGATCTCTTAGGCATCCAATGTGATTGCATAACATCGAATCCTTCTCCAAGTGTGGGACTTAAAAATGAGAAGGATTCTCCAGAGAAAGGCTGGTTCCTATTCCTCTGTTCAGATGCACCAATGAAACGAAGAGGTTTACCTCAAAAACTAATCTAACTACCAAGGAGACAGGGAGAGAGAAATGCGTAAAAATAAACCTAAGCTAGGGAGGTGATGCACCAAGGAATGAAGAACATAAGTTTTTCAAAAATAAACACAGACCATATAGACGCAATACCACACTACGCACAGGTAACCGAAATGTAATGAGAGATCAAAATGACAACAATGAATACATGAGAGGATTTAAATTTAATCAAAGACATATATATTTCTCAGAGAATCGATTCAATACATTGCAGTGGCTAAGAGGCAACAGTGGCATTACAGTCCATGTGGGAGGCTTGAAAACTCCACGAATTCTCTTGCAAGCAGGAGAGAAGGGAGGAATTGCAAAACAAGAATGTCCAACCCTTAGAAAGAAGCCCCTTCTTACAATTTATAGGAAGAAAGAGAGAGAAAAGAGAGAGGAAATCGAAATCTACCCCAACCACCTCCTGAATGCATTTAACTCATCTCATCATGGTAGAAGCGACAGATCCTGGTGAAACGGCGGGCTGCCTAACAAGAGCAGCGAACTGTCTGCTGCATTAAAATTGTTTGTTGACGCATCACTTCTGTTTGGTTATTCGCGCTGGAGGTGTTTCTTGATTTTCATCCTCCAAACTGAACCAAAATGCAAGATTGACCTTGGAAACGTGTAGAGAATTTTACCAGCTTTCCGTTGATATAAAGAGTGCGCAAATCCGAGCTCTGGATCAAAAGTTATGGCGATCTGAAGATTTAGGGCACGGAACAGACGAAAACGGATTTTTGAAATTCTTCCCGCGCTCTGCCACTTGGATGACACGTGGCAAGCTCTGATTCGCTGAATAATTCTCTCTCCTCTACCTTTTGGTGGGCTTTCCTTTGAAATTTCCTTATGGGCCCCATCTTAGACACGTGGCGCCATTTCATTGGTTCGGTTCAGCGCTCGATAACTCGTCCCTTTGACCTTTTGACCTTTCTCCTGTGAGGACACGTGGCAATTTCTGATTGGTCTTCGGCTCCTTCGGCTCCTTCGTGCACTTCACTTCCATTTGTCCCGGATGTCCCATTTGATTTTGGACCCTCTGGACTCATTTCGGCCGATTCGGCCGGTTCGGGGCATTTTCGGCCCGCTTGTCCCACTCTGCTTTGGACTAACTTGACTCTTTTCGGCCAGTTCGGCCGATTCGCGCCTTTGCGGCCCAGATGTCCCAGTTACTTTTCGACTGCCTGTGCTCATTTCAGCCGATCCGGCCGGTTCAGGTCTTTTTGTCCCAAACGTCCTGAGCAACACAGCTAATTTTTCTTCTTTCAGCCGGATCGGCTTTTCGCGCCCGCCGCGTACTTCTGGCCCGATTGTCCCAAATGTAATTTGGGCCGCCTGGAGGCTTTTCGGCCGATCCGTGCCTTGACGTCCCAAATGTCCCAGTTGCTCCCTTGAGCAGGACTTAGCCAATTTTTACACTTTTTCTTGGATCAACCTATTTGCCTTTCTGTAACTTTTGATGCATGTTATCAAAATTTACCCCGGGGGGGGGGGGAATTTTGACAACAGTGGATGCCTGGGAGAAGATTGAGCCAGATATAAGGAAGTATTTCCCACTCATTCTTCAGCAATAAACAGGTTCTTCTTCATTCCCCCATTCTTTATTTATTCCTTTTCAAATTCTTCATTCCTTCATTCTTTTTACCAACCATTCAAATTCCCACCATTATTTATTCTTTGGAGAGGATATTTCTGAGGATGGAGAAGAAGATTAGTGTGGGTTGATGTTAGGCGTCAAAATATTGGCTAAGTACAAAAGAGCACATGCGCATGCGGGACCAACAAAGAAGAAGGGCGCATGGGGGAAAAGCATGCATTACATGGGTTATATAAGGGCTTAGTAGAAACCATGGCACACACACATGGAAAAACAAAGGATCTTAGGAATTATCCATATGTGGCTCTCCAAGAAGCACTTGAGGAAAAATGTGACTTGAATAGGCGTGCTGAGTGGATAAAGTGATAGCCTGGTGACTTGGTGGTATGGAAAAGAATATCTCATGCATAGAACATTCCCAAAAGACATCATTATAGAAAGTGGAGGGATCGGATCAGAAAAAGTATGCTCCATTAGAGGACCACATGAACACTTGGCAAGTAATCTTCTCCTAGAGGAAGGCATGGTGGTGGGTGTTAAACCTATTTATAGATATTTTCTAGAGTGAGGAAGAGACAGAAACACATGAATGGAGAAAGGTGGATGAGTGGAAGTTTCAGGATCATCAGAAGAGGATGAAAGGTGAAGCCCTACAGAAATGAGTAGGAGGTTCTAAGGGCTAGGGTTACCATTAAAGGGTTATAGCAATGATATCATATCTAGAGGGATGGGTATGTGAGAATTTATGTAATATGGGAATCATGGCTAGAGTCTCTAATACATGAGTCATGTATGTCTTGATATATTTGGTTTGTTATGATCCTTTTGAATGTAATATGGTCATTGGAACTATGATCAATATAAATATATGTCTCTTTTCTAAATATATTGTTCATGGGTGCAAACCTTAGTATAATTTCTTTATGTCATGACTCAAATCCACTTTCTATATGATGTTTCTCTTATCTTAATGGGTATATTGATATAAAAACTCATCTTATGCCTTCAGAATGCATGTATGATCATTTGCTTTTCTGCATTTAATCTATTATCAATGGTGTCTTCTCATAATGCTCACATAAAGGAGGGGCTCGGTGCCCACGCATGCCTCAGGTGAGTGCCTAGCATTCACTGGGTGATATGATGATGTGCATGGGATTAAATTGTTGTTCTTAGGGCATATAAAAAATACTACATGATAGTTTCAAATCATGGTTGAGGTTAGAAAGTGCAAAGTGTTCCCTATTTATAAGGAATGGTTTTGGGGGGAGTTTGGGGTAGTCTGTGGTAAAATTGGATTTGCAAGAGCTACGGGTGGAGTTAAGATTTGGTTCAAGTTTTTTTATGATCATGGTTCTAATAGATTTCAAATTACATATCAAACTTGAGTATTTTATAAGGTATGAGAAATTTATGATCTATTATTTGAAGGTCAAATCTAGAAGATGCCTAGTTAAACATGATCTTGAGTAGCTTCATGAGGTTTGGTGATTATTATGAGTTTCTTCATGATTGTTGGAGATTTATGAGTGCTTATCTAACATGTGTAGGGGTGTTTCATGTTTTTTGTAAGCTTAGAAGTGTTTTTGGAGGTGACAGAGCAAGTTGGTCTCAAGACTATTGATAAGCACAAGAAATAGCCCGTTTTATATAATATTTGACATTATTTTTATTTGCATATATCAAGTGGATATAAGTGTAATCTCCAATATTATGGTTTATTTAGAATAAAATAGAGGGTATATTAAAGATAGATAAAATTAGCACCGCTCATTTCCCTAACTGTATACATTACCCCTGCAAAAACATCAAGTCAAAATAATTCACCTAATCACATTATTTAATCCATGTACCAAGTCTAATTTCCTCCACAATATTTACTCCATGTAAACATGATCCTGCACCCATAAATATCATTCTACATCTATAAATTCTTACTTTACCCCTCCTAAAAACCACCCAACCACCCTAAATCTACCCTAACCATTTTACAACCATATAAGCCTATTTTATCAATACATATCAACCTCTACACCTTGTCCCTAACTTCTAATAAATGATTTACCTGCATTAAAAACCCGAAAAAATTGTTTAGAATTTGTTTTAACCACTTCCTAAACATTTTCCCAAAAAGAAGTAGATTGCGGGCGATTCTAACTAATAGCCAGCAATTATACATAGAACATTTCCCCTCTTTCTTAGGGATCTTCATAATTCTTTTTCTCATGCATACACTTAATTCTTCCACTTTTTAGAGAACTCAATACATTCCATAGATCACCAAGGGTTAGCATCAACATCCAAAAATAATCTACACAACGTTGTCATAGATGTTTTCATCCGTCAACTCTCAGAAGACATGATAATCAACACAACAAATTTGATCAAATTTCATTGAAGATTTGAGGCATATTTTATCTCCTCTTACATCTAAAGGTATTCCTATATCTCTGTTTATCATTCATGATTCATAAGAATATTGAAAATAGTCATAAACATCATTTTCTTAGCTTTCACCATCATTTTTAACAAAATGTATTTTTTAATAATAATCACTAGCAATTCCTTGAATCACCAATGCTTAGCACAAATCATCGATGATCCTTGTCCAAACATCACTTTTTATCATTTTATCAGTTTAGGATCATTTTATCAAATCCCCTTACATTTAATTTGTTGTTTCCAAGCCTGGCTCTCTCTTAAATGGAATTTCCCAACCGTTCACATCCAATTATAAGCATTTATGATCTCCCTATAGTTTAACACCCCTTCTTTTGGGAATATTACAACATCTTGCATGAGTTCACTTTAGGTGCAATCTGATTTGTTGTTGATGAAGAAGATATTGAAGATCATTTCAAATTCCTTCATGAGATGGAATACGAAACTGAGTATTTCTAGTACAATTACTTTGAGTCTGTACAGATTGCATCCACCCTTCTTTGGACCACTTTTGAATCTACACAAGACTTACCCTTTGACATGGAGTTCTAAAGATTCTTATCTGCTATCCATGTATCTTTATCTTTATCTTTGTCAATTCACTTAAATTTTACAAAGCAATATGAAATAATCCAATGAAGTCCCTTTGGATTCCTAGAATCAACCTTTGCCAAGCAACTCATTTACCCATTTTTCTAATATTCCATGTTTAGTGTCTTTAATTGTAGAGTGCTTTACCTAACAGGAGGAATTTTTACACTCATTCAAGGACCCAACAACTTCAATCATCCTTTAAGATCAACGTCATCCATCTTACGAGTATCATTCAACCCCGTCGTCTTCTGAGCTCAATTTTTTTTGTTATTTCATTTTATTAAGTTAAAATTGGAAAGAAAAAACTATCTGGTACATTTTTACATGTCTTGTGGGACCCACTCCCTTTCTTTCATTTAAAAATCAATTAATTTTCACTTCCAGGTTCTCTTATTTTAAACCCTTAACGATCCAGTTGTCAGCAATCCAGGTGAATCGTCAGTTATCTCTATAGATTATTTTTTATTGCTTAGTTAGTTAGCCTCTAATCATCAATTTATCTTTCTGCTTTGTTTTTAATCTAAACCTTGCATATTTATGTTTTTGGAGCTTGTTTTCTACACTATAGCTGTGCTAAAAAAATAAATTATTAAAACAAATTAAAAAGGAAGTGTTTTAAAGGTACATCTCTTTCCTTTCAATTTATTTCAAAGCACTGCATTCTTGGTTCTTGTCCGCATTGAAATCAATAGTTCTTTTTTGCTTAAAAATAACCTTTCATCTTGCTTGATCACATAGTTTAATTAGGAGGTTAATATATTGCATTCACTTAATCTCCCTCAAACATAACCAAATCACATCAAACACAACTTGCATCAAAACATTCCTACCTAGGTGAAACTATTGGGATTTCATCACCCAATAGGGAAGCTGAATCGGTGTTCTGACCAAGTATAAATAATTAGTTGTTGGTATATTGGCTAAGCACTCAAATCCCTTATCATTTTGGGACCGTGAAGTGATGGGGTAGGCCCTAATATTAGGCATTGTACTGGTACCAAAATAGATTTAGGCCTCATGTATCTTTAGATATATCAAGGACTCCATCCTTAAACATTCCTAAAACCATCCTTCAACGGTCATTTCCTAGGACCCTATCAGTCATTTTACACATTTCACTTTACTTCCAAATTAATCAAATCCTTCTATGTGACCTCTCTTCCATTTGTAATCAACTATTTAGATTTAATTTTTGTTATTATTAGGTGATTGTTTATTTCTATGGTTCTTAATAGACAAAAATCCTATATCCAAAATTAAGAAAGTATAGCCAAAAATCTTAATATATTTATTCAAAATATCCAAACATGCATTGAATATGCCTCATAATTGTAAGAAGAATGACTAGATATTTTATCACCCCAACCAAAAGATTAAGAACAACCCCACTCTCCCATTAGTCAATCTACTTTTTCTGACATACCTGATCCTTTTAGTCCCCGTTTCTTTGATATTGGGCATCCTGTATTTTTTGAAATATTAGACTCAAACCCCATATCTCTTAATATATACCTTTTTTTCAGTTGTGTTCACCTTCAGTCGTCCATTCCTAAACCACATCCATATGTACCAGACCTTCATGTGTTTATATTCACATCATCGATCCTAATCATGAACCTCTTATCCAACAAATACATCCTTACCCTTCTATTCGTCAACCAGAAACATCTAACGTCGCATCCTCAACCCCTATCATTATGTTTGACCTTAACGTAAGAGCCTCACAAGACACGACTAATCAATAATCTACATCTTTGTTAGATCCTTCATCTGGATCTGCATCATCCCAAAATTATATGAACACATCTTCATCCACACAAACACCCACAGCTTCATCAGTCGTCTAGACTCCCCTTATGGGTTCTACAATTATCCTATCAAATATAGCTCCACCTCCCCCATCTCAACAACATACCTCCATGGTTCAAATTTTTTTTATGTCTATTCCCACGTCAACCCCACTTATCAATACTAGTTGAATTTCTAATGTTGTCCCATCTTCACAGCAATCATCTACTATCCCCAATTCCTCTAAATCTATACCACAATAATCAAAACATCTCATCCATAATTCTATTCCCTTTCAAAACATCCTACAGCCATCACAACCTCTTATTCACACATCTATTACTTTCCAGCATATACCCCAACAATCACAACCCCTCTTCAACACATCTATGCCTATCCAGTATCAATATATCCAACCTTCACATCCATTAGTCTCACAACCCATTTACAACATTCCTCATCAAAACATCCCTCAACAATATCAAGCACTCTAACAACCTAATCAATTTTCATATAATCAATTTGGCTCATCCTCGTCCATTACATAGTAAAAACAACAAACTATCCCCTGCAAACATTAATGAATAGAATATCTATCCTTGAAGATGCTTCCATGGGTCACAAGAATGCATTATCATATGAACAAATATGCAATGAGCCTATTCACCCATATATACTGTAAAAATATTACCCTCCTCATTGGGAAGTTATGAAGTTCATCAAATTCTATAGTAAGGAAGACCCTCAACAACACATACAGGCCTTTCGTCATGCCTATGACCTTATATCTCATGACCAAGACCTTAAGTCGATAACATTCCTTATGTCCTTGGTTGGTCCTGCTTTAGACTAGTATAACAATATTCCACAATATTCACTCTTTTCATTTACAAAGTTCACTTAACTTTTCCTCAAACACATTTCAATTGATATCAACTGTAAAATCACTATTACTGACATGTACATGATCAAAAAAATTGATAATGATTACATTTCAGAATTTGTTTCCCGTTGGAGGGGTATTATATATCAACTGTCATTTTCCCTCCTGTGGATGGAGTTTATCAAATTATTCTCCTGTTCCTGCACTAAACATATTTCATCCATACTCTAAATACAATACTTTCATATATTTGACAAATCCTGTACAATGGCCCGTAAGCTCGAGCTCCGTGCTCTTAAGAAAGGAATAGTTAAACTTAGACCAAAGAAACCAAAATCTGAATTTTCCTCTAAACCATCCTCTAGCCAAGATAAATCTAAATCATCAACCAATGTCATATTCATCAAATCCACTCTCAAGGAATGTTCCACCACCGAATGCTCTCTTCCTCAACGAAACTATACTCCTTTTAGTGAATCATATAATGTAATTTTTGATAAAATTCTTACCATTAACATTATCACTCTTCCACCTATCCATCCTATCGATACCTCCATTTAAAAACCCTCTTGGCACAAAGATAATTATTACTACAAGTACCATAGAGTCAAAGGTCATGACATCAAAAATTGTCATTCATTCTGTAGTGTCCTTCAAGATCTAATTGATAAAGGAGAGTTACATTTATACAATCCTAATGCTCCCCAAAATCATAACCTTGATGTGTTTAAACAACCATTTCCAAACCATTATTCATCGACTAGTCAACCATAAAGTAATAATGTTTAGGTTCATCATACTATAAACACAATTAATGAGATACTACCTATCACTAGATCCACACCCATATCTTCTTCCAGTAGTACCATTGTAGATGCATCAAATAGTAAATCATTAAAACCCATAAACCTTATCATAAAAAATGAGCCCCCTTCATCTACACCTACCTCTTCTTCATCCAACTTGTTGATGACATCTTCCCAAATGTCACAAAATTAACCTATTATCCAAATTACAAAAATATTGTATGATGATTTTGCGGCTCAATATCACATGCGTAACCTTAAAAAATAACCCCACCTCCATCTAAGAATGTCACAATCATATCCTAAAACCACCCTACCCCTTCTACACAATATCCGAAATCTCAACCCTCCATCTCAAGGCCACATCCTTTCTCCAAATTATCTATCATTGTAACACAATCAAAAACCATTTATCAACACAAAACCAAAGAAGCTACATCAAAATTATTTCCCTCCACATCGGAAACATCACCTCCCTTGACATATGATTTAAAAGGATACCACACATCAACCCTTGAGAATATTCTTCATATGTCGCTCATAACTCTTCCCCCACTTAGAATTTCTAACTCTCGAGGTGTTAGCATAATTTAGCATAGGCATATTTATTGCATTTTATTGCATTGTCTTTTACTTAATAATGTGCAACATGTGCACTCTAGTCTAGTGACTTGCATTCAATATTGTTATGTTGGATAACATTCAATATTGGTATTAGTATTAATTACATATGCATGTGAGATGGGTCTTATCATCTCGTAGTTGGTGTCTGCTAGGGTGTCATGTCTATCCATATGAGGTTGTCTAATATCTATAAATATTACAGCTCTTGCATTGTTATGTAATCTGATTTCATGATCAATAACATTTGTGAGGCTTTCATCCCTCTTTGGTCATTGCAATCTTATTCTATTCTATCATTTGGTATCAGAGCAGGTTCTATCCAAACAAGGTTGAAGAGGAGCACTATTGGAGAGGATCCATTGGAGAAGAAGATCTACATCAAAGGAGAGCCATTGAAGCATCCTGCAGCCTCCATTCCTTCCAAGCATCCCTCAACTAAAATTTGACCTATCCACTGATTAGTCATTGGCATAACCAATTGTTCCAACATATTGGCGGAATATTTTAGATTTGGAGATCTTTAAAAAAAAAGGAGAAAGATCTTGAAAAAAATTGCAGATCTAAAAAAAAGAAAAGATTTGTGAAAAAAAAAGAGATCTTAAAAAAAAAAGGAGAGAGATCTTGAAAAAAAAAATTGCAGATCTAAAATTTAAAAAAAAAAATTAGATCTGAAAGTGGAGGTGTGATGAATTCGGGAGCAAAGGTTGAAGTAGTCTTGTCAACAAAATTCCAGCAGATAGCTCTTTGAAAAAGGGACGTAACTTTTTCATAAAATATCATATTGATGTGCCATTTTTTTTTTCTAGAAAGATAAGAAAGAGATGCACAACTTCTCATTTTATATCATCTTCAGATTCAGCCTCTACATATGACGAAAAGTCTGTACAAGTCGGATCATTTTTTCTGAAAAAAATCAGATCTAGCTGGTAAATTGGTAAGATTTCACAAATTAAGATTCCGATTCTTTTGAAAAATTTTAGGTTTCAAGAAAAATATTTTATGATGCTTTTGTAAAATTTTTAGAAAAACTCAGATCACGGTTTGTGAAAAAAGGTGAAAACAATATTCAGATTGTTTGTTTGGATCTTGGGAACAAACAGGTCAGCGGTTCAATTCCCATTCTCTCCATATTTTTTATTAAATTATTTTTTTTGGAAAATTTGGAGAAATTACTAAATTTTGGGAGATTTATAAATTTATAAGCTCACCAAACACATTTAGAGCCACCGTTAAATTTAGCGGAAAAACACCTATTGGGGGGTAAAAAAATATTTTTGGCCTAAGTTGTGTATTTTGTGATTCTAGACCCTTTTTTGTAAAGAGGGGGGACACAAAAACTTCATTTTGATGTAATTTTGGAGAATTTTATACTAATTTTGGTGCATAAAGTAAAAAAAAAAAAAAAAAGTGCAAATTTTTTATTTTATGTTTGGTTCTATCACACGAGATCTTTGATCTCATAGCAGTGTTCGGTATATACGGTGCCTCTGGGAAGCACTTACGGGTGATGCCATTGTGACTACTACTGCACTTAATGCCTAACACAGCTGCCTAAACATCGTCTGGGCATCGACCCTATAAAATCGACGGGGAGTAATAAGGACACAATATACACACATTTGAGCCCTCCCATCCGTTTGTGCTTGCACAAACCCCTCTCCATACTATCTAAGTACCATGTACTAAATTCTTTCAAGTACGTTAACACCTCTTTCCATACTGACGGGTATATTGAAAGGGTGATCTTCTTCCACATACCGATGGGTATATCAGAAGGGAGTGTATAGAGAAAGGTTTGCTATATCGGCCTGACTGTATATTGAGAGGGAGACCATAAACCTGGAGTGATAAGAACCTTACCCTTTGTCAGAAATTCAAAGTTTCAGAAATTCAGATTACAGAAATGGGTGCACAAGCACCAAAGTTCTTCTTCCCGGATTCACAACTGCTTAGAGGAGACAACTATGCTGCATGGAAACTGAAGATCAAGGTGCTACTTGAGTTTGAATACCTATGGACAGTTGTAGATGGAAAAACAACAAGATCACTTGATGATGAAACACAACAAGTTCAATTTGACAGGGCCAATCAAAAGGCCAAGTTGATCATCTTGTTTAGCATAACAGACGATGTGCAACCCCACATTAGAGATTCCACATTAGCCAAGGATGCATGGGATAAGTTGAGCACAGTCTATGAGGAAAAGAACAAGAATGCCATCCTCAACCTACTATCACAACTACATACTCTCAAGTTCAAGCACAATGAGAAGGTTGAAGTTTTTTTGAGATGAGTTGCTACTTTGAGGTCATCTCTATTGGCATTGGGAAAAGAGATAAGTGATGAAGACCTCGTACAAATTATGTTGCAAGCACTTCCTCCTTCCTATAAAATCTTTTTGACAACTATCAATATGAGTGAACACACAGTCACCTTTGAGAAGTTGGTCAATCTACTCCAACAAGAAGAGGCAATGAACAACAAATATCATGAAGATGAGCAAGCACTATCTTCCAATCATAAAGGAAAGGGGAAATTTCAGTCCAATAACAAGAAGTCCCAACAAAATCAAAGTCAACAAGACAACACCAAGAAGTGTCCCATTTGTAATAGAGGGGGACATGACATCAAATATTGTTGGTACAATTCCTACAAAAAGGGTTCATCAAGTAATTCAAAACCTAACAACCAACAAGGTAACAACAATTCAAATAAAGGGAAGTCCAATAACAACAACAATCAAGGGCAGAAAAATGGTAATTGGCAAAGAAAACCCAAATAACAAGGGTACATTTCCAAACATGAGGATGATTCAGATGAAGGAAACCACATGTATTCTGCTCAATTTGATGAAGAAACCAAGTCCACACAAGATTTCTGGTATGTTGACTCGGGTGCAACTCGACACATGACTAGATGCAAGGATTGGTTCTACACACTACGTGACTCACCTAACAAGAACCATGTGTCATTAGGTGATGACTCATCATACAGTGTCAAGGGGATTGGAAACATTTCACTACCTCTTGGAAAGCATGACTGTAAAATCAAAAATGTATTATATGTACCTGGGTTGACCAAAATTTGCTATCAATTAGTCAACTCCTTGATCACAACTTGAAGTTGGATTTTGATAGTAATAATGGAGAAAAAGTGTGCTTGATAAGAGATAAGTCAAGAGGTTCCAAGATTATAGCAAGAGCCTCCAATGTGGGATGCATGTTCCAACTTGATTTTATCCACAAGGATTATCAAGCTCTAGTGGCCAAAGACACACAATCTACAGAACTATGGCATCGTAGATATGGTCACATTAGTTTTGGCTATCTCCAAACACTTCAAAATGGTAACATGGTGAAAGGATTGCCTACACTCAAGCACAAGTTTCACAATTGCCTAGCTGGAAAGCAACACAGAGTACCCTTCCAAAAGAACACATATAGAGCTAAGGGAAAGCTTGATTTGGTGCACACCAATCTTTGCGGGCCCATGCAACCAAGTCATTCTGGATGTCAATACTTCATGCTTTGTGTTGATGACTACTCAAGAAAGATGTGGATATATTGTCTAAGAAACAAGAGCCAAGCCTTTGAGAAATTTCAGAAGTTCAAAGCACTTGTTGAGAATGAAGTTGGTCACAAGATCAAAAATCTCCACTCAGATCGAGGGGGGGAATTCACAAGCAATGAGTTCAAGACTTACCTAGAAGCTCATGGGATTCATAGACAAATGCTTCCTACTCACACACCACAGCAGAATGGTATAGTTGAGAGAAGGAATCGTACTATCATGGAAATGGTGCGATGTATGATTGACGACTCAGGTTTAACAAAGACATTTTGGGCAGAAGCTGCAAGAACTGCAGTCTATTTTTTTAACAGAGTGCCCACAGTAGCTCTTGAAGGAGTGACACCTCAAGAAGCATGGTCAAATCAGAAACCATCAATTGCACACCTAAGAGTATTTGGGTGTAAAGCTAGCATGCACATACCCAAGAAGAACAGGAACAAGTTGGATATGAAAGTTGAGAAACTGATATTCATTGGATACAGTGAAGAAGCACTTGGGTACAGATTATGGGATCTGAAAGCAAAGAAAGTATACACAAGTAGGGATGTTGAGTTCTTTGAGAAGAAACAAGCAGATGCTCCACTCAATGACTCAACAAACATACAGAATACACCTCTTGTGAAGACAAAATTCGATGTTCCCACTAAAGATGACAGTGATGAATTGGATGATGGTGAAAACTTGGATCCACCACAAGCCAATGGAACAGCTAAGAAGTTACCTAAATGGTATACTCAATTAATAAGAGTTGTAAATTTGGATGAAGCACCTAGCACATCGTCCAATCCTGGACCTAGAACTTGCAGTCAAGCTCGTGAAGAGGTCAATTATGCCCTAATGAGTAGAGTTGTTGAAACAGTTGAGCCATCTACAGTTCAGGAATCCCTACAATCAAAATCTTGGAAAGATGCCATGGATTCAGAGTATCAGTCAGTGATGAAGAACAACACATGGCAACTTGTCGACCTTCCACCAGGGAAGAAACCCATTAGATGCAGATGGATATTCAAGACTATGTACAAATCAGATGGGACTATTGACAAGTATAAAGCAAGGCTTATAGCAAAGGGGTATGCACAACAAGAAGGAATTGATTATGAGGAGACATTTGCTCCCACAGCCAAGATCAAGACAATCAGGATGATCTTTGCTCTAGCTGCAAAATTTGGTTGGAAAGTCCACCAAATGGATGTGAAAAGTGCCTTTATTAATGGAGATTTGCAAGAAGAAGTCTATATGACTCATCCAGAGGGTTATGTAATACCAAGAAAAGAGATGATGGTATGCAGACTCATAAAATCTCTATATGGCCTAAAACAGGCACCCCGGGCATGGTACATCAAAATTGATGAGCATCTCATAAGTCATGGATTCGAAAGGAATCCTTATGACCCCAATCTCTACCTCAAAAAGAAAGGGGGGGAGATTGTCATTGTGGTTGTTTATGTCGATGATCTAGTCATTATAGGAAGTTCTGTGAAGATGATCAATGCAACAAAGAAGGATTTTAATCGATCTTTCAACATGACAGATCTCGGGCTCATGCACTATTGTCTTGGGTTGGAAGTATGGAAAAAAGAGAATCATATCTTTGTGTCACAGTTGAAATACACCAAGACAACACTCGAGAAATTCAGGAGAATGGATTTCACTCCTATTTCTACACCTATGGAAGTGAGACTTTAGTTATCTCATTCCGATCCATCACCACCGGTGAATGTAACTCTCTATCAGCAGTTGATCGAGAGTCTCATTTACCTAACATATACTAGACTAGATATCATCTTTGTCGTCAGATATTTATCACGCTTCATGCAAGAAGAAGCAAAGAGAATACTGAGATATCTAAAGGGTACAATTGACCTTGGTCTAGAGTACAAGAAGAACGATAACTTCTTCTTGACTGGATATTCAGATTCAGATCATGCAGGAAACATGGATGATAGGAAGTCAACATCAGGCTTTGTCTTCTTTATGGGATCTAGACTGATATCATGGGGAAGCAAGAAACAGAACTTTGTTTCTTGCTCTTCTACAGAAGCAGAATATCGAGCTACAGGTGAAGCTGTTTGTGAAGCAATATGGCTACGACGAATACTGGAAGGAATTGGTCTACCACAACAGAAATCTACTCCAGTATATGTTGATAATGAAGGAGTTCTAAAGCTTGTTCACAATCCAGTATTTCATGAGAGAACCAAGCATATTGAAGTATAGGTTCATTTCATACGCGAGCATGTCTTGAAGCACAACATACAGCTCCAGTTCTGTCCTACAGCTGAACTGAAGGAAGATGTTTTCACTAAGTCACTTGCACGTGACAAATTCACACTGTTCAGAGAGTTCCTCTTCACTTCATTGGAAACTATGAAAAATAAGGGGGGGGGAATGTTAGCATAATTTAGCATAGGCATATTTATTGCATTTTATTGCATTGTCTTTTATTTAATAATGTGCAACATGTGCACTCTGGTCTAGTGACTTGCATTCAATATTGTTATGTTGGATAACATTCAATATTGGTATTAGTAGTAATTACATGTGCATGTGAGATGGGTCTTATCATCTCGTAGTTGGTGTCTGCTAGGGTGTCATGTCTATCCATATGAGGCTATCTAATATCTATAAATATTACAGCTCTTGCATTGTTATGTAATCTTATTTCATGATCAATAATATTTGTGAGGCTTACGTCCCTCTTTGGTCATTGCAATCTTATTCTATTCTATCATTTGGTATCAAAGCTATACCATTATTATCACGAGGTTGGAATCCCTCCTGGTATGACTATGAAGCCTTATATTTTATCATCAAACTTCAGGAAATTCCGTAGATGATTGTAAATATTTCCATCTTGCTATCAAAAACCTTACATATAAAGGTTTTCTCCCTTCAGAGTTACAAAATCAAAAACATCTAGTAAAGCACCCATAGCCATTGTATTCCCATCATCAACACCTACTAATGACTCTTCTAGAAAAAAATTTCCTCATCAAATTGACACAGTTCTTATCACTACTCGATCACATGCCCATGAACATAACTCTTCATAACAAAGTATACCTAAGATCTTTGTTTCCATTCCTCCTCCTAAATAATTTACTTCACCCTCATCAACTGATAAATCCAAGGTTTCCATTCCTTTTAGTATTGAATCATCTGATCAAACACCCCCTTCCAAAACGAAGGTCACCATCCTTTTTGCACCTTCTATACAATCCAATACCACAGTAAAAAAAAGTTGTTATCAAATAGTTACACCAAGATCTAGTCAAGATGTCTCTTTACAAGATGGTTCAGACCTCACCATAACACAAACAGCCCCTTATCAAAGCTTTTCAGTCCATATCCATGCCTTTAGACAACCCACATCTCTTCACAAACCTAATGGGCACTCTTAGAACATCTGCTATTATCTTCTTTGATACTTCCAAAATACCGTCACTATAGCCAGAAGATCATGACCTTCCCCTTTTCATCACCACCCAATTCATTGATGTCCTTATAAAAAGAGTCATACTTGATGATGGCACTAAAATCAATATTATATCATCATACACCTTCAACCAACTATAATTAATGAATACCATTGTCTCCTAAACACTAGCTGTACTTCGAGCCTTTAACAATACAATTGCTCCCACGTTTGGTATAGTCATCTTACCACTCAAATTTTGTGTCAAAAATATTTCTGAATTATTCTATATAGTAGAGGGGGGGTTCTAATTTAACATATTATAATGCCTAACCTAGATACGTGTTATTCATTGTATCCCTTCAACGCTACACCAATGCCTTAAATACAAACACAAGGGTAAAACCTTTACAAGTTCTACAGATCCTAAACCCTTTAGAGCTTGCAACATGAAATATCATATGAATGATGTACTTATTCCAAAATCAAACTCAAGATCCTCTAATGAGGCATGTACCATCACATCCATCTCATCATCCAAACTACAAGATGAATCTTCCCTCAACAATGTTATGGAATGTCTTTCACTGGAGGAGTACCATCTTCTTATTCTTAATTCACTTCCTACACCCAACATGTATAGAAGACTAGATAAACAACCCATGTATGAACCTAACATCAAAGATGTTATCTCCTATGGTCCTTCACATCTAAAATAACAATCTTATATACAGAGGGATGGATCATCCTTCCTCACAACCCACTCATCAACGTTGTGCCATATCATTCATATCAGATTTCAAATTCTTAAATAACCAATTTTTCACACAAATGTACCTTCATCATTGCACTTGGAAAGGTTTTGGATTTGAAAGTTACGAACAAGGAATATATAATTTAACTATCCAAAATTCCCTAAAAACACATGAAAAATATGGACTAGGATATGAAAGACTAACTACTTAATAATCCACACATTCCATATCCCCAGATGTTACAGAATTAAAACCATTGTCCTCAAACACACATGATGACATTATGGACACTAACAACAAAATATCCATCCCCCCTAACTTTTTTGGTGAATATAATTACCTTAGGTCCGTTGACTTATCAAAATAATCATGTCACTAAAACACTTCCTCTCATCTAGCCAGAAATGATTGAAGAGGACTTTCCCAGCATCGATATTCTTCAATGTCAAGATGATTAAGATATCCTCTCTCATATGGGGGAAGACGACCATTTCCTTCAAAAATCCTTACCACTTGACACATCAACGCTACTCAATTAATCCACAGTTAACATTAACATAGGCACTACTCAAGAACCCCACATAGTTAAATTCAGTCAATCCATAAATCCATAGGAGTTAAATGATTTCACCACCTTATTATCTAAGTATAGTCAAGCCTTTGCCTAGTCATATAGTGATATTCTAGGTATCCACTCTAACATAATCATACATAATATTTTCTACTATCCTAATTTCATGTCAATAAAAAAAGCTACGTAGGATGCAGCCTTGCATAGCTCTTCTCATCAAAGAAGAGTTACAACATTTGCTTTATGATAATTTCATCATACCCATTGGCTATCCACAATGGGTCTCTAATATTGTACCTGAAACCAAATCCTCAAGAAATTTATGTATTTGTACTAACTTTTAAGATATCAACCTTGCTTTTCTGAAGGATGATTTCCCTCTTCCAAACATTGACCAACTCATCGATCTAACACTCAATCATGAGATGCTTTCCCTTATGGATGGATTATATGGTTGTAATCAAATTCTCATCACTACTGATGACTAACACAAAACATCATTCACTACTCCTTAGGGGAAATTGTTTTACTGTTTCAAGCCCTTTGGACTAAAGAATGTAGGGGCCACTTATCAACACGCCATGACATATATCTTTCATGATCTTATCCACCAATCTATAGAAGACTACCTTGATGATCTCTTAGGGAAATTTGAACACCGCAGAGATAATCTCACTAAACTTGATTCAATATTTACTTTGTCTTAACCTCAAAAAGTGTGTGTTCGATGTACTCACTAGAAAGATCTTAGGGTTCATTGTATCTATTTGAGGCATTAAAGTAGAACTAACCAAAATTAAAGTAATAATTGAAATGCTTCCTCCATCAAACTTAAAACAACTATGTAGTCTTCAAGGTAAACTGCAATCCATTTGACACTTCATATCTCAACTCTCAGACCATTGTCAACCTTTTCATCATCTCCTTCATAAAGACGTTGACTTTATATGGGATCTTAACCATCAAAAATCCTTCGAATAACTCAAATAGTACCTTTTATCACCACCTTTGCTTATTCATCCTCGTGAAGGGGAACCATTTTATCTTTACATGTCCTCTACAAATCATGCCTTGGGTGTCATGCTCACTCATCGAGATGAGCATGGATGTGGAAAAGTCATTTATTACATAATCTGCACTCTCCACGAATACAAAACACGTTATATTGAAGTTGAAAAGTTAGGTTACACCCTATACTTTGTAACTTCTAAGTTGTGTCATCATCTACTCAATCATAAAACTTACATTATCAACAGTTTCAAGCCTCTCAAAACCATGCACTTTAAACCGTATCATAGTGACCACATAACTCGATGGCATATGCTTATGATGGATTTTTCTCTAGAATTCATACCACAAAAATCTATTAAAGGTTAAGCCATTGCAAATCAACTCGTTGAAGCTCCCCTTCCTGAAACTCAACCAGCTCATGAACAATTTTTGACGAATCTATCAACACTATCTATGAGCAATATTTCACTCCTATTAAGATGACCCTCTTCTTTGATGGATCTGATTTCCATCAAGGGGGAGGGGCCAATATTGTTATCATACCTCACTAGGGGACTCCTATTCCTCTATCCTTCAAACTTAACTTTGATTTCACTAACAATATGACTGAATATGAATATTTATAAATGGGTCTTCAAACTTCCATTATGCTAGGTGTTAAAATCTTGGATATCTACATAGACTCAAATCTTGTCATTAATCAAATCAAAGGATATTATCAATGTAAGAATGAAATCTTATAGAAATATAAATCCATTATTGAGTTTCTCCTCAAAGCTCTTAATTATTACACTATTGAGACAATTCCACAATATTCTAATGAATTTACAGACACCATGGCTTATGTTGGGCCTCAAAATATTGGCGAAGTAAAAGAAGGCATGTGAGCATGTGGGATATATATGAAGAAGGGCGCATGGGGTGAAGGCATGAATGACAGGGTTTTAGAAGGATTTAGCATAACCTAGGGCATGTGTGTAAGGCAAAGGAAGGGGTTTCAAGACTTAGCCATATTTGGTGTCCTAGGAGGCACACAAGAAATGCATGACCTGACTGAGCATGCAGAGTGGATAAGGTGTTAGCCTGACAGCTCGATGGTCAAGGAAGGAATATTCCATGCAATGGAAGGATCCAGAAAGACATCATTACAGAAAGTGGAGAGCTTGGATGGTAAGAAGCATTCTCCATTAAAGAACCACATGGACGCTTGAAAATAGATCTATTACTTTAGGAAGTCATGGAGGTGGATGCTAAAGCTATGGGTGACTGATATAAAAGAAGATTGAGTGGTCGCTAGCATCATATAGCCATCAAAGAGGTGAAGCTCTACAGAAATAGGGATGGGTTCTAGGGATTCTCATTAGGTAGGCTATAAGAGAGATGGCATATCTAAAGGGATGGGTCTATGAACATCTTTGTAATTTGGAAAGCATAGTTTAGGATTCTGATGTATAAGTCTTATCTGCACTAAGACGTTTGGTATGTAATGACCTTGATGAATGTAATGTGGCTAGTGAACATAGAGTAATATGAATATACGGATTTCTCTTAAAATATATACATTATTCATGGGTATAAACCCTAGTTCCTTTTCTTTTTATTATCATATCTTTTATTTGTTTGATATTTCTCTTATTATCTGAATGGATGCATTAATATAATGCCCCATCTTAGGTTATTATAATGAATGCATGTTTCGTTACCCTTTTCTAAGTCTCTGTCATTAATCAATGTATTCTCATAAGACTCACATAACGGAGGGGCTCGTCACCTGCACATGCCTCGAGTGAGCGCCTAATTCCCACTAGGTGATAGGATGACGTGAATGGGATTACAATGTTGTTCTAAGGGCATAAAAATGACTACATCTTGGTTTCATTGCCGGGACCTCTTTTCAAATTTATTGTGACAAATGGCATACATCTTGGTCCCTATGATGTGTGATGACTGAATGTCTGACCTTAGAAAGTGTTGAATCATGGTTCAAGACCACAGAGGATGAGTTTTCTCAAATATTTAACACTGGACCTGAGTTTGATACATGTACATGGGTACAAGAGAACCTATACCATGAGTTATACGAGACATTCTTCTGTCGTTTTCCATTAGAACTATATGAATGGCTTTTAGCATATGTATCCAGATCAAGAAGGTACTATAGATCATGCTGGTACCCAAATTTTTTATCCTTTTTAGTCTGAGCAGAATCAACTATATGGCATGAAGCTTGAAGATAGATAGATCATGATGTATGTCATTTTGTAGTAGGGAATGTGATCTACCTGACACTCCAATTTGTGGAGAAATGGATAGCACACAAATAGGACTTGATCTTGTCCTAATTATTTTAGGTTGTTCCTCTTAACCAAGGTAAGAGAACCTATTTTGTAACCCTAAAATGGTGAAGGAGATGAAGATGTCCCTCAATTTGTGCAAATAGTATGAAGGGGCCTTGGGAAAATATGATCAACACTCCAAATTTGACTTTCACAAGTTCTCACTTCCATATTATGGAGATACTTTCAATGCAAGCCAAGGTTCACTGAAGACATTATGGAACCCTGATCTGTCCTGCATACTTTAGCAAATGGATTTTGATCTTCTGTGGGTATACAGGTCAAAATAGGGGTAAAACAGGGTGGGATATGTTATTTAGAATGATTTTTGGTGGGATATTGACAAGAAAAACTTGACTATGCCAAATCTTTGACAACCTCTACAACATTTGAATAACTACAAGATAAAATGCTTCAAAATAGTCTGGACGTTCTTTCAACTAGAAGAGATACACAAATGGAATCCCAGGTTTGCACTCTTCACACAATCTTTGAGACCTCAACACAAAATCTTGAGTTAAAGGACTCAATTAAACATCAAAACCTCTGATCAAATCACACCTAAGGTACCCCTAAAGGCTTACAAGAAATCTCTGTCAACAAATGAAGGTGAAGTGATTTTAAAATTCTTATTGTCAATACCAGATGAAAGCTATTTTGATAAATGAAATTACAAATTCCACTAAACTATCAATAAGGATGAGATATGTGTGATTCCTAAAGATTTCAATGCAAGATTGCAACAAGAACAAGGAAAACTATTTGCAAACATTTAAACATGATAATAGACATCATATTGCCCAAAATAACATAGATTAATTCAAAAGCTTGTTAGATTCATCAGCAGGGGAGAGTTTCAGAAACAATCTCAGAGCTATGTGATGGCTATACATTTGTAACCAACTCAACATGAATGAAGATCTAACACATAAGACATTAACCAAGTTTTTTGGAGGGTTTTTCAGAAGATGAGCTTCTCTCAAAATTTTCTCGTGATTTTCAATTTCCTGACCTTTTGCATGTCAAAAAAAATGCATTATATAACTCTCTATTACATTTGATCCTTCTTTCCCAAGAAAAGAATATCCTATGGGATCTTAGTTTGCTACAAATTCACTCATGATTTTTTGAAAGTGACACTTAACCAATTTTGTGAGGAAGAGATGCCAGGCATTCAAAAAAACAAATTATTACAAATATTCATCATTCCTTGTCATGGGAGCATGTATTATTCCTTTGGTGCCTGCAACATCTTCCTCTTCCATCATTTCACCTTTACACTTTCAAAATTTGCCTCTGCAACTTTTAGATATGGTATTTCACGTTTCTGCTCGACCCAAAACAAAATTTCATTTCAAAAGTACCTCAGATCTGCAAATTGAATTTTCAAATTGATTCCATTGATCCTTGAAGGAAAAAACAACATGAATTTGCCAAAAAATTGGTGAAAATTGATGCAAAAATCACATCTCCAAGCTTCCTGGAGCTCAAATGGTGGCCAAACTGAAAAAATGCACAGTTACCATCGATTTTCCTTTCTCCCTTCGATCTGAGCCCTCCACGTGTCACAATGTGATTATAAATGGGCTCAGGATCATTTTTTGACATTTTAACACTTTAGAAAAAATGTAAAAAATTGACATTTTTCTCCGCCCCTCTGCACCTTTTAGATTTGGCATTGACACTTGTCCCGATGTGGGTCCCATTAGAATCATGGCTCGATTCTACACATTTCCACCTTTTTTTGAAAAAAGGAAAATTTTCCCAATTATCCCTGTAGACCTGGACCTTCGATTCTGTCCCTGACAAGTGTCGGTCGTTGATTGGCTTCGGGCTTGTGTTCCTCCTATTTGATTTCTTACCTTTATAGGACAAAAGATAAATTTCCCACAAAGACCCGACGCTCAAGAATCCCTTCTTTTGATCTGAGCCATACACTTGGCTCAATCCTGACCATTGATGGAGCTGCGGCCTCATTTTGCAATTTTAATCCTTTATGTCAAAATGGGAAAAAATCTCAAGTTTCCCCCAAATCCCGAAGTTCTACCTCTAACCTTGCCACGTGTCCACTCCTGATTGCCTTGGCGGACCCGCGGCCCTTTTCACAACTTTTTACCCTGTCTTTCGCCAATAAGGTAAAATTTTTCTAAGTCCTCTACCAGCGTTCCATCCCACTTTTGATGACAAACATGACACGTGTCCACCTCTAATTTGCCTAGGGCTTGCGCTCCAATTTTTTGCATTTTATTACTCCTTTTCAAAAAAGGAAAAAAATTTCTCCACCGTCCTCTGCAACCTACCCATCCACTTTTTTGACTTTTCATGACACATGTCCACCTCTGAGAAGAGGGTTTGAGCTCCAATTTGATGGGACATTAATGCTCCATATGACCTTCAAAAAACAATTTTTTCCACCAGTGATGCCTTAGAGCTGCCAAAGACTGAATTTGACTTTTCTAACTGACACTGTGTCTGACCCTCTGAAAACACAAAAAATGCCAAGGCCTGCCTAAAACATTTGCGGAAAATGGGTGAAGATTTTTTGATCAAAAGACATAAAAATGCTAAGTGTTTTTAGGAAATTTACGACCATGGAAAGGGATATTGTGAACCAAAATGGCCACGTAAAACGAACAATGTTTCAATGCAAAATTTGCAACAAGGATATCAATAAGGATGCCCGTATGATTCCTAAAAATTTCAATGCAAAATTGTAACATGAATTTGAAGGCAAATGATGCCCGTCTGACCGTCAAAACATGATAAAATGCATCAGGGATGCCCAAAATAACATAGATTAATTCAAAATCTTGTTGGATTCAGAAATTGTGTGATGGCTAGGACACTTTGTAAAGTGACTTAACAAATGAAATCTAACACACCAAGACATTAACTAGGTTTTTTGGAGGGTTTCTCAGAAGATAAGCTATAAACCAAAAATTTTGAGGTACCAACGCCCGTCTGACCGTCAAAACATAGAAAAATACCAAGGCTACCCAAAATCAATTTTTCCTTCGTAGGGTGAAGACTTAAAGATTCGATCAAAATGAGAAATGCAAGAATGGAGGCAATTTACGACCATGACAAGGGAGCATTTGAAAAATAAGTATAAAAGAAAAATTTTGAGCAAATCCAAAGGCTAGGAAGAACACAGGAAATCTATGGAAGAGGCATTTGAACATGTAAAAAATGCATAGCAAATTGGGCAAGGTAATGAGTTTGCAAACAATCCAATGCACAAGAATGGAGCTACAACTTCACATCATCGATTTCATGAGGAAAAAATGTTTCAGAGCACAAAGAGCAAAGGGGAAACATGGAAAAATGGCAGAGGATCAAAATGGGCACCAACATCAGCTCCTGCTCGG
Organism: Taxus chinensis; assembly: GCA_019776745.2. Classification (NCBI taxonomy): domain Eukaryota; kingdom Viridiplantae; phylum Streptophyta; class Pinopsida; order Cupressales; family Taxaceae; genus Taxus; species Taxus chinensis. The sequence continues at coordinate 37,600,748 of CM034150.1, forward strand.
GGATGGGCACTCCCAGTGAGTGCCACAAGAACAAAAGTAGACCAAGTGCCAAAATAATCCATTGGGAAAATGGAGTCATGACCCAAATCCACCAAAAAACTAGCTGAGAAACTGACAAAAATGGCTGCCACACACCAAGGCAAACCAGGAACCGACAAAACACCAAAAACAAAGCAAAATCCAAACACTATACACTGTACAAGTGGTGCATACCTCAAATTTGGGGATTAATCCAAGAAATTCTTCAGATGCCTTCCATTAACAGGTAGTTCAAGCAATTCCCCATCTAAGTCCTTGAGAAAAAAGGTATTTTCACCAATTCTTATATCAATGGAGTAAGGGCCCATCCACAATGCATCAAATTTACCATGTTTTCCCTTATCTTCATTCCTTCTATCCCATAACAAAACCAAGTCTCCAATATTGAAATCCCTTGGAGTGACCTTCTTGTCAAATAACCTCTTCAAATTCTCTCTAAATCTGACATGCCTTTGGTGGGATGCTCTTCTTTCTTCATCCAACTCAACAATCTGATTAATCCTTGCTTCATATGGACTGACCTCTTGATCTTCAAGTTGTTGAACAAACTGAAATGAAGATAATTGTAGATGTAAGGGGTAGCAGAGCTTGAGTTCCATACACCAACTAAATGGGCTCTTACTAGTAGCTCTTTTGGTAAGTGATTCTATCAGCCCAAACTACAAATTTCAGTTGTTCACCCCATTTTCTCTTGTTCAACTCCAAGGTTCTCCTAATGATCTTCAAATAGTTCTTATTGTTGGACTCACCTTGTCCATTCCCTTGAGGGTTATAGTTTGAAGCATAAGTCAGATTGGTTCCATACTCCTTGCACATTGCCATCGATGGTTTAGCTCTAAAATACATGGCATTATCAGCAACAATCTTTACTGGCACACCAAATCTACATATGATGTGATTCAACAAGAAGTCCATAACAACTTGGTGTGTTTCTTTCTTGGTGGGGATTGCTTCTACCCACTTGGTGAAGTAATTTGTGGCTACAAGAATCCACTTATGTCCAGCACTAGAAGGGTCTGAGATCTCACCAATGAAGTCCATTCCCCATTGTTTGAAAGGAGATTCAATTGATACAGGCTGCAAAGGAAGGGAGCCTGAAGCTTTCATTCTTCTAGAGAAATGCTGACAGCTTTCACATTTTCTAACCAGCAGGGTTACATCTTTGAAAAGAGTAGGCCACCAATAACCAGCTCTCAAAACTTTGTGTGTTATAACCCTTCCAGCAAAGTGTCCTCCAAAAACTCCCCCATGGAAATCAGAAACTATTTTGGGAGCTTCATCTTCAGTTACACATTTCAAGAGGACACCTTCAGGGTTCTTCCAAGCTAGCCCAAAGTCAGTGATGATGTATTTTTGAGAAGCCAGCTTGAGGGCTCTTTTCTGATTTTTATTTAAATGATCAGGGCAGCATAGGTGTCTGAGGTAAAATATTACATCCTTGTACCACTCAGAACTTACCAAATTCTCAAGAACATCTGCCCTTTCTTCCTCTACTTCATTCACTTCCATAGTTTGCAAGTTGCTCTCAGCCATGAGCTTAGCCAAGCCCAAACCTCTTACCAACTTTGTGGTTTGGATGTCCATGTCATACTCCTGTGCAGTTTTTTCACCCATCTACATCTTTTGCTTGAGATCTCCATCTCTGATAAGATGTCTTTTACCATGGTGTGGGGAACATAAGCAACAACTTTTGAACTTAAGATATAAGGCCTGAAAACCTTTGTTGCTTTCACCAAGGCAAATGCTTATTTTTCCATGATTGTGTATTTTAACTCAGCAGCTTGTAAAGCCTTGCTAAAGAAGGCAATAGGCCTCTCAGCCCCATCTTCATCCTTTTGCAGAAAAATAGATGCAATGGTATTTTCAGAAGCAAAAGAGAAGATTTGGAAAGGCTTCTTGTAATTCAGAGCTGCCAAGACAGGTGCATGTTTCAATGCTTCTTTGATTCCTTCAAAATCCTGAATAGCAGCCTCCTCCCATTTGATAACTTGGTCTTTCTTTAACATGCATGTAATAGGAAGAGTCAATTCAGAAAAATTAGACACAAACCTTCTAATGAAATTGATCTGCCCAAAGAAGGATTGGATGCCCTTCTTTGTTCTTGGAATTGGAACCTTGCTGATTGCTTCTACCCTCTCAGGGTCAATCATGACACCAGCCTTTGAAACAATATGACCAAGCAACTTGGCCTTTTGCACCCCAAAATGGCACTTCTTTGGATTCAAAGAGATTCCAAATTCTCTACATCTGATCAACATTCTTTCCAAGTGCTGCAAGTGATCTTTTCTGCTCCTTGAAAACACAGTCACATCATCCTGATAAACTGCAATGAAGTCATTTATGTAACCAGCAAAAGCAACATCCATTTCTCTTTGGAAGGTAGCTCCAACATTCATGAGACCAAAAGGCATTCTTACATAGACATATGTTCCCCAAGGAGTGGTAAAGGCAGTTTTAAATCTTTCTGACTCCTTGACAACAACTTGATTATAGCCAGAGAAACCATCCAAGGTGGACAAACAATTCAGATCCAGTCACTAACTGCAACATGTTTTCCATGTTTGGAAAAGGATAATTGTCCTTCAATGAAGCTCTATTTAGATTTCTGAAGTCTACACAAAGTCTGATATCTCCATTTTTCTTTCTGACTGGCACAAGGTTTGCAACCCAAGATGAATACCTTGTGGGCTGAATGATCCCTCCCTCCTTCAGTTTCTTCAATTCATCTTACATTTTCATGGAGAGGAGTGGATTAATTGTCCTCTTCTTTTGTCTGAAGGGCTTGGCATTTGTTTCAAGAGGAATCTCATGCTGAAACAAGTCCTCTCTGTATGCTTTCAGCTCTGAATAAGACCAAGCAAGACAGTCATGATATTTCTTCAATAGTTGAACATAGGACTATTTTTCTTCTTTGTTTAGATTGTTGCCCAACCAAAATTTTCTTGGTTTATCACTAGTGCCCAAGTTATGCTCTTCCACATCCCTTGAGGTAGACATGTTTCTATTGATGATGCAATCAACATTGTTAAAATTTGACTCAAGTGCAACAAGACCTCTAGGAATGGTGTTAGTTTTCAATTGGATAATATCCTTTCCAAACAAAGTATCTCTTCCTTTAGTCACACATACCATTGGTTCCCAATCAATATTCTGATCTGCAAACTCACCTTGATTTTGTAAGAACCTTTGCACTTGAGCATCATCATTAAACACTTGCCAATGCTTGATGTTGTTAGGGACAACTGGCCTAGTTAACACTTCAATATTGTACTCACAATAAGGTGAAATAGTGCAATTTCCAAATCTTGACCCCAACACTGCTAACTTGTTAGCAACAACATTGAAACTTCTATCATGATGCAAAATGTTGAAGGAATCAAACATCTCAATTAGATCCCAAACTGCATGTTTGTACTGTTTCATCCACTGATTTTTTGTAGCATACAATTTTCTTATTTGTTTGACAACTATCTCTGAATCTTATTTTGCAATGATTTCCTTGACACCATACTTCCATGCAATTCTCAGACCCAACAACAAGGCTTCATACTCAGGAATGTTTTTAGTACATTCAAAATTAAGCTTGAAGGAAAAAACAAACTCTTCCAAGCTAGGAGAAATCAGAATTATACCAACACCATTTCCAAATTTGGAGCAAGCTCCATCAAATAGCAAGGTCCAAGGAGAACCTACCTATTCAAGGCATTTAGAATGATCCATCTTGTGCTCCTTACCATCAACAAACCCAACAAAATTATCAACATCAACATCATTATACAATACTTCATAGGAAGCATTGTTTGGATCCTCAATTAGATGCAACATCTTCTTCTCTCCATAAAGTTTGACAAGGCTATTCCTTCAATGGGAATGGTGGAAAAATACATGTCCATTTGGACACTCCCTCCAACACTTGCAGCCCACTTTCTTGACAATAACATACCCCATTTGGCAGGGCAATCAACAATCACAACATCCAATTTTAAATTCCTACCCAGATAAGATGCAAGTTGCACCACCAGACCCTTCACACAACCAACTACCAGCACTTCTCTTGAGTCCATGGCCGTACACTTTCCATAGGCTATTATCACTTTGATATCCAACTCATTCATGACTTCTAGAGGCATGACATTTCATGATGCACTGGAATCAAACATACAATTGTGAAGTAGTCTATCCTTTATGATCAAAGTTGTAAAGAATGGATCAACATTCAATTGGGAATCAACCAAGTATGTCCCCAAGTATACCTCAGGTGTTTCTCCAAGATCCTCTAATGTTGGTGGTGTTTCAAGGTCTGCAATGATTTGAGGAGGAGTTTCAATAATTTTTACATTTCTGCTTGGGTACTCTTCTCTTCTTTCAATCCCAAGTACTCAAATGCTCTCTTCTTGTGCTCAATGAATCCTAAGCAACTCAATGATTGGAACACTCACTTTGATTTGGCTCAATACTTGGGCTATGTCTATAGGGAACATTCTTTGGCAAGGCAGCATTGGAAGGGAGATAAAGTAAATTTATTAGATGGCATGGGATTCTTGGTAGTTTGGGCATGAGGAGGACTGTAATTTTTTCTTGGGACAACAGAGATTTTGGAAGGTGTATCTCTCCTAGGAGCTTCATTTGGAATACTTGTAAGAAAGGGTGTTTTAGGTTTGGCTTGAGGCCCAACTCTCTTAACAACCTTTCTCCTAGTGTTATAATCTTTCTCTTGAGCCACAACAACATTCATTAACAATTTTATATCTTCCTCCGAAGGTATACCTCCATCATACTTATTGATCATCAAATATCTTAAGTATTCAAAGTCATTGTTAGGAATTTCAAAAGCTTGCACTACATCAACTTCAAGAGTATGAGAGGGAAGAAGGATTTGTACCCATTTGATGTAATCCCAAAAGGTTACAGTTGTCCTTGCACTTATTACCTCAGTTGATGTTGCTCCTTCTTGTGAGCTTGAAGAAAAACCCACCATGCAAATATCATCATCAGTACCATCATTATTATTAGCTTCACCATCTTGCTGGTCCACTTCACATGGAGGATGGGGCAGAAAACACCTATCACACCAATCAATATCAACAAATTCCTCAACAATAGCAACCCTAGCAGTCAGGGGATCAGGTAACACTCTTCCTTCATGTGCTTGAGGATGTCTATTTATAGACCCCATGGGTCCTTTCCCTCTATCATCAGATCTCTGATCACCCCTAGGATGATTGGAAAATATGTTCATGGTTTTGTGCTTTTTGCTGACCTTGTGAAGTCTACCCAATTCCCTTCTCAGCTCTTGCCAACTTTTAGGAAATCTCTTTGACAATCCCCTACCAAAGTTTTCACCACTTCCTCCAAGTCTACACTCTTTCTAGCTTGAGGTTTTTCAGGGTTTATCAGCTTTACACCATCTCTCTTGAGAGGTTTCCCAATTTCCTTGATATTGTTTTCAATCTGTAGTGCCATGGTAAAGGCCTGTCTTAAATTAGTAGGGTTATTGTCTCTTAGGTAATAAGCAACCTTATTATCAAATTCATCTACATATTTGATCAAGCATGATTGATCACACGGCCTCAAATTAACAGGCAACCTTCTCAAAGTTTTGTTAAACCTTGTGTTAAAGTCATGAACTGATTCATTTGGGGTTCTTCTTGATATTTTCAAACTTCAGAAAAGAGAAATCTAGGATCAGTCTTGTCACCATATTGCAATCTAAATGCATTGTTCATTTCAGTCCATGAATCAATAGAATTATTAGGCAGAGCCTTGTACCAATCCCTTGCATCCTCTTCTAGTGTATGAATGAACAATTTAATATACACATCTTCATGCTCAATCTCAAAGTCCTCCATCATGTTAACAAAAAGTTTGAGAATGTTGATCACTAGTTATAGCATTATTACCTTGGAATTTTGGCAATCTATTCCTTACATCTTGTGGGACAACATTTGGGTAACCATCCATTCCTCTAAAATTTATAGGACCAAAGGTGTTAACAAAAAATGGAGGCCTAGGTGGAGGCTGAGCCATATTGATTTTGAGGTGGTGATCTTGGGGGTGACACAAGCTGATGAGGAGTGTGAGGTCTTTGGGGCTCAAGAATGTGGTTCACAAGATTGGTATTCTCTAGGTGCTGATTTTCTTGGAAAGTTTTACTAGAATTGAAACACACAGGTGTAGATTGAAAAAGGAACTCACCAGGTACAGCAGAAGGACCTTCACTAGTTAAAGAAAACAAATTATGAGAAGTCCATTGCTTGAATCAGAATCACTGGAAGAAGAGTGATAATCCTCTATTAAAGGCTGATCTCTCTCACCAATGGATATACCTTTTCTTTGATGTCTAACCTTCAACAACCTTCCAAACTTTTCTTTCCTCTAAAACTGTTTTTCCCAATTCTTGAAATAGCTTTCTACTTGGGTCCCTCCTAAAGAGAGATCTTCTTCCTTCCAGGTTTACAGAGATTAGCAACACCAAAAAACAAATGACAGAAAGCTAAGACACTGGTATTTATCAAGATCAAAACAACATGGATTCACCACTAAGGACTTTCACCCTAGTTGTGCAAATGCACTAAAATACTCTGTCAAATACCAATTATCACTGAAAAACTTGCCAAACTTTATAGATCAGACCTTCCTTTTCTTGAATCTATCAACCAAAAATGCAAATGAAGTGCAACTACTACTGGAAACTGATAAAATTGTAGACAGAGTTTGAAACCTTTGCATACATCTTGCAAATCTGAGTATAGAATGATGCTTTAACAATATATTTACAGACAGAAGTCGTAAAAGACATTACCAGGGTTTCAAATATGTATCCAAATATCTCAAATATGTATGCACATGGATCAGATTGAACTAAGAACTCCCTAGAAGTGGCGCCACTGGTGTTGGTACCCAAATTTGTTCTGCTTTTCAGTCTGAGTAGTGTCAAAGATATGACATGAAGCTTGAATAAATATAGATCATGATCTATGTCATTTTGTAGCCCCGGATGTGATCTAACTGGCACTCAGATTTGTGGAGAGATGGATAGCACTCAAATAGGACTTGATCTTGTCCTAACTGTTTTAGGTTGTGCCTTTCAACCAAGGTAAGAGGACCTATTTTGTAACCCTCAAATGGTGAAGGAGATGAAGATATCCCTCAATTTGTGCAAATAGTATGAAGGGGGCCTTGGGAAAATATGATCAACACTCAAAATATGACTTTCACAAGTTGTCACTTCCAGATTATGGAGATAATTTCAATGCAAGGCAAGGGTTACTAAAGACATTTTGAAATCTTGATCTGTTCTGCATACTTTAGCAAATGGATTTTGATCTTCTGTGGGTATACAGGTCAAAAAAAGGGTAGTACAGGGTAGGATTAGTTGTTTAGAATGATTTTTGGTGGGATATTGACAAGACAAACTTGACTATGCCAGATCTTTGACAACCTCTACAACATTTGAACAACTATCAGATAAAATGCTTCAAAATAGTCAGGATGTTCTTTCAACTAGAAGAGATACACAAATGGAGGCCCAGGTTTGCACTCTTCACACAATATTTGAGACCTCAACACAAAATATTGAGTTAAAGGACTCAATTAAACATCAAAATCTCTGATCAAATCATGCCTAAGGTACCCCCAAAGGCTTACAAGAAATCTCTGTCAACAAATGAAGGTGAAGTGATTTTAAACTACTTATTTTCAATGCCAGATGAAAGCTCTTCTGACAAATGAAATTGTAAATGCCACTAAACTATCAATAAGGATGAGATCTATGTGATTCCTAAAGATTTCAATGCAAGATTGCAACAAGAACAAGGAAAACTATTTGCAGACATTTAAACATGATAACAGACATCATATTTCCCAAAATAACATAGATTAATTCAAAAGCTTGTTAGATTCATCAGCAGGGGAGAGTTTCAAGAACAATCTCAGAGCTGTGTGATGGCTATACACTTGTAACCAACTCAACATGAATGAAGATCTAACACAGAAGACATTAACCAAGTTTTTTGGAGGGTTTCTCAGAAGATGAGCTTCTCTCAAAATTTTCTCATGATTTTCAATTTCCTGACCCTTTGCATGTCTCAAAACATGCATTATATATCTCTCTATTACATTCAAGCCTTCTTTCCCAAGAAAAGAATATGCCTATGGCATCTTAGTTTGTTACAAAAATTCCATCATGATTTGCAGAAAGGGTGTTTAATAATATTTGCAACCAAAATTTCCAGGTGTTTCAAAAAAAAAAGGTGAATCATTGCAAAAAATTCATCATAATTTCAACTGGGAGCATGTTTTTCCTGTGGTTCAATAGCATCCCCTTACCTTTCATCATTTCACCTTTCACTTTCCAAATTTAGCCTCTGCAACTTTTGGATCTGATATTTTACGTTTTTTCTCAAGCCCGAACAAAATTTCATTCAAAAAAGTACCTCAAATCTGCAAATTGAATTTTCAAATTGATTACATTGATCCTTGAAGGCAAAAATGACATGAATTCACCAAAAAATTGGTGAAAATTGATGCAAAAATCGCATCTCCAAGCTTCCTGGAGCTTAAATGGCGGCCAAACTGAAAAGTGCACAGTTACCATTGATCTTCCTTTCTCCCTTCAATCTAAGACCTCCATGTGTCACAATGTGATTAGAAATGGGCTTGGGATCATTTTTTGACATTTTAACACTTTTGGAAAAATGTAAAAATTTGACATTTTTCTCGCCCCTCACCGCCCTTGAGATTTGGTGCTGACATGTGGCACAATGTCAAAATATTCCCCCATCGGAATCGTGGCTCGATTCTACACATTTCCACCTTTTTTGGAAAAAAGGAAAATTTTCACAATTTTCCTACATGGACCCACACCTCCACTTCTGTCCCTAACACGTGGCGATCATGTGATTCATTGTGGGATCATAACTCCCTTTTTTTTCATACTTCCTTCACAAAATTTGCTAGAAAGAAAGTTTTCAAAACTCACTGGCATCCCGCACTCACCTCTGCCATTTCCAAGGTGACACGTGTCTCCCTTTGATTCATTGGGAGCCACACTTCAAATTACCACTTTAACTCATTTTTCAAAAAGGAAAAAATTTCCTTTTTACCTCCAATGGCCCGCTGACTTACGCAAGCTTTAATTTTCTCTTTGTCAGGGCCGTGCACTTCTTTCATGACTTTAACCCTTTTTAGGAAAAAGGTTAAAAATCTCAAACTCTCCTGGAACATCTACCGCTCCACCTTACCTTTCAAAACAAACCAAGTCCTAATTCTATTTCAATGGACCTGCCAGCCTTGCAACCCTTTACTCTTTCATGCCGGTATTTTTTGCGCACCTTCGTCTAAGACTTTATCCCGCTTTTGCACGTGTCCACTCTCTGATTTGTCTGCAGGTAGGGTATTTTTTCATTTAACTCCATTTTCCAAAGGAAAATTTGCCTTAAGGCTCAAAATGACCCACCCGTCCATCACTCTGAGAACTGCCACATGTGTACCTCCTCTGGGGCCCAGACCTGTGGGGATAACGCATTTTTCCAAAACACAAAAAGATGCTAAGTTCTCGAGCAGACCGAATCTTGTCTAATCACAAACGGCCACATAGGAGAAGATTTTGAGATAAAATTTGACAGGAAAAGGATGCCCGTATGACCGTTCAAAAAATGCAAAATTGCCAATGATGCCCTAGAATGCCGAAGATGAATTTGATGGGCAAATGACGCCTATCTGACCGTAAAAAAAACATAGAAAATGCCAGGGATGCCCAAAATCAATTTTTCCTTTGTGGGTGAAGAAATTTTCGATCAAAGGAAAAATGAAAAGTGATTCAAAGCAATTTATGACCATGGAAAGGGATTTTTTAGGGAAAATAAGTATAAAACGAACAATCCAAAGGCCGGGAAAACATGAGCTCTAAAGGCCAGGAAAACATGGGAAAATGATAGAGGCATTTGAACGGGAAAAATTAGGGCAAGGTAATGAGTTTGCAAACAATCTAATGCACAAGAATGGAGCTACAACTTCACATCATCGATTTCATGAGGAAAAAATGTTTCAGAGCACAAAGAGGAAAGGGGAAACATGGAAAAATGATAGAGGATCAAAATGGGCACCAATAGAGGCAGACGTTACAGGAAGGAGTTGAGGTTCATGTAGAGGACGTGGAACCTAAGAAGTCTATACTACACCATCTTGGAAAGCATGGGAGAGAAGCCCCTTTAGCTTATGATGATATTTTGTCACATGGAGAAAGTTGATCCATCGGTGTGTATCTAAACCCACCTAGTGACTAAGCCCTAGTGCTTAGTTTTCAAGATCAAGGAAGAAGTATTGCTAATCTAGTTTGTATTAGTGGAAGTAACCAATCTACGCCTAGGAGATATAATTTATCATTTGGGACATCCATGACTAAGAAAACCATTCCCGTATTTGGATAAATTTTTAGATGAGGTGAAAATACACAAGGTTTGGGTATCACATCTGGAAGTGGCACGGGACACACAACAGGTAACAGGACAATATCACAAACCATCGGTGTATAGTTCAGTGGGACATTGGGGACACTAGGCACAACTGCCTCAAGATATTTACTTGCTATAGGAGGTGGATTTGGTGGTATAGGAGTTAGAGGACCTAGTGGACCTAGTGGATCTGGAGGATCTGGTGGGTCAGGAGGAACAAGACCTAGTGGGTCTAGTGGATCTAGTGGTAGAGGAAACATGAGAGGAAACCAAGGTTCTACGTCAAGTGGACAAGTGTCTCAGCCACCTCCACAAGTATTCTTTAAGATGTCTTTGCATTTTCCATACTATAGAGGTATTGAATATGCTACAGAGCATGTGTAAAATTGTGAATTATTATGGCACATGAAGGGGATCACTACCTCAGATTGAAAATAAATTCATTTTAAAATGACATTACAAGGACGTGCGCATAGCTAGTACCACAAGTATGACCCCCACCAGACGGTCATGGATTACACTGTGTTGAAGAATGCCTTCCTAGCAGAGTTTGATATCCCTGAGTTTGAGTAGAAGATCATCAGTGCTCTGAAGGATATCCAACAAAGAATGACAGAGAGTGTGTGGCCGTACGATGCATGATTCAAAACTCTCTTATCAAAAATATCCTATGACATACACCTCTCGCAACATGCTTAATGGTTTTTGGGGGGATTGATAACACCCTTTAGAAGGGCACTGTCACACAAGAGTTTCAAAGACCCATGCGAGGCTTTGGAAGATACCCTGCATGTTGATTTTTTTGGCAGCGTTGATACTGGTGTTATCCTTATTTTGTAGGCTCAAATTGTTACAATGGCCAAGTAGTTGGAGAAGTTGTCTACAAATTCAACGCATGAGGTTCGTAGTGCATTTTGGTGCATATATTGTGGAGTGGAGGGGCATGTAAATGACATTTTCCCTCAAAAATTTATACGCATTGTAGCAGTAGACTGTGAAATTTTCCACAGGGATCATGATGCAAATATATGTCCTCTACTATAATGTGCAATCTACGAGAATGTTTCTTGCTAATATAATATCTATACCTCGATGGCCCATGATACTAGGGATTACAGGTTGATTGATCAGATTCATGATGTTATTGATCTTAGTGTGTGCCAGACTAGCCTTGCAAGCAGTTCCAAGGATGATTATCACTACTATGAAGGGCACATAGATGGAGGAGCGAATGGAAGTGTTTTGTAGAGGATTTCATGGTCACAGTAACTGTGGGGGAGGAAGAAGTGAGTTCCTGCGAGGAACCTGTTATAACTGTGGATATACAGAGCATTATAAGCATGAGTGTCTTGATCTATTGTAGTGCTCATGGTGCAGATAGAAACATAAGTATGAGGAGTTCCCTAAGTTTCTTGAGCACATGAGCCAACTATACCAGAAAGATAAAGGTGTTGGAATGGTGAGTATTAAAAAGGTTGACCCTCAATGGATGTCAATATTGTCACATGAGTCATGATTAAAACATGTACTAGTGACAACGTGAGAAGAGGCTACACGCGTAAGTGAGATGCCAAGATAGAACTGTTTGTTATGGAAGAAGTGGTACGTGGGAAGTATCCAGATGCTACTCATCAAAAGGAAGTGTATCAAGAGACTATGGATGTGATTCAGAGTTTGGAAGGGGAAATCCAATGTCTAAAGGAGCAGTCAAGGTAGTTGGAGTAAAGGAAAAATGTTAAGGCTCTGTAGAAGGATATGGATGATGTCAAGGAAGTGTGTAAAATGTTAGGGTGGGATAATATCATTCCATTTCTAGGATAATGGTTAAGGGATAAGGTACCACATGCTGGGAGAGAGCATCAAAGGAATATTCTACATGCCAATCTTCCTCCTCATAGCCTTGACTATGATAAAGAGATTACATTGAATTTAGTTATTGATGGGTGGATTTTGAGCAATATCCTCATTGACACAAGATTTGAGGTCAATGTTCTCACCTTGGATGCATGACATCAGATGGGAAGGCCCACATTACAGCCATCTTCGAATGTGTTGTATATGGAAAACAATAAAAAGGAAATGTCCATTAGAGTCTTGAAGGATGTGGTTATCACTATTCAAGGGGCCAAGTTCACTAGGGACTTTGAAGTCTTGGTGCTTGCCAAGGAAGATACTTTGCTAGCATTACTTGGGCACCCTTTGTGTTATAAGAAAAATGTCGATTTGTAGTTTAACAAGGGGCATATCAATTTCAAAAACAAGGAAGAAAGGGTGATCATCCCCCTAACAAATGGAAATTTGACACCCTATATTGAACCCTTAGGATAAAAATTCCTTGACAAAATATATGTGCGCTCCATCAGAGACCCTGAAATAATTCATCCTACATAAGGGATTATCCAATTTGAAGATGCTCACTCGATGAGTGATACAACTATCATAACATGTGATAATTAGGCGCATAGGACTTATGAATTGATTTTGTGACAATTGATATGATCTATAGCAAGGGTGATGAAGGCACACTCATTCAAGCACCTGGGATGAAAGAAGCTATAAAGTTACTTTGTAGGGGAAAGCTCTAATGATTTCTTATGAGAAATGGAGGCTTAGTGGAAAAATGATGATGAAAGGAGAAGTATGCTCAGTTATAACTTGATTAGGACTACAACGTGATGGTGGGCAACACATCACAAGAGTCTCCTAGAGTGGTATGCTGTAAGATTCACATTCTCTATAATATTCTATAGAAGCAACGCACGCACTTTTATCCAAGACTACCATGACAAGGAACCCACCTTGTTCCATATCCAATCTTATGAGAAGGCCTAGATAGAGGGAACATAAGCATTACCACCTTCGTTATGGGTACATAAGTTATATTCCACCTTATAGACATGCCATTAGATAGGAAATTGGTAGGAGTTAACGGCTGATCTCATTCAATATTTTGAGTATCGAAGTGCCAATCCATCAGTGGATAAGGCATTGCAAGTTGTCAAGTGTGTTGCAATGGGGGATAGTGTTATGGTAGAAGATAGGCTACTAGATTTGTTGGGTGAAACTTGTTTGGAAATGTGCCTCAATGAATAAGAATCATAAGAAATACAGCTTGATTGCGCATGCATTGAAAAGGAAAAAGGAAAAATGGTCATGTAGTAGATGGTGAAGAAATGGAAAGTTTGGATGTTAACCATTCTAAAGGTATGCGTGAAATCATAGATAGCACTGATGAGAAAGCATGCACCTACCATGAGCCCTTGAAAACAAATAAGGTTAACATTCGGACAAAGACAGAACCTAAGGAAGATAACATTGGGGACTATTGGTCGAAGAAAGAAGTTTCAAAGATCATTGATCTATTGCGTGTGTTCCAGGATTTTTTCCTTAGGGGAGATGAGAATCAAGTTGAAGGAATGTTTGCACTTGATTTAGAAGAGGCCTTATCAGATGAATCCAAACTTATGCATATGGATCAAGGAGGAAATAAACAAGATGATAGCATCTAGTATAATTGAGGCTGTGGAGGAATCAGAATGGATAAGCCCAATGGTCATTAGTATCAAGAAGGATGGAAGGATAAGGATAAATGTTTACTACAAGTACCTGAATACAGTGTGTCTCATCAATCCTTTCCCAACCCCCTTTATTGAATATATTTTGGAGGGAGTAGCCGAGTGCGAGGTCTACTCTTTCATAGATGGTTTCTTAGGGTATCACCAAGTCAAGATTGCAAAGGAACACCAGAGAAAGAAAAATTTTGCCACTGATTGGGGAAGCTTTACCTACACTTTCATGCCTTTTGGATTGAAAAATGCACCTAATGTATTCTCACACATTATGGTACAAGCATTTTAGGACTTCATCCACAAACTTCTTCAAGTCTACCTGGATGATCGGACTATGTATGGGCTGGTAAAAGGCCATTGTGACAATTTGAGACTGATTTTTGATAAATGTCGGTAGTTGAGGATATCCATCAACATTAAGAAATGTGTCTTTGCTACTCTATTTGGAACCCTGTTGGGACATATTATATGTAAGGAGGGCTTGTTAGTAGATCCCACAAAAGTTGTTATTATAGTGTGATTAGGAGATCCTACTAGTCAAATCACAGTACACAGATTTCTTGGGCATACAGGGTACTACAAGAAGTTCATCAAAGTATATGCCAAGATCGCCATGCCCTTGGAGGAAATACTAAAGCACAAGAGTGCCTTTCATTGGGGAGAGGCATAAAAGAAGGTGTTTGACACTTTGAAGGATAGACTTCTCACTGTACCCATACTATGTTTTCCTTCTTAGGATAAGCCTTTCCATGTACATGTTGATGCCTCAGGAACAACCATAGGAGTAGTACTAGCACATCCTATTGGGGTGATTATTAATCACCCCTTATGTTTTACAAATAGGAAGTTGACACCAGCATAGAAAAATTATACCACTATTGAGCGTGAGGCGTTGTCAATGATATATATGTTGCATAAGTTCAGGCAATATCTGTTGGCAACACCTTTTATATTCTACAAAGATAACATAGAACTGAAGTACTTGGTAAATAAGCCCATTTTACAAGGGCATATATGTTTTTGGGTCTTATTATTTCAAGAGTTTGAGTTCACGGTGGTTGTAAAATAAGGAAAAAGTAATTCAAGGCATGACCACTTATCAAGGATTGACTCAGGGGAGGAAGTACAAAGCATTGAGGATACCATGCTGGACGCACAACTGTTTAGGTTTTGGTACACACCCTCGGACTTGGAATATATTGTAGTATTTATTAAAAAAGGTGTGGCACTGGATGAGATGAAGGATTTGGAGAGAAAATAGTTAGCAATATGCACCGTACCCTTCATTTTGATTAGTGGATATCTGTATAAGTTAGGATGTGATGAGGTTCTACGCCAATGCATATTGCAACATGAGCATGTGGAAATTATCAAGGAAGCACATGGTGGGATTGCAGGGGGACACTATGCAGAAAATGCTACCACATAGAAGATTATAATGATAAGGCTCTGGTGGGAAACCATCTACCAGGATTGTATTGAATTTTGTAAGGCCTACGACCATTTACAGTGCCTAGGAAAACTTGGAAAGAGGGATGAGATGCCACTAAGGCTTATATCTAGCACAAATCCATTTGAAAAATGTGTAATCTATTTTGTAGGGCCAATTTCACCTATCGTGTGAAGGACTGGT
This sequence comes from Taxus chinensis, assembly GCA_019776745.2. Lineage (NCBI taxonomy): Eukaryota > Viridiplantae > Streptophyta > Pinopsida > Cupressales > Taxaceae > Taxus > Taxus chinensis. Next base: position 37,616,443 of record CM034150.1, read on the forward strand.
TCACACTACATCATTACTTACACTTATTACTTAACAAGATGGGTAGAAGTAGTTCCTATAAAGGATTGTACTGTAGCAAAAACTGCTAAGTTCTTATGGGAAAACATAATCAGAAGCTATGGATGTCCTTTGAGCTTGACTAGTGATAGGGGTATACATTTTCTCAATGAAATGATTAGGATTCTGCTAGCAAAGTTTATGGTGGCCCATCACAAGAATACACCCTATCATCCATAGGAAAATGGAACTGTTGAGGAATTTAACAAGATACTAAGTCACACATTGACCAAGATTTGTGATGTCGGAAGATAGGATTGGGAAGACAAAGTATCATCCATTCTATGGGCATATAGGACAACCTACAAGAGGTTGAATAAGGCCACACCATTTTAGTTGGTGTTTGGCGCGGAGGTTGTCTTGCCAATTGAATTCATGTTACCATCATTGTGTATAGCACACGCATGAGGTTTATATGATGAACAATCTCTCGACAAAAGGATTGATAAATTGATATAGCTAGATGAAAGGTGATTACTTGCAAGATGGAGTCAGAAGACTGAAAAATCTAGACAAATGGCATGGCATGATCGTCATATCAAAAGAAAGAAGTTTGAGGTTGGGCAGATGGTTCTGTTGTATGATTCCAAGTATTTGTGCCATCTTGGGAAGTTTAATTTCTATTGGTTGGGCCCTTACATCATCTCGTACATCCTTAATTCAGGTGCATGTCAATTACAGGTGTTGGATGGGATGAAGTTACCTAGCCATTTCAATGGGATTAGGATGAAGCCCTACTATAAATAAGCCTTCCTAGTGTTTATAAATAAGGCAGTATTTCCAGTTAGCTTAGGATTTCCCTTTATGAATTTTCTTTTCTTATGTTTCCCTTTCTCGTTGTTTGTTCCTTTCTTTGTATTCATTTTTGTGCCTTGTGCGCCAGTAACCAGATAATTTTCAAAAGGTTGTGTATGCGTAGAGGACCACACATATTTTTTAGTGTGGGGTAGAGTAGTGCAAAGTGAAGTATAAGCTGACAGTAAAATTTGTAAGGCCCAGAAGAAATGATTAAATGCACAAAAAATAGAAGAACGTGCATGGAAACGGTGGATGAGAATGGTTGGTGTTAGGATAAGGATTTATAAATACCACATACACAGAAGAAAAATCATAGGAACAACATGAGGTAGGCAAGGGAAAAATTAGGTAAAAGACAGAAGAAGTTCCTTCGGTGCCACAGACGTACGCATAAGACTCTTCGGTCAATAAGTATTTTTACACACTAGAAAGTTGTAAAGAGTCTTTCACACAAGATTGGGCATGTGGGTAAGGGTGTTTAAGGTCAGATTTAGTGGGAAAATCCATATTTACTACTAAGTATGTTAGTAGGTGGAATACCATTTATTGTTGGAAAGGAGAAAAAAGCTATAAGTATGAGGTCAGGTGAATCATTATTTTACCTTGCGATTATGAAGTGGAAGAGTTCTTATGAACTAGGGCACCCAGAGAGATTTGTGCAAAGGAAGAAGAATCATAGAGATCTTAGTGAGTGACTAGGGTTGATCTGCAAACCGGAGTGGTAGGAGTACATGGGCTTCGAGAGAGTTCTTTTTATGTACATTGTCTTGTGGAAGGGTTTTCCTAGTTATGGTTTGGTAGCTAGGGCATAGAGGTAAAAGGATTCTTCATGGAGTTGAGCCTTAGAGTTGAGAAGAGTAGTAGAGTATAGCAAGGAGGAGTTTAAGTTTTATCCCGACAAGTAGAATGGCACCAAAGAAAGAAAACATATTTCCAAAGAAATAGAAGGGTAAGGGCAAGGGAAAACAAACTGCTACTGTCGCTAGCTCCAATAAGAGTGGTATGCAGAAATGTAGTACCCAGATGGAGTATTGCTAGGGAAAGAGTGGGAATCACACTTGAGGAAGATAGTCGTAAGTGACTACAATCATCACACAAAGTGACGAAGTGAAAGTGAAGTTGGAGAAGGCAAATTTATTGCAACTTTATGAGTTTCCCTATTTTGGCAAGCCTTAACAGTTATACCAGTGGTTTATGTCGCATGTACACAAAGACCACTTCTATTTTGTAGGCCAAAAAATGCACATAACTCCTCAACTTATATCAAAGTTCACTGGCTTTATTTTCAAAGGAGACTCCATAGATGGAAACTTGGATGATAAGGAGGCCATCAAGGAAACTGTGGAGACCTATGACAACAAGAAGGGTTCGTACTACTTTGATATCTTAGATATCCTCGACCCTATTATGAGAATGGCCTCTTGCTTGGTTACCAAGTTAAATGATCAAGAAAGGTGGACACAAGTGAACATGGAATGGTTAAACGTATGCCAAAAGATATTTGAAGGTACCATTTACAACTTATCTACCTACATTGCAGATGAGATCATTAGTAGCACACAAGAAGGAGAGAAGATATTGTTTAACAACATTCTCCTCACCATCGTATTCTTAGATATTAGAGTGCCCCATGGGCCAAAGAAGTTTTTATGGGAGTAACCAAAAGAAAATCCCTCACCAATGAAAAGGTTTTAGAAATATACTTATGAGACTATGATGGCTTCTCACAAGGATCGCCTGAAAAAATGGTACAAGTGGATGTGCGATGCATTTGGGGAAGAGTGGAGGATACGTGAGAAGTCTCACGTGCTCGAAGATAAAGAGGCTGAGTTTGCTATATATCAACACTTCTGCATCAGAAGATTCACTTTGATAGATGGGACTAAGATTCTACGGTATAAGCTGCCATTTTCTTTCCATAGGCAATACTTCCAAGTGGGGGTCAACCATTTTAAGGAGGCCAAGAAACTAAGGTTTTACCTTAATGAGGTATAACAGGACCACTGCAAGCTATGTATAAATATTGTATACCCAAAGAAGGATGCATATGTGGAGAAATATGTCTCCCATGAAATGTAGATGATGAAAACAATAATGATATCAATCACTGAAAGGGTTGCAGTAAGGGTATATCTGTGCATAAGGCCAAAGTTTAAAAAGGGAACATACCTAGAGAACAATGTATCCATTCTAGAAGACCCCATGGGAAGAAAGAAGGCCACGCCAAAGAAGAGGGAGATTGAGAAATAAATTGTTGGAAAGAAGTATGGAAGCATTGGTGAAGATCCCAGCCTAGCAGTGAGTTTTCCAAGGCTATGCAAACATGTGGGAAGAGCATAGTGGTAGCACAAGGGAAAGGAATGGGTTACATCAATGATCCAAGAAAGGTGATAAGTGTGTGTTTCTATAGCGCTGTGCTAACAGAACAACTCTTGGCCATTCCCTCATTTGATGTAGAAGGCACATACCGATGAACCAGGAAAATGTTATCTTGGGCATTTAAATCCCATGTCGATGAACCTAAGTTTGAGGTGAGCCAAGGGGTGTTGATGAAGGTGCCAAAGATGAAAGGAGTAAATCCCTTGGTGAGTTCTCAATGGTTATCAGATGAGTAAGTCTGTAATGCACTCAAAAAAAATTCAGTTGAGGTTGATGCCAGAGTCTTTGGGAGGAATGATAGGGTGAGATTGTTAGAGGCAGAGTTGGAGAAGAAGGAGGAGGAGCTTATTAAGAAAAGTAAGGACCTGATAAAAGAAGAACTAATTAGCATGCAGTTAAGGTGTGAACTGAAAGAGGAGAAGGCAAAGGTGTATGGATTACACAAGAAAATTGAAATGATTAGAGATGTTATTATTTTAAAGCATCCTGACCTAGTGTCGCTCGAGAAGAAATATTAATCAACCTTACAGTGTCTAGAGGACTTAACTCATACCCTCACTATGAAGAGGTGGACACTCACCATAGATTCCATAAAAGAATCATTGGCACACCAAGAGATTGAAGATAAGTTGAAGGTCATAGGGATTATGGCTCAGTATACCAAACTCCTTGCCATTGTGAAGGTCATTGCGCAAGTTGCTAAAGCTACCTATGATAATTGTGTTGATAGAGATAGATTAGCAAGCATATTAGTTGCTAGATATGAGACAGAACTCAAGGAGTTCTAGGAGAATAATAAGGGGAAAAGAATAGAGTGGGATAGGATCCTGGCCAAGGTGGAAAAGAAATTAGAGGCTATCGAGACCTTATGGGGATTGATCAAAAATTGACTGAAGAAGAGTGAGTTGTCGCTAACATCACATTGATAAAAATGTCTATGGATTTATCAATGTAAGAATGAAATCTTATAGAAATATAAATCCATTATTGATTTTCTCCTCAAATATCTTAATCATTTTAGTATTGAGATGGTTCCACGATCTTCTAATGAATTGTAAACACCATGGCTTCTTTAGAATCTTTCATTCCTTTATCAACTAAAAAATAAACTGACAATTCCAAAATTTTCATCGTCATCCAAATATTAGATCAACCCTCACACAAAAATAAACTCCCTTCTATCAATGTCATCCAAAACCATCTAACTGACTTATGGTACTCTCAAATATTTGACTACCTTTTGGATCTAAAATTCTTCCAGACTTATCTAGAAACGCCAAGTGATCACTTCTTCAATGTGCTACCTACTACATCATTATAGGTGGTATCATTTACAAGCACAATTTTGATGGCATTTTATTAAAATGTCTTAAATCCCATGAATATACTAAGGCTATATAATAATTATATGATGGTATATACGGTGGACATTTCAATAGTACCATTGTCACTAAACATGTCTTACCGATAGGCTATTACTGGCCTACCATCAACAAATATTGTTGCACGTATGTTAAGAAATGTGTCAAATGTGAACAACATTATGACCTCATTCATATTCCTAGTCAAGCTCTACAACCATCACAAGATTTATGGCCTTTCTTGCAATGGGGATTAAACCTCATTGGTACTATCAATCCTTGTTCATCACAAAAACATCATTCCATTATCACAGCCACTTAAATAATCTACAAAATGGATTGAATCCATTCCCTTTACTTCAACTAAAGCAAAAAAAATCATCTACTTCATCTATCAACACATGTCATATGTCACTTTGGTATTCCACACAAAGTTATTACTAATAATGGAAAATCCTTAAAAAATAAGGATGTTAAGAAAATTTGTGCAACATTCAACATCAAAATTAGTTTCTCATCACCATACTATCCTCAAGAAAATGGACAAATTGAAGCCTCTAATAAAATGCTTAATAAAATCCTCAAGAAAATTGTTGATGAAGCAAGTAGGAATGGGCATCTCCAAATCATTTTTGATCTTTGGGCCTATCAAACTAGCATTCGTACTCCTACAAGTTCTACATTCTTCTCATAAGTCTCTAGATATGAGGAAATTTTACCCATTGAAGTTCAAATTCCATCACTCCATGTATCCATCAAAGATTTCATCCCTGACGAAGAGTACCGACAAGATCGTCTAGCATAATTAGAACTATCAAATGAAAAAATCTTAACAACTCTTGAACATCATCGTATCTATCAAGGATGTATCAAACACACATATAAAAAACATGTAAAAGAATGTGACTTTAACATAGGTGATATTTTCCTCAAAGAAAATCAAAATGTCACTACTCTAGAAAGGAGTAAACATGGAAAGTTTTCCCCTAATTGGATCAATATATTTTCATCGCTCATAAGTATGGGTTGGGAATGTATCATCTAGCCTCTCTTGAGGGTATAACTAAAAAGAAACCTCTAAATTCCTTGCACTTATGTCATTTCTATTGTTAACACTTCAAAAATCATGATAGTATTCATATTGAAGATCTTATTCCATCATCAAACTAGTCATCTTATCATCGTAATGCTTTGAAAGCATGTGGTTTTCCTATCAATATCCTTACAATCCTTAAAGATGAGAACCATGGCTCTGTTCATCGCATCTTTCACATGGACAAGTTCCTCCTTAGCAGGAACCCCATAATCATTACCTCTATTCACCCTATATACCAACCAAAGACATGTCTTGGGGCATGCATGTGTAGTTTGTATACACATCTCTTCCCCTCCTCAAAATGGTCTATTAGGGTTTTCCCTCAGCTAAAGAAAGTTCAAATATCTATGGATGCATCTTGTTAAAATAAATAGACTGGTCACTCGAAGGAAAGCTATTCAAAATATTATAATCATATTATCAAAAATAAAGTAGATTGATCCCTTGAAGGACAACTACCCGTCAAAATGTAGACCACTCTCTCGAAGGATGGATACCTATGTAAAAAAGGATTCCTGCATTGATCATCCTTCAAAAAATTAAAAATATCAAAATTATCCTGGTAAATCCTCCCGCATCAATCATTTTTCCCATCAAATAAAACTTCCCGCATTGATCGGTTTACATCAAAATAAAGTATGAATAGTTGGGGCATCTCTCTTGAAACTGTTGAAGGGAGAACCCTCTTTCCCACACATAATACATATGTTAAACTTTCTCATGTCCTATGAAGGTATACATTTCACTACCATCTATATTTAATATCCTACATATGACTAATCTTTGTTAGTCATCTGCTAAAATTGATCACAAAGGCTAGAAAGTATAAATTCCTTCATCATGTTCTTCCCCACCACGTATGCATTAAATCTAGTAAAAAAATAAATCTTTCCATATTTCATTCCTATCAAAGATTTAAGACACATTTGGATCATATTAAGGTCACATATGAATATCACCACCCATAAACAATAACACATTCTATTTAATCAAAAGAAACCATAATTGAAACACGTCATACAAATCAACACACAAATCATAACATCAAACCCATCATATATATATATATATATAATGTCTATATACAATCACGAGGGGTCCCCCAAACTCTACATATCAAATTTTTTATATCAAAAATTTAGGCTTAATAAAAATCCATATACATATCATAACTATCTAGTAAATTGGACACCACCAAGGAACTCACTAGCACAAACAACACTCCCTTGACCATAATCTCCCTACACACCTCCATTACCACCATCTCATTTGTTTGTTCCTCAAGGTATATGAACCACACTCATTGTACTAACACTAGGATTTATCCCTCATCAAGCTAAACGAATCTCATAGCAATCTGTGGTATGCAAGCCCCATGTCACCAAGTCCTCATAGTATGCTAACTCCTCTTAAAATAAATGATAATGGGCATAGATAACCATGCCTAGCACACCCATATGAATATTGTCCTAGGCTTAGGCTATCAACTCTACACCTGATATTGATGACTCGATAATGCCAAGAGCCTTTTTCAGGGTGTCTCGGTGTTGTTTGTAACTATCTCAGTCAGTTGTGGCATATATTAACTACTACCTGAGACTATCACACTCAGTCCTCAAGCTATTTGTCTCCACCACTAATCTTTCACGCTCAACCCAAAAATTATCTCTCTCAGTCTTGATCATGGCCTTCTCATATGTGCAACCATATCCTCTAGGCTTTTCCTATCTCCATCCTCCTCCTCATCACTAACATCAACTATCTCATGTGCCTCCTCTACCCAAGATCACACCATCCTAGCTCTATGCACTAAACATGCCCTCTCCCACTTCGTATAGGCACCAGTCCACCATGTCATATAACCCACAATCACTTTATCATCATTAATCGACACTCTATCACTGTGCTAATCTAAACCCATCACTCCATGCTCCTCGGGCATGAAAAACTAAAGATCCACTACTACCTTGGGGGTATCTAAGTCCAACTCATCTCATCTATACAATACTAGATGCCCAGGTACATTCTATATCAAACCAAATTAGCTCTTGATGTGAATGAATCTAACCAACTCCCACTCTCCTCCTCTCCTCCCCTAGAACCAAAAGTCCTACTGAGTAGAGTTCACTCAATTAAACTCTCAAAACTCATAATCGCAAATATCACAAATGAACTATTCACAATTGAAATGGACTATTTATAGTCCCCAAAAAAAATTTCAACAATCGCCAAAGATTCACCTTAATCACCAGAGATCATTATAAATCGCTAGTGATTCATAACAATTTACCCTAAAGTCGTCATTTTTTGAAATCAACATTTTCCAAAACAACCTTATCACATTTTCCAACAAAATGTATTATTTAGAGATTCTACCCCCAATCCTTAAAAACTAGTAATCCCCTTGCAAGGTCAATCCATGAACTTAGCACAGGAAAGTCATATGTCCATAGAACACGAATCCTTTGGCTCCCCTATCACTTGAATTCCTCATCCTTACAACCTACCCTTGTGAATTATATGTTTATAGGAAACTAACCATTTGGTTTCCCTATGACTTGATTCAATAGTAGCACCTATTGTCTCGATACCCCATCTTGGGGTGATTTCCAACGAAACGTGTGTCGAACCTATCCAAAAATACTTATCAAACTAGAGACCCTTTCCCTATGTTGCAATCACCCTAGTTTCAGGGGGGATCACCCATACAAATAAAACCAACCTTTCACAAATATTTTTTTCTAGCACTTTTCCTATACCAAACTACTCAACAAAAGGGGGAAAATGTAGACACCTAAAATTAGCACTGCTAATTTCCCTAACTGCATACATTACCCCCACAAAAATGTAAAGTCAAAATAAGTCACCTAATCACATTATTTAAGCCATGTACCAATTTTAATTTCCTCCACCAAATTTACTTCATGTAAACATGATCCTACACTCGTAAATATCATTCTACAGTTGTAAAATCTTACTTTACCCATCCTAGAAACCACCCAACCACCATAAATCTACCCTAGCCATTTTAAACCCATATAATCCTATTTTATCAACACATACCAACCTCTACACCTCATCTGTAACTTCCCATTAACCATTTACCCACATTAAAAAACTGAAAAAAATAATTTAGAAGTGGTTTTAACCACTTCCAAAACATTTTCCATAAAAAAGTGGATTGCCAACGATTCTAACTAATCACCAACAATTATAAATAGAAGCTTTCCCCTCTCTCACAGGGATTTTTAGAATTCCTTTGATTGTGCATAAAATTAATTCTTCTACTTTTCAAAGAACTTAAGACATTACAGAGATCACCAAGAGTCAACATCAACCTCTAGGAATCATCTACACAATGTTGCCATAGCATTTTTCATTTGTCAACTCTCAGTAGACATGACAATCAACATAGCGAATTTAATCAATTTCGTTGAAGATTTGAGGCATCTTTAGCTCCTCTTACATCCAATGGTATTTTTATATCTCTGTTTATCATTCATGATTCATAAGAATATTGAAAATAGTCATAATCATCATTTTCTTAGCTTTCAACGTCATTTTTAGCAACACTATATTTTTTACTAGTAATCACTCGTGATTATCTAAATCGCCAGTGATCATAAATATTGTCGGCGATCCCTATCAAAACATCTCTTTTAATCAATTTGGTATCATTTTATCAAATATACTTGCATTTAAATTGTTGTTTCCAAGCATGATTCTCTCTTAGATGGAAGTTCCAGACCGTTCACATCCATTTACAAGAATTTATGATCTCCCCATAGTTCATCACCCCTTCTTTTACGAACAGTACAACATCTTGCACAAGATTACTTTGTGTGCAATTTGATTCATCATTGACGAAGAAGATATTGAAGATCAGTGAGAATTCCTTCATGAGATGGAACAAGAAACTAAGGATTTATGGTACAATTACTTCGAGTCCGTACAGACTACATCCACCCTTGCTTGGGCCACTTTTGAAGTTGCATGGGACTTACCCTTCAACCTGGAGTTCTAGATTTTTTATCTGCTATCCATATATCTTTTTCGATCATATGTATTTATATTTATCTTTATCAATCCACTTAATTGTTACAAAGTAAGCTGACATACTCAAAGGAATTCCCTTTGGATTCCTAGAATCATCCGTTACCGAGTAGCTCATTTACCCATTTGTCTTATATTTCATGTATAGTGTCTTTGATTACAGAGTGCTTTACAGGACAAGAGGAATTTGTGCACTCATTTGGACTCGATAACTTCAATCATCCTTCAAGATCAATGTCAACCATCTCGTGGGTATCAGTAAACCCCACCATCTTCCTAGGTCAGTTTGTTTTTTGTTATTTCATTTTATTAAATTAAAATTGGAAAGTAAAAACTCTTTGGTACATACATATCATGGTTATTTATTTATAATTCATTTGTATCTTTCTATTAGCTATTTCTAATGATTACTAGGAAAATTATGCCAATTTGTGCATGTTGGTCCCATTATTGAGTTTTCATAATGTGCCTTAATTTTTCATGTCCTGATTTTACTCAAAACATTTCATTTTTTGATTTAGGGGTTTGCAATTCGTCTTCCCCAATTGGATACCTTCGAAAATGCCTAAGATGTTATTGTTTTTCCCTATTCTGAAATAATTTTCCAAATGTGCCCCTTTTCATGCCTTAGTTTTTTCAATTTTTTGGGCTGTGTTGTTTCTCCTTCACCGAATCATGCAAAAACTAGAAATTGATCGAATCCCATTTTTGTGCAAGTGTTTCCCATATCCCAAGCTTGAAATTAATTTAAAAATTCAATTGATTTAAAATTATAAAAATCACCTTGTCAAAATTTTTGATTTCTAGGGCATCCGGTGATTTTTTGACATTTTGACGTGGTCATATGGGCATATTCTACCCGTCAAATTCATCATCACAATATTATTGAAGTGTGGCGGGCTCCTATTGGCCGGGGGTGGTCAGGAATTATTTCTAACTTGTTTTTGAAATTTTTAACTAAAGGAAAATTTTGACCCATGGCTCCACCTTTTTTCAATACAGTGTCTACGTGGCACGTATTGATTGGCCGAAGGATTGGTGGGTGGAAAAAAGTTCCTTAGGAATTTTGCTTTCATTTTGTAAAATTATCAAAGTCTTATTTTTGTCTGAAGACCCGCAACAAATAGGAAGAGGACACGTGGCAAGGAGGGCATGCAGGTAGTGGAGGCATTTAGAAAATTTTGATGTTTTTGGGCTCAAGGTGTCAAGGGAAAGTTTTGACCCGAAGGCCCGTGTCTAGTTACAAGTGGACACGTGTCCAAAGAAATCAATATGAGGGGGCAGAGATTTTTGTGCATTTGAAGTTTTTTAACTTCAAAATTTTAAAGTTAAAATTCGAACCAAATCTCCGCAACGAATCATGAAGCAACACGTGTCCAAGAAGGAAGATTGGTCGACGGGTTTTGTGATGATTTTGAAATTTTAGCTTCAAATGGTAAAAAATAAAGGTTTAGGCCCAAAGGCCCACATCGAATAAGGGGAGGACATGTTTCCACATTTTCAAAAGGTGGAGGAAGGGGCCAAGGAGAATTTTTTAACTTTTAACCTCTGTTCTCTGAAAGGTGAAAATGAAAAATTGGCTCCGCGGCCTATCGGATGAAGACACGTGGCACATTTTACAATGTCAAAGGGGTGGCGCACGGGTCAGCATTGAATTTTTTAAATGTTTAAAAGGGTCAGAAGGTAGGAATGGAGACTTGGACCCGTGGCTAACTAGAGAATGCCACATGGCAGGGATGAATTGGGCTTTCAGGCCCGCGGGGGATTTTGTGAAAAAAATTCCAAAATTTAAAAAGGTTGCAAATGCATTCCTAAAGGATGGGAACCCGATCCAATTACATTTTGACATGTGTCCCACCCCATTCAAAGGTCAAAAAGGTATCTCTAAGCTTATTTTTTAAAATAACATTGTCCACGTGGAGGGATTGATATTAAAAAATCAATCAAAATCGACAGATACTGTGCATTTGTTCGTTTTGGCCGCCATGGGAGCTCCAAGAAGCTTGGATTCATCATTTCTTCACCAAATCACATTGAAATTTTATATGATTTTCCAGTCACCTCGGCCTTTTAAGTGAACATTGGTGACATTTTCATGACCTAATTTGATGATCTATGTTATTTGATATACATTTTTTCTTAGGCCCGATGTAAAAAAGGTGAAAAAGTAAAAATCAAAGGTTGTAGAGGTAAAATTTAAAAGGGGTAAAAGGTGAAAAATGATAAGTAAAGCATGTTGGCATGCTTGAATGACAAAAATTTGACCCTAAGATGGATAACGATCTGAATTTTTGTAATATTTTAAAATTTTTTGTGCATCCCTAGCAATATGCGAGTTGTTTTCCAGTTTTATGTCATTTTCATGAAAGGATAGGGGAGTTTTGTAACAAATTTGATCCCTTAAGCATATTATTTGCTCGGGAAGGCAAGACTCCATGATGGCATGAGATATAATCATGCATTTGAGTGGGAGAATTTTTTAAAGGGGGGAGAAAAAAGGACGTAGAATTTTGAAGGAAAAGAATGAAAGAAATCCATTTCTCTAGAGAAAACCACCTGAGAGCCATTTTCAATTATATTTTGCATCAAATTTTATCATGTTGAGTTGGTTTTAAGTTTTAAAGCCATAAACAAGCTCTAAGATTGTTTTCATGACTTTCCCCTTCTGATAGATTTGATCATTTTCTAGATTATCTGGTTTTATCTCTTGGCAAAATTTGTATATGCTTGTGTTTCAGAATGATTTCAATTTTTGTTCCTTGCTCATGTTGTAATCTTGTGTTTAGGATCTCTTTGTTCATACATGGTCTCATTTCTTGTTGATGGTTTGATGGCATCTATAATCTTGTATCCAAAAGAGCCTTCAGCTGATAGAAGATAAACAAATTTAAAACCATTTTATTGTCCTTAAACCTTGAGATTATTTGTAAACCTTTGGGGGTACCTTAGGTCATGATCAAATAGATATTTCTGGATACTTTGTTGATATATTTGCTTCAAGCTTTTGTAGCAAGTTGTCAAATATTGTGCGGAAGAGTGCATATTTGGGCCTCCATTTGTGCACATATCTTGGTTGAAGGAGCATTTTAAACCTCTTGAAGTATTCTTGTTGTGTAAGTGTTACAAATTTCCTACAAAGGTTCTCAAAGAAGTTGGTAATTCCTAGCTAGTCTTGTCTAAACATCTCCCAACAAAATTTCATTCAAACTAACTCATCCTACCCATACTACCCCTACATTGCATTGTGTGTCAACAAAAGAATACAATCCATTCACAAAAATGCACAAAGCATATCAGGATTTTATCATGTCTCTAGCAGCCTTAGCCTTGTCTTGAAAGCATTTCCATCATTTAGTAGTGACAACTCTTTTGAGTTTGAATAATGGATAATTGATCATTTTTTCCCAAAGCCATCTCCATACAATGTGCAAAGCATAAGGATATCTTCACCTCCTTCATCAAACAAAGGCTGCAATATAGGTTCTCTTACCTTGGTTGAAAGGCACAACCTAGAATAGTGAGGATTAGATCAAAATCCTTTTGAGGTGCTACCCACTCCTTCATATTTTGAGTGCTAAAAGTCAGATAGATGTGCTCCCTTGCTACAAATGACACACAAATCATTTATCTACCCCTAGAGTTTCTTATAAGATCCATGATGCTACTTGAGTTGTGAAGGAGATTAAGTTTGGGTACCAACACCAGAGTGGCACCATTGCCGGGGAATTATTGCAATTTCCTAGTGTTTTTAAGGTGTTTTGAGGTGTTTCAACATTTGTATATTCAATTCATACACTTTGGTTGCATAGTGATTAATTGATCTAAGAAGAAGAAGGTCTTATTTATAAGGCTCTATAAAGTTTTTTCAGTGATAAGATATATTTGACAGATTATTTTAGTGCATTATTTCACAACTGAGGTGAAATTCCTTAGTGGTGACTCCATGCTGATTTGAATTTAGAAATACCACTGTGTTGAGCTTTCTGTCATTTATTTTTTGTGTTGTTGATCTCTATAAAACTAAAGGGAAGAAGATATCTCTTCCTTAAAGACTCTACTAAAAAATTGTTCTCAGACTTGAGAAATTTAGATTTGGAAGGGAGAAGAGTTTGGAAAGTGGTTAAAGGTCAGACATCAGGAAAAGATACAGTCATGGGTGAGAGAGATCACCCTTTGGTAGAAGACTATCAGTCTTCTTCAGGTGATTCTTATTCACGCAATCCTCTCATAAAAATTTTGCCTCAGCTGGTGAAGGTCCTTCTATTGTACCTGGTAAGTTCCTTCTCCAATCTACACCTCTTTTTGTTTTAATTCAAATCAAACTTTCCAAGAAAATCAGCACTTAGAGGATACCAGTCTTGTGAACCACATTTTTGAGCCCCAAGGATATTGCACTCCTCACCATCTTGTTTCACCTCAAAGATCACCCCCACCAAAAAATATGGCTCAGCCTAGACTTCCATTTGTTGTTAACACCTTTGGTCCTATAAATGTTGGAGGAATGGATGGTTACCCAAATGCTATCCCACAAGATGTCAGAAATAGGATTCCAAAATTCTAGGGTAACATTGTTATTACTGGTGATCAGCATCTCAAACTTTTTGATAATATGATGGAAGATTTTGAGATAGAGTTTGAGGATGTGTATATTAATTTGTTTATTCATACACTAGAATAATATGCTAGGGATTGGTACAAAGCTCTGCCTGATAATTCTATTGATTCATGGACTGAAATCAAAAATGTATTTAGGTTGCAATATGGTGATAAGACTGATCCTAGATTTCTTTTGTCTGAGTTTGATAATATCAAGAAGAATCCTAATGAATCATTCCATGACTTCAACACAAGGTTTAACAAAACTTTGAGAAGGCTTCCTATTGCTTTGAGGCCTTGTGATGAATCTTGTTTAATCAAATATAATGATGCATTTGATAAAAAGGCAGCTTCCTACCTAAGAGACAAGAACCCAACCAATATAAGACAAGCTTTCACCATGGCACTTCAAATTGAGAACAATATCAAGGCTGTCGGGAAACCTCTTAAGAGAGATGGTGTAAAATTGATAAACCCTAAAAAGCCTCAAGCTAGCAAAAGTGTTGATTTAGAGGAGGTTGTGAAGACTTTGGCAGGGGCTTGTCAAAGAAATATCATACAAGTTGGCAAGAGTTGAGAAGGGTATTGGGCAGACTTCACAAGGTCAACCTAGGCAACAACCACAAGATATATTTGGAAATCACCATAGAAATGAGTCAGAGGTTTGATGACAAGGGTAAAGTTCATGTTGAGTCTGCAAATAGATAACCCCAAACACGTGAAAATAGATTAGTCCCTGACCCTCTAAATGTCATGGTTGTTACTGTTGATGAAATTGCTGATATGGATTGGTGTGATAGATGTTTTCTTCCTCATCCTCCATGTGAAGTGGACCAATAGGTTGATGAAGCTAAAAATGAGGATGGAACTGATGATGATATTTGCATGATGGGTTAGCTCTTCAAGCTCACAAGGAGGAGCAACATCTAACAGAAGTAATAAGTGCTAGGACTACTGCTACCTTTTGGGATTGCATCAAGCAGGGTACAAGTATCTTCTCCCCCCCTCATGCTCTTGAAGTTGATGTAGTGCAAGCTTTTGAAATTCCTAATAATGACTTTGAATATCTAAGAGCTTTGATGATCAAAAAGTATGATGGTAGTATCCCTTTGGAGGAAGATAGAAAATTATTGATGAATGTTGTGGTATAGGTCAAGAGAAAGGACCTATAACACTAGAAGAAAAGTTGTTAAGAGGAGTCGGGCCTCAAGCCAAAACTAAAGACACCCTTGCTCATAAGCATTCCAAAAGGACACTCCTAGGAAAGAAACACTTGCTAAGAATTTCTACTGTCCCAAACAAAAATTATCAGTCCTTCTTCATGCTCAGGCTGCCAAGAATCCTTCTCCATTTGATGAACCTTCTTGTTTCCCTTCCAATGTTGTCTTACCAAAGAATGTTCCATATGATATTGCCCAAGTATTGAGCCAGATTAAAGTGAGTGTTCCAATTATTAAGTTGCTTAGAATTCCTGAGCATAAGAAGAGAGCATTTGAGTACGTGGGATTGAAAGAAGAGAAGATTACCCCAGGAAAAATGTAAATGTTGTTAAGACTCCTCTTCAAATCATAGCTGGCCTTGAAACACCACTAGCAGTGGAAGATCTTGGAGAGGCACCTGAAGTATAGTTGAGGACATCCTTGGTTGAGTTCCCAATTGAATGTTGATCCATTCTTTACAACATTGCTCATAAAAGATAAAATACTTCACAATTTTATGTTTGATTCTGGTGCATAATGTAATGTCATGCCTCTAGAAGTCATGAATGAGTTGGATATCAAGGTGGCAGCTTCCTATGGGAAGTTTACTATGCCATGGATTCAAGGGAAGTGTTGGTTGTTGGTTGTGTGAAGGGTTTGGTAGTGCAACTTGCAGCCTATCCAGGTAAGAACTTAAAACTTGATGTTGTAATTGTTGACTTCCCTGCCAAATGGGGTATGCTCTTGTCAAGAAAATGGGCTGAAATTATTGGTGGTAGTGTTCAAATGGACATGTCCTTTTCCACTATTCCCATTGAGGGCAACCTTGTCAAACTCTATGGTGAGAAGAAAATGTTGCACTTGGTTGAAGATCCCAACAATGCTTCCTATGAAGTGTTATTTTCTGATGTAGATGTTGAAAATTTCATTGGCTTTGCTGATGGAAAGGAACACGGGATGGTCAAATCAAAGTGACTTGATATGGTAGGTTCTCCTTGAACCTTGCTATTTGATGGATCTTGCTCCAAACGTGGAAATGGTGCTGGTATAGTTTTACTTTCTCCTAGTTTGGAAGAGTTTACTTTTTCCTTCAAACTTAATTTTGAATGCACTAACAATATTGCTAAGTATGAGGCATTGTTGTTGGGGTTAAAGATTGCATGGAAGTATGGAGTGAAGGATATTGTTGCCAAGGGGGATTTAGAGCTGGTTGTCAAGCAAGTAAGGAAGTTATATGCCACAAAAAATCAGCGTATGAAACAATATAAGCATGTTGTTTGGGACTTGATTGAAATGTTTGATTCCTTTAACATTGTTTACCATGATAGAAGTCTTAATGTTATTGCTGATAAGTTGGCTGTACTTGGCTCTAGATTTGACAATTGTATTGTTTCACCTTTTTGTGAATATAACATTGAAGTGATAATAAGGCCAGCTGTCCCGGATAATGTGAAACATTGGCAGATTGTTGATGATGATGCACAAGTGTTGAGGTTCTTACAGTGCCAAGGTGAGTTTTCTATTCAAAACATTGATTAGGAGCCAATGGTATGCATGAATGAAGGGAGATAAACTTTTTTTAACAAGGATATTATACAATTAAAAACAAATACCATTCCTAAAGGTTTTGTTTCACTTGAATCAAATTTTACCAATGTTGATTGCATCATTAATAGGAACATGTTTGCTTCAAGGGATGTGGAAGAGCACAACTTGGGAACCAAGGATAAACCAAGGAAGATTTGGTTGGGCAAAAATCTTAGCAAAGAGGAAAAGCAGTCCTATGCCCAACTCTTAAAGAAATATCAAGACTGCCTTGCTTGGTCTTATTCAGAGCTAAAGGCATATAGAGAATATTTGTTCCAACATGAGATTCCTCTTGAGGCCAAGAATAATCCATTTAGACATTAAAAAAGGCCTATTAATCCACTTCTCTCCATGAAAATGCAGGAAGAGTTGAAGAAATTGAGATATGGTGGTATCATTCAACCCACTAGGTATTCATCTTGGGTTGCAAACATTGTACTCGTTAGAAAGAAGAATGGAGACATCAGAATTTGTGTGGATTTTAAGAATCTAAACAAAGCATCCGTGAAGGAAAAATACGCCTTTCCAAACATGGAAAATATGTTGCAACTTGTGACATGGTCAGAAATGATATCTACTTTGGATGGTTTCTATGGATACAATCAAGTGGTTGTTAAAGAATCAAAAAGACTTAAGATAGCCTTCACTATGCCTTGGGGAACTTATGTTTTTGTAAGGATTCCCTTTGGATTGATGAATGTTGGTGCCATGTTTCATAGGGAAATGGATGTTGCCTTTGCTGGTTACATTAATGAGTTTATTGCAGTCTACCAAGATGATGTGACTGTTTTTTCAAGGCAGCGAGGAGACCATTTGCAATGCATTTAGAGAAGATGCTGATTAGATGTAGGGATTATGGCATTTCTCTCAATCCAAAGAAGTGTCATTTTGGCATGCAAAAGGCCAAATTGCTGGGACATATTATGTCTATAAGGATGGTGTCATGATAGACCCTGAAAGAGTGGAGGCAATCAGCAAAGTACCTATCCCAAGAACCAAGAAAGGTATCCAATCTTTTATTTGGCCAAATCAATTTTATTAGAAGGTTTGTTTCCAATTTTGCTAAGCTGAATCTTCCAATCACAAGCATGTTAAAAAAGGATCAAGTTATCAGGTGGGAGGAGGCTGCCATTCAAGATTTTTGAAGGAATAAAGGATGCACTTAACCATGCACCCATTTTGGTGGCTGCAAACTATAAAAGGCCTTTCCAAATCTTTTCTTTTTCCTCTGAATTTACTATTGATTTAGTTTTGTTACAAAATAATGAGAATGGAGCTGAGAGGTCTATTTCCTTATTTAGCAAGGCTTTACAAGTAGTTGAGTTGAAGTATATAATCATAGAAAAACAAGAATTTGCCTTGGTGAAAGCAACAAAGATTTTTAGGCCTTATATATTGAGTTCAAAAGTTGTTGCCTATGTTCCCCACACCATGGTTAAAGACATATTATCAGACATGGAGATATCAAGAAAGAGATTTAGATGGGTCAACAAACTATAAGAATATGATATGGATATCTAAACAACAAAGCTATTAAGAGGTTTGGGTCTTGCCAAGCTTATGGCTGAGAACAATTTGCAAAATGTAGAATTGAATCAGCTAGAGGAAGAAAGGGCAGATCTTCTTGAGAGATTGATGAGTTCTGAATGATACAAGGATGTGATCTTCTACCTCAGACACCTATGTTGTCCTAGTCATCTTAAATAAAATTTACAAAAGAGCCCTCAAGCTGGCTTCTCAAAAATATATCATAACAGACCTTGGGTTGGCTTGGAAGAACCCTGAAGGTGTCCTCTTGAAATGCATAACTGAAGATGAAGCTCCCATGGTTTATTGCTGATTTCCATGGGGGATTTTGTGGAGAAAATTTTGTTGGGAGAGTGACATTACATAAGATTTTAAGAGCTGGTTATTGGTGGCGTACTCTTTTTAAAGATGTAACCTAGCTGGTTAGAAAGTGTGATAGTTTCCAACGTTTCTCTGGAAGACTGAAAGCTTCAAGCTCCCTTCCTTTGCAGCCTATATCAATTGAAGCCCCTTTCAAACAATGGGGAATGGACTTCATTGGTGAGATTTTAGATCCTTCTAGTGCTATTCATAAATAGATCCTTGTAGCAACTAATTATTTTACAAAGTGGGTTGAAGCAATTCCATCTAGAAAGGCAACACACCAAGTGGTAATGGATTTCTTGTTGAATCATATCATATGTAGATTTGGAGTTCTAGTTAAGATTGTATCTGATAATGCCATGTGTTTTAAATCCAAACCTTTGATGGCAATGTGCAATGAATATGGAATCAATCTAACTTATTCTTTATACTACAATCCACAAGGGAATGGACAGGATGAGTCAAGTAACAAGAACTTGCTCAAGATCATTAGGAGAACCTTGGAAATCAACAAGAAGAAGTGGGGGGAGACAATTGAAATTTGTAGTTTGGGCTAGATAGAATAACTCCTAACTTGAGCAACTGGTAAAATCCCATTTGAATTGGTGTATGGAACTCAAGCATTTCTTCCCTTACATCTGCAATTATCCTCATTTCAGTTTTCTCAATAGTTAGAAGATCAAGAACATGGCCATATGAATCAAGAATCAATCAAATCGTTGAGTTGGATGAAGAAATAAGAGCCTCTCATCAAAGGCATATCAGATTTAAAGAGAAATTGAAGAGGTTGTTTGATAAGAAGGTCACTCCTAGAACCTTCAATGTGGGAGATCTAGTTTTGCTATGGGATAGTAGACATGAAGACAGAGGGAAAGCATGGCAAGTTTGATGCATTATGGATGGGCCCTTATGCCATTGACATCAGAATTGGTGAGCACACCTTTTTTTCTCAAGGATCTACATGGGGATTTGCTAGAGCTGTTGGTTAATGGCAGACATTTAAAACATTTCTTGGATTAAATCCTGAAGTGAGGTATGCACAAGTTGTATATTTGTATAGCCTTTGTTCTTGTTTTGTTTCTTGTCTGTTGGTTGGTGTGTGGTTTGCCCTTTTGTCCTTGGCAACCATTTTTGGCTGGGTGGTTTTCTCGGTCCATTTTTTTATGGTATTTCTAGTTTTTGGGCTGCCTTTGTGTTTTGACTCCTCTTCCTAATGGTTTTTGGCACTTGGTCTATGTTTTGTCCCTATGGCACTCACTGGGAGTGCCCATCCCCAAGTAAGAGTCAATATTGGTCCCATTATTGAGTTTTCATAATGTGCCCTGATTTTTCATGTCTGATTTTGCTCAAAACGTTTCATTTTTTGAATTGGGGGTCTGCAGTTCATCCTTCCTTAATCGAATACCTTCGAAAATGCCTAATATGTTATTGTTTTTCCCTAATTCTGAAATAATTTTCCAAACGTGCCCCTTTTCGTGCCTTAGTTTTTTCAATTTTTTGGGATGTGTTGTTTCTCCTTCGTCGAATCATGCAAAAACTCGAAATTGATCGAATCCCATTTTTGTGCAAGTGGTTCCCCAATCCCAGGCTCGAAAGCAATGTCAAAAATGGTTTAGTTGATTTGAAATTATAAAAATCTACCTTGTCGAAAATTTTGATTTTTAGGGCATCCGATGATTTTTTGACATTTTGATGATCATTTGGGCATATTATACCCATCAAATTCATCATCACAATATTATTGCAGCGTGGTGGGCTCCTATTGGCCGGGGGTGGTCAGGAATTATTTCTAACTTGTTGTTTTCGAAATTTTTGGCTAAGGGAAAATTTTGACCCATGGCTTCACCTTTTTGCAATACGGTGTCTACGTGGCACGTGCTGATTGGCCAAAGGATTGGCAGCTGGTGGAGGTTCCTTAGGAATTTTCTGCTTTCATTTTGCAAAATTCTCAAAGTCAAATTTTTTGCACGAAGGCTTGTAACGAATAGGAAGAGGACACGTGGCAAGGAGGGCATGCAAGTAACAGAAGCATTTGGAAAAATTTGATGTTTTTTGGACTCAAGGTGTCAAGGGAAAGTTTTGACCCGAAGGCCCATGTCCAGTCACAAGTGGACACATGTCCAGAGAAGTCAATATGAGGGGGCAGACATTTTTGTGCATTTGAAGGTTTTTAAATTCAAAATTTTAAAGTTAAAATTTGAGCCAAAGCTCCATGCAATGAATCATGAAGCAACATGTGTCCAAGAAGGAAGATGGGTTGGCGGGTTTTGTGATGATTTTGAAATTTTAGCTTTAAATGGTAAAAAATCAAGGTTTGGCCTGAAGGCCCACATTGAATAAGGAGAGGGACATGTGTACACATTTTCCAAAGGTGGAGGTAGGGGTCTGAGGGAGAATTTTTTTAACTTTTAACCTTTGTTCTCTGAAAAGTGAAAATGAAAAATTGACTCTGCGGCCTATCGGATGAAGACACGTGGCACATTTTACAATGTCAAAGGGTGGCGCGGGTCAACATTGAATTTTTTGAATTTTTAAAAGGGTTAAAAGGTAGGAATGGATACTTTGGATGTGTGGATAATTGGAGAAATGCCACATGGTAAGGATGATTTGGGCTTTCAGGCCCGCGAGGGATTTTGTGAAAATATTTCCAAAATTTAAAAAGGTCACAAATGCATTCCTAAAGGATGGGAACCCAATCCAATTGTGTTTTAAAACATTATCCCACCCCATTAAAAGGTCAAAAAGGTATCTGTGAGCTTATTTTTTAAAATGACATTGTCCACGTGGAGGGTTGATATTAAAAGTCGATCAAAATAGATGGCATATTGTGCATTTGTTCATTTTGGCCACCATGGGAACTCCATGAAACTCAGATTCATCGTTTCTTCACCAAATCACATCAAATTTTATATGAATTTGCATCACTCTCAGGCCTTCTTAGTGTACATTGGTGACTATTTTCATGACCTAATTCGGTGGTCTATGATGGATTTGATATACATTTTTGCCTCGAGCCTAATAAAAAAAATGTGAAAAGTGAAAATCAAAGGTTACAGAGGTAAAAATTGATGAGGGGTAAAAGGTAAAAAAATTATAAGTTAAAGCATGATGGCATGCTTGAATTATAAAATACATTGACCCTGGGATAGATAAGGATCTGAATTGGTGTAATATTTTAAAAAAATTTTGCATCCATGGCAATATGCGAGTTGTTTTCCAGTTTTATGTCATTTTCATGAAAGGGTAAGGGTTTTTTTGTAACAAATTTGATCCCTTAAGAATATGCTTTGCTTAGGAAGGAAATACTCCATGATGGCATGAGATATAATCATGTAATTTTTGAGTGTGAACAAGGAGGATAAAAAATTATGTAGAATTTTGGGGGGAGAAAAAAGGACTTATAATTTTGAAGGAAAAGACTGAAAGAAATCCATTTCTCTGGAGAAAACCACCTGAGATCCATTTTCAATTGTATTTTGCATCTGATTTTATCATGTTGAGTTGGTTGCAAGTTGTAAAGCCATCAAACAAGCTTTGAGATTGTTCTCATGACTTTCCCCTGTTGATAGATTTGATCATTTTTCTAGATTATCTGGTTTTATCTCTTGGCAAAATTTTGTATATGCTTATGTTTCAGAATGATTTCAATTTGTGTTCCTTTCTCATGTTACAATCTTGTGTTTAGGATATCTTTGTTCATACATGGTCTCATTTCTTTTTTGATGGTTTGATGGAATATGCAATCTTGTATCTAGAATATCCTTTATCCAATAGAAGATAAACAGATTTAAAATTATTTTATTGTCCTTGAACCTTGAGATTATTTGTAAAACTTTGGGGGTACCTTAGGTCATGATCAAATAGGGATTTATGGATACTTAGTTGATATATTTGTCTTCAATATTTTGTAGCAATTTGTCAAAGATTGTGTGGAAGAGTGTAGATTTGGGCCTCCATTTATGCACATATCCTAGTTGAAGGAGCAT
Source organism: Taxus chinensis (assembly GCA_019776745.2). Lineage (NCBI taxonomy): Eukaryota > Viridiplantae > Streptophyta > Pinopsida > Cupressales > Taxaceae > Taxus > Taxus chinensis. The sequence goes on from CM034150.1 coordinate 37,639,445, forward strand.
TTTAAACCTCTTTAAAGCATTCTTATTGTGTATGTGTTAAAAATTTCCTGCAAAGGTTCTCAAAGAAGTTGGTAATTCCTTGCTAGTCTTGTCTAAACATCTCCTCAAAAAAATTTCATTCGAACTATCTCATCCTACCCATATTACCCCCTACATTGCATTGTGTTTCAACAAAAGAATACAATCCATTCACAAAAAAGCACAAAGCATATCAGGATTTTATCATGTCTCTAACAGCCTTAGCCTTTTCTCTTGAAAGTATTTCCATCATTTATTAGTGACAACTCTTTTGAGTTTGAATAATGGATAATTTATCATGTTTTTCCCAAAGCCATCTCCATATGTTGTACACAGCCTAAGAATATCTACACCTCCTTCATAAAACAAAGGCTGCAATATAGTTTCTCTTACCTTGGTTGAAAGGAACAACCTAGAATAGTGAGGATTAGATGAAAATCCTTTTGAAATGCTGAACCACTTCTTTAGATCTTGAGTGTTAAAAATTCATATAGATGTGCTCCCTAGCTACAAATGACACAAAAATCATTTATCTACCCTTGAGTGTCTTGAGAGATCCATGATGTTGCTTGAGTTGTGAAGGATATTAAGTTTGGGTACCAATAGTGCATATGCATTTGATACCTTGTTATAATTGTGGAATAAGGAATTTTGAGCATTAAGCACCATCTACAACTAGCCTTGGAAGATCTTCAAAATCTCTCATATCATTTCCAGAGATTTTTATTTCATCATTGCATTAACTCAAGAGGTTCTTTCACTAGCTCCAAATTTTTTTAGCAATTCTATGAGTGTCACCTTAAGCATATGTTTTGGAAATAGTGAAAAAAAGTCAAAAATAATATACCAAAACCTAAATTTGATTGCGTATTGAGATTCCTCTCAATAATTATGCAAGTTAAAAAAATATCATCTTGATTCAAGTTTGTATGCAAAACTTATAGCTATTTTAAGGTTTCTTCAGAGTCCTCCTAGAATGCTCCAATTCACTTCAGAGTCTTCCTAAAATGCTCCAACTTGCTTTGGAGTATCTCATCTCACTTCAAATTTTTTTGTCTTATCTCACTTCAGGGTGTCTCAACTCACTTCGGGGTATCTCATCTCACTTCGGAGTCTCTTTGGGATGCTTCAGAGTCTCTTTGGGATCCCTTCAGAGTTGATTATTATATATTCAAAGTTGTATATTAGAGCTATGAGGATGATACTAAAATTGAAGAGATGGTTGTAATTCCAAGGATGACATTGTTATCTATTTTTGGAATTCATTCTAAAAATAGATATTTCTGTAAGTATTTTATTATTTGTAAAATAAAGAAGACTTAATATTCATGATTCTCAATGATAAAACATGAGAGTCGGATTGTTATTAGAATTAGATGAGCTCTCTCCATATTTTGTAGAGATTAATGCTTTTTGGATAGATTCCAATCTTAGTTGATAAATGTGTATTCCTTAAAATAAGGATGTGGTTGGAAGCATGGATTTACAAATGCAACCTCCCAAACCTTTGAATGCAATCACCATTTTTCTAATCAATTCAATCTATGATTTCATTCTATACATTTTGTAAATATGTATTGATTAAAATCCTCTTCCGATTAATGAGCTGACCAAACATTCAAAGGAAGATGGACATGTATATTTATGTTTATTTTCTTATTCTGTAATTATTTTTGTAATGTACAATTTGTTGTAAACCTGCATGAATTTTTTTTCCTTTCTTTTCGATTCAACAAGTTATTTTTATGCAAGTTTGATTTTTAAATTACTCCAAGTGTGTTTTTATTCTTTCAAGTGTGATTTTTAAATTAATGCAAAGTGTGTTTCCATATTAGCAAGTGTGTTTCAATTCTTATAAGTGTGTTTTAAATTTTGTAAGTTTGGATTTGGTAGAAAGGACCACCAAAAAATATGTATTTCTCCTTTTGCATACAGTCTTTGTACACCACCTCTAGATTGATGTTATTTAAGTTTTAGGATTGAATACCCTCATCATTTTGGCATTGTTTCTGGGGGACACAATGTTATTAGGATATTTTCAATTTTCTAAGACAGTCTAGTGGCAGTAGATAAACAAGTTCCTAGTGAGAGGGAATGTCTCTTAGAATATTTTGTGATAGGAGATTCTTTGTGGTGGTTTCTTTAGGATTTTTTTTCCTAAAAATAGATTATAATTTATTTCTTGCAAATAGATTAGAATTAGTAGAACAAAACCCCCTTCCCTTACTAACCCAATCATGTAGAAAATATAATTGCTAACATCATTATGTAGTAAGAATTGATTGTGGATGTAGGTTGGATGAGGAATTTGATGGATGATGATGGAATTGCAATGATCAAAAGATACAAACACTCATTTTTCAGTTCATTCTAAAAGATAAGAAAATCACACTACTACCAAACTGTTGATTTTTGAGATAAATGTGCAACAAATTTCATATAACTAACTCAGAGTTGAAGCAACAATGGGTATTGAATCCTTCAGGTAAGAACATTCAATTTTTATGGGAGGTCTGGGTATAAAAGATATTGAGAAAATGAATGAGGCCCTCATTGCTAAAATGGGCTGGAGAATGTTGTCTGAGGAACAACCCTAGATTTATCTAACCAAAGAAAAATACCTAAATCGTCAAACTGTGTTCTCTTTCCTACAAGATGAGCACCTCCCCCATGGTTCCATTTTTTGGAATAATCTGGTCAAGAGCAGAAATTTCATCAAGCAGGGAAGTAAATGGAAAGTTGGGGATGGTAGGGATATAAACTTCTGGGAGGATAATTGGTTTAATGGCAATCTCATTAATAGATTTGGGATTGTTAAGGACAGTCTTATAAGCAAGTATGGCATTAAAATCAAGGACTATATTGAGGGAAACGGTACCAGCAAGAATTGGAAAAAACTTACTGTGGAGCGAAAGGATCTGATGCAAATTACTTCCTCCCTTCAAGATCAGTTAGATCTTATTCCATTAAGTCAGCTGGATTCCAAGGATGAGCTAGTTTGGAATAATTCCATTGACGGAAATTACTCTGTCAAAACTGGATATAATAATTTCTTCCACAGTAGTCAAACAGAGTTCAATTGGAATAAGATTTGGATGACTGAATTAACTCCTAAAATCATTTTTTTACTTTGGCTGGCTATAAGAGGTAGGATTCTTACCACTGACAACCCAAAGAGAAGAGGCTTTATAATCCCTAATAGGTGTCATCTTTGTAAGAAAGATTCTAAGGATATCAGCCACCTGTTCATACATTGTGAGTATGCTACCAGAATATGGAGTTTTTCCCTCTCTAAATTTGAAGCTCTCTAGGTGGTGCCGAAGGATCTTAATCAGCTATGGACTCAATGGAACCCACCCTTTAGGCATTGTGTTGTCAAAAGGATCTAGAAGCTGGTTATCCCTCATTTAATTTGGAGGATATGGAAGGATAGAAATGATATTATCTTCAGAAATAAGAAGCAAAACTATAAACTTAGTATTGGTAAAATTTCTAATGGTATCAAAGAGAACATTGCTAGATTTAAACCCCCCAAGAAAAAGAGATATCCAAAGAATGAAGAATACATCTTATCCAATTGGTAGATTGGAACTGTTAATAGTCAGAGCAATCCCAAGAATAGCATTGATAGATCTTTGATTAAATGGCATCCTCCTGATTTTAATTGGTATAAGTTGAACTTTGATGGGGCCTCTAAGGGGAACCCTGGGATTGCGGCAGGTGGAAGAGCGATAAGGGATCATAAAGTTAATCTAATTGCTGTGTATGCTGGGAAAATGGGAATTCAAATTAATCATTTTGCCGAAGCATTATCTGCTCTATGGGGCTTGAGAATTGCCCAGACTCAAAATATACAGAACCTCATTATTGAAGGAGACTCCCTGAATATTATTAATCTCCTTAAACATTGCTCATCTCCAAGTTAGAGTATTAAGGATTTTATCTCAGAGTCCATAAACATTTGTCAAAAATTCAATAACATCATGATCATGCACACTTACCGGGAGGGTAATAAATTGGCAGATGCGCTGGCAAATTATGGCATTAATGTTAATCTTATTGTTTGCGATAATATTAGCATCCCTAAGTAGCTTAAAAACAGCATTCATGTAGATTTCTATACGCAAGCAAAATCTTGAGTTGAGTTATGTTTATTGGGTGTGGATCAGCATCAATAAAACCCCCACACGTGTTGACTTAAAAAACATGATTACACAAATCTTGTCAAATAATCAATATAGAGTGAAGTATAGGGGGAAATCCAAGTGGAGTTACATAGATTTGAAAATCGTGCATGCGGGCTGCACTGTAGCTGCTAAAAGTTGGATACACGGCTCCACGGAAACTGAAGACAGTAGTAATGTGAATGATGACAGGGAACGGACTAACAAAGAGGCCATTTTTCTCACATGCAATTTTCCGCAGGCTCTGATCAGCAGGCACGTAGACGTTCGTGGGAAAATCAATGGCTACCATTTCCTATTTTACACGGATTACAACAGTAAAAAGCACATTGGCTTCAGTGCTCTCAAGGATTTGGGAATTTGCTGCAAATAGTTATGCACAGTGAAGATGGGGGGTCCTCCTTGTCAAATTGAGCCTAGTGCGGACCTGGACTGGAAGGATAATATTGAGGTATGGAGTATTCTCAGCAAGGGTGGCATCACCAACTTCATAGAGAAGTTTCAAGGGCATGATCAAAGCATTTCTGTGTGTTTTATGAAGGTTTGGAAGGAGTAGACTGTGAAATATGGGGGGCAGAAGATCTTGGTCAATGAGGAACTTATTGCTGAAGCGACCGGCCTTGGCATGGAGGGCTACCGTTTTTTCAACAAAAGGGTTGACAGAGATGTTGAAGAGAGGAGATTTGTGGAGGGATCTGAGAAGCTGATATATGTTACAGCGGGCCTGCTTGTTAGCTCAATCCCTCCGCCCTATGATGAGGTTACTCACATGATGATACAGTTCATCTCCTTGGAAGGAAGGTTTGTCACTGTACCTGTTAAGCACCTTATCTTTCTTAACCACTTCCATAGGAATCGCATGGTTTGTTTCCCCCATTACTTGCTGAACTCTCTTGAGTGGTCCATTTTGGAGTTTCAAAAACATACCCGGGTGGTTCCTTTACACCAGGGGCTTATTTTGTTGTTGCATAAATGTTGTCTCCTCAAATACCCTAGCCTCCCATCCTCTCCTAGCATAATTCTGCCGACCTCTGCTACTGTTAGCCTCGTTTCTCCATTCTCTGGCCCTGCCACCACTGTTGTCACCCCCCTATCAGTCGTCCAGGATTCTTCTTCCATTCCCCCTACTGCTGCTTCCACCCCCCATTTTGCTTCCACCTCGGCCAGGCCGGTCACCAGGGCTTCTAGAAAGCTTAACCTTGGGACTCTTGCTATGGAGAAGGGTCCTCATGAAATTGAAATTACACATGACCTACTGAACATTAACAGTGCCAGTCCCCGAGATGTGCATATGGAAAGCTCTTCAAAAAGGCTGGAAGCCTTAGAGGCTGATATGAAATTGTTGAAGGATGAAGTTAAGAACTTGGCAAAATAGAAAGGTAAGAGGAAGGAGGAGGAGGTGGATATTGATAATAGCCAGATTGACGATATATACAAGAAGTTGAATTCCTTAGACTCCCGTTTAGGGAAGGCCAAAACTCGTCATGACTACAATATGGCCATCTTTAGTGTGATTGAGGAGTTCATTGAGCAACATGTCAAAAGTGTCTCCAATCTCAGTGGAGTTCCGGCAACACTTTAGGGCAATGATAAGGAAAGCAAAAGGACCATTGATCAGCTAGATAAGACTGACGCTGCCCACATGACAACTTTGGGTATGTTCAAATCCTGGAAGAATATCAAGACCAGAATCGACAAAGCTGCCAAGAAGTAGATGTTGGTGCTTTTGCTGTACTTGTCTGTTTTTCTGCTATTTTTCCGCGGTCTCTTTACTACTTTTTTGCAGTGTTTTTACTATTTTGTCTTGTTTGGTAGCTGTTTTTTGGCTAGTTTGGGCCTCATTGTCACATTTGGATTCTAATCCTTTATTTTGGCTCCTAGGCCATCTTTTGTACTCAAGGGTATAGTCCCTTTCAAAAAACTATTTGCCAATAAAAAAAAATAAAAAAAAGAACATTCAATTTTTAGAAGTCACTAGCATAGATATGTTGGAGAAAGTAATTATTTCATATTTGGTGATAACACGTCGGGATAAAAAGAATTTTAACTGCATTGAAAGAAGACAACTTGCAATTAGACATTATAGCATCAAATTCTTTAAGACCATCAATCGAAAGATGTATGTTTAACACTTTTGTAAGGTTTTATGTTGTCTGTATTTTTCCTAAGAGAAATTAGAATGGTTTGAAACTTATATATTTAATTTCACAACCAATCATATAGTTAGATTTTTAAATTGCATGATAACAACAATCACATGAATATTTGCATACAACTTGGTTAAAAAACTAATTTGTAGAAAATAAAAACTTGATACAGATTATGCATTAGTTGCACCCCAATATGAAAAGATGAAATACAATCAAATGCATACGAAAACATGTAGACATTACATGCACTGCATTTTTTTAAAAATCATTAAAATTTAGAAATAATGCAAGAATCGTGGAAAAATAGATCAAAAAGATTACACAGAAAATGAATGCTTAAAATAACGCCTTATTAAATGTAGCATATCACAAGAAAACATGTTGTAAATCATTCAAATATATTTCATGGAGAATAAATAACTTCCAGAACTTGCATAAGTATTGGTAATAAATTTCTCATATATTGATGGTAAGCAATATGTGTCACTCCATAGTCATCAATTTTATTGTGTCTATATTTAGGAGAAATAACTACTTTTTTAGCACCCACGATTGCAAGAATTGTTTTGCCTACATTGGTGGATCATAAATTATGACGTGTTATTTTTTTTTATGGCAAACTTAGCTAGAATTCAATTTTCATCATACTTTTCAAGATAACATGAAATCATAAAAATATCTTTAATGATAAGCAAGTTTTTGGCTACAAAAGTGGTAATTTGGGCTTGGTGTTGAGGGGCACTTCCCCTCAACCCCATCCTATATTGTGATAGGGAGCACTCAATGGGTGCTTCCCCTTAACCCTGCTGGGGGATGTCATCCCCAAACCCCTGCTATTTATTTCCCAGCCAAAGAAGAAGATAGTGAAGAGCTTGTGGAAAATAGTAGTGTTGCTTTCTTAACTCTCCTACCGAAGTATTAGGAAATCAATATATTATAGTGCTCCATTATTTGTATTATCATGTAAATGTAATTAATTACCATATGGTAAGTAATTATTTCAGGTTAGTTTGTTTCACCCATATTATTATAAACAGGTTATATATTATTTTAATTTCCTATTAATTAGGAATTTTTTTTGTATCTCTTTAGCTACTTAATAGCCATTTCATTGTTCGATTGGTAAACTAAATAGAATATCTTTTTGGTGTTTTATCTGTGTAAATTGTTCATATCTTTCATTTGGTACCAGAGTGATAGGGGTTCTTGATGGAAATTTGTGTGTATTATTTTATTTTTCATGGGGCATTTGATTTGTTCTTTATTTGATATGCTAACAAAACCCCTGTCAATTTTCATCACTAAAAAATAAGAAAAGTAACGGCTTCATCAACATGTTTTCATTAGGATATTGATTGTATGGTCATGCTCAATCAACTTGCACTTTGTTCCAAGTGTTGAATCAGACCACATTATACGAGGATCATTTTACTTGAGGTAAATATGACCAGACATTATCATATGTTTCAGGATTGTATTGTTTGTCAATAGAGGATTGAAAGAGTTAAAGGAAAGAGCATTGGTTGCATTCAACATAGAAATAGAATGAAATTGCTATATATCTGATACAAAAGGCATGAACATGTATTAATATTTTGTGTATTTATCCTATACGTCACTATTGGTGGAGAGAATAAAATCATTTGAGCTCATTGTTTAGATGGATGCATTTTCTTCATACCTACGCAAATACATCCCTGGTGTATTTTTTTTTATGCTCTTCCATTGCCATTCTATCTTATACAAAATATTTTTAAGCTTCATCCATTGCATCGAATCTCTTACCAACCAATTAAAAATGCATATCACCAGATACAAATTACATGTGCCAAGCAATCTTAATGTCGACATCATTTTCTTCTAGCTTGTTGAACAATCCAGGTTGGAATACATTATTTTTCTTGAATTCACATAAACATCCTCAATCTCTTCCTCCACAGGAACACAACCACAAGTTTTAAAGGATCTTGAAGGGGTTGTATAAGGTGTGGAGTAGTTTGATCAGATACCAACATCCCTATCTTCTCACGTACATGTGGCAATTCCAATATTATCATGTTCTTGTGGTATACACATCCCGTCACCACTATATGAAGCTGAGAGTTTATTAAATTGTTTTATAATTTAGTTTCATTTTCATTTATTATTTTGTATCAATTATATCTTTTTGGTATAGATCTATCTTTAGATCTTAGATATCTTTAGGTCCAAAAGTGGTTATTGTTTTATTTTTATTTTTATTTTTAAAAAATCTTCATCTTCTAAAGTGTCTATAGTATTATGTCAAAGTAGGTGGTTTCGATATGATTATTTAGTTAATTCTAAGTCATCAATATTGATAAAAAGTAGGTATGTGAGTGTTGTCCACAATCAAATCAAAATATTGTTTTAGGTATAGATCCTTATTTTCAATAGCGTGTCATTTTTATAATTAAAATTTTTTGATCTCTAATTTAATAAGTCTACCATTTGTATCATATTTTTCTAGAGTATAGTAAATTTCAATTGTTAGTTAAACTTGTCATGTCATTTTTTCAAGATTCGAATTCAAGAATTTGTAAAAAAAAATTGCCTCTCGAACACATTTCGATGAAATCTGACGTCTGAGTTTTAATTGAGCCTCATGATCACATCCATCTGAACTAGTAGCATGACATCAGAGGATGGAGGAAAACAAAGGTTGGAGGTCAATCAAGAACCTCTCGTCAGTCACCAATGACAAAGCCACATCAACGATTTAGTGGCACATTTTGTTTCAGTTTGTGCAGTGTGCTTTCTGCTGTGTTTTTCAAAGTTCATGTTCCAGTGTGCTTCATATTTTAGTGTTCCTGTATGATGTGAATAAATAGAAATTTCACATTGAGGCAGGAACATGATCCAATGTTCCATTTCTAGTTTGAATTTTGTGTGTATGAGTAACAGAGTTCAACAGAATTTCCTATGTTATTCCCTGTTGTGAAATGTGATGAGGGATGATAATAGTACTTGGAAAATCACGATGTAGTTGTAGGTAAACCACTTGAAAAACTTCATTTTTTTTGTTTTTCATACTCCAATTGTAAAACCACCATTTTCAATTTGTGGTTAACCATTTGAAAACCATACAACAGGTTTGTGATCATCCTGCAGTAAAAATCACCTAATCGTGAAAGAAAGTGCAAGTACAAACGTAGGTTTTACCCATGTTCACACTAAGGGGGGAATGCTAGAAAATCAATATATTATAGTGCTCCATTATTTGTATTATCATGTAAATGTAATTAATTACCGTATGGTAATTAATTATTTTAGGTTAGTTTGTTTGGTTAGTTTGTTTCACTCGTATTATTATAAAAGTGTTATTTTTTATTTGAACTTCCTATTAATTAAGAAGTTTGTTTGTATCTCTTTGGATATTTAATATTCATTTCATCTTTCGATTGGTAAGATGAATACAATATCTCTCTAGTGTTTTGTCTGTACAAATTTTTCATACCTTTCATGAAATTTTCTCAAGTATCATTTTTATTATTAATTATTGGGCAAAAAATCTAATACCAATATTCTTAACAGGTTTTGAAAGAAGAATGAGTGATCTAAGAAGTTGGTCATTGTTGGTGAAAAAAAAATGATAGAAAACATAGAGTTTGGAGTTGCAAAATCCATGTAGATCTTATTTGTAGCTCAAGGAAAACAATGGCCTTCAAAATTTAAATATTTAGGTATGTTTTCTAGCTCTATATTTAATTATGTTATTACATTAGTCATTTCCATTAACCATCTATTCCAAATAATTAAATTTCAAGGCATTATTAGAAACCACCATCTAACATTATCATTTATATTTTATATATTTCACCTTCATTGTACAAATAACAGTTATTTTTTCTACACGATCCATTAATAAACGAATTAATGCCCTTTTATTTCATTTCACCCCATCCATATTCAGGAATTAGTTAATAATATATACATCATCATAATAAGAGAACATTTCTGAGGGATTATTATTTTTCACAATAACATTCCATTATTAATAATAATAATATTTGAACAATCAATCATTCTAAAATAGGCTGAAATAATTTCTTCCATATGTATATTGTTGATAAATTCATTTATATGGTTGATATTATTCTTGGAAAGGTTGTCTTTGTTTTTGTAGGAATTATTGTTGATAAGGAATGCTTTTAAATATCATAATGGATATATTTTTATCCATAACTTCATCAAATGGAGGAAACCTTATCTTGAGCTATCACATGCAAAAACAAGAAACAATATCAACATACATCGGACTAAGGATGAAAAAATATCAACAATTTTGCTACATTTGGAAGCAGTATGAGGATGTATTCAGCTTATTGCTAATATTTCCCATGTCATCATTTCTTTAAAAAAATTAAAAAAACCAACAATGAAAACCCTCAGGCATTGTTGGTAGACATGGTTTGGAAACCAACTTGCCAGCATACCAATTACTAGAAATATGAGCCTTGATTAGAAAACCAGCTCGTTGGCTAATCAAGGGAAAAAGTAAAAAAATGGAAAAGTTGAAAACTAGAAAATGCCAGTTTTTCCAAGTAAGCAATAAAATATCTGGGTGTTCTTTCATGCTCTTGTTTCTTGGCATACCATGAATGTAATTTTATCAGCACGTTTCCCAATATTTCTCACTTTTGTTGACAGGGAAGAGGCAATAGAGGCTGAACTATACCAAGGTATTTTAATCTTCTATTATAGTTTGAAATTTACTTGTAAGTTTTGTTATTACATAAGGATCCACTTTTACATCACATGCATGAGATTCATGATGAAAAAGAAAGACAAATAATTGGGCATCTTTTGGTGTATGATTTTGATGATGACAATCCTTCCTTCAAGCTTATGTTGGAAAAGTTCAAAACAACAAGATGTGTTATGAGAATCCTTTATATATGGATTCATTTTCTAAAAAAGGAAGAGAAAGGAAAACAAAGTGAATGTTGTTTTTAAGAAAATTAAAAATTGTTAGCATAGCAGGAAGTTATCCACACAAGAACCTACTCTTCCAAAAGAAAGAAAATAGTAGCAAAAACATTTGCACACAAGAACTACTGAACCTTGGTCATTTTCATTGGTGTTGTCATTGATTTCAAGTGGCATTGATGGAAAAACAAGTGAGCAGTGGAAAGTAAGTGATGAAGAAAGACTCTACAAGAGAAATGAAGGTTGATTGGTAGTGCCAACTCACAGTATGGTTCCAATTGGTATGCATAGGTCAACAAGTATCAACAGATACAATGATATGATGAGGTGGTCAAACATGGTAAAGTATTGCATTGATGAATGACAGGTGTTTCAGTGGCATTCAGGGGTGATAGATGTTTCAGGATATTTCCAACTGCATTAATAATGATTTAGAACATATTCATGTTGATACAGGGTCTCTACAAGCATGATGGTGTGATAGGAATTCACTAGAGAAAATTTGAAGAGGTTTTTACACTTGACTCAGTGGATTTTGATGCCTAAGAATCAATTATATATGTTCTAAGTGCTCCAAAAGTGTGTATGAATAAAATAAAATTTATGGGTTGTTGGTATAGTAGTTGGTTAACATGATGAGATCCCTCTCTACCACCAGTTCAAGTTTTTATTGTGACAAAAAATTGTAACATGGTATCAGAGAAGGAGATTGTTGTTGACATTCGTCTGTAAGTTTTGTTTTGCAAGAATATTTTTTGTATTCATATATTCGGGATCTATCCATATTTTTTTGTTTCCTGTGTTTTTATGCAAAACAGAATCTTCCATTAGATCCAGAAGGTGGCAAAACCCTAGGATAGACTATAAACTCGATCATTTCTGGAGGCTGTTGGTTTTCGAGTTTTTTATGTTATTGTAGAGGAATGGTCTGTGCTACATTGGAATCTGTGCCGGTGAGGAATGAAAGACAACAATTATTTTTATGGGTTTTGTTGAGTTTATCAAGATCTATACTAGGTATTTTTCTGTTTAGGCATCACATTTTTTGTTTGCGTGCAGGACACCTTTTTCGAAAGGACTGTTCTCTCCTTTTTAGCAAGGTAATAGGACGACCAAGCACGAACTTTACTATTTTGGGAAATTTACTGTGTCCTGTTATTTTTGGCAACCCATACCCATTGAAATCCTTAGCCCTTGGTCATATGAGGGCTTAAATCTTGTGATACCTACTATTAGGTGCTTAACTCTAGTCCCCTTTCATTTTATTTGTGTGGTGAAGGCAAGATCATTGTATTTTGTTTTAGTGGCAACTAAAATAAATACTAGAGCATAATATATAAAAGCTTATATCTTTTGATCAGTAACTCAGTTTTGAATGTCATTTTTTGCGAAAGTGCTTGTTTTTCTGTGCTCTTTCCATTGGAAATATTTATTTTGAGAATTTCACTATACTTAAAAATTTCCATACTGTAACATGCACTCATTTTAAAGTGCCAAAATCTAGGGGGGGCTTTTGTTGCATTGTTTGGGGGTCTTGTTGCATTGTTTGGTTCTTGCATTTATTTTGGTGGTTTTTTTAGGGATGACGTCTTTATCTACTTCTGACATTAGATCATGGTGACCCATTAACAACACATATAATTACCACACATGGAACCCAAGAATGGAAAAAATAATTAAGTCGGAAAGGATTATGGGCTTTAACTTCTTAAGAACAACTAGTGTTCACTAGAGAATATGAGAAATTTCAATACCAGTGCAAATTTGATGAGTTTATGGGTTTGATAGAAACTTATGTAAGTGACAATATTTTGTTTCATTTGGAAAAATGTGACTCTCCTTTCAAAATATGGGAGAAATTGGAGGATTTATTTGGTAAGGTGGATCATATGAGAGCCATATAACTTGAAATTGAGATAATCTATCTTAATCCTAGAATATTTTCCAACAATTATAGACTATCTTACCAAGTTCAAGCATTTATTGACATACAATTGAAGTGGAGTGGAAGAGATAAGAAAGATGAAGAGTGTGTTTTATTTGATTCTATCCAAGTTGAGAGGACCATTTCAAATCTTTTCTTCAACCTTTTTCTCTAGCATGGATGCCTTAGGTGATAAATTCAAAATGCCTAACTTAGAAATTTTTTGTGAAAGACTTACTAGGGAAGAATCTAAATTGTCTCACCTTGAGTCTTCTGCCTCTCAAAAGGCATTAGTTGCATCTAATCCTAAGTGAAAGGGAAAAACAAAAAGTAAAACCCAAGTCCACCCCTTCTCTATCTGAAAGTTCTCCTAAACCCAAAGAAAATAACTCTAAACCCAGGTGAGTCTTATAAATCCAAGAATAAGTCTAGCATTTCATGCTCTTTTTTTGGGGGTAGTGGTCGTGAAAAACATGGGTGTTATAATCAAATGCAAGCCTTATAGGATGTAATCAAGAAACGTGAAATTTCTATCTCCACTCCACCTCCTTCTAATCAGCATGGAAAATCACTTAATTTTGTTAGGATATCTCAATCACTACTTGTAGACAGTTGGTTTATATATTCTGGTGCTTCTCATCACATGACTTCTTCTAAGGAGTCTTTTGTTTCTCTACGTTTGAGTTCTACTTCCAAAATTGAGGTTGGAGGTTATTCATTTCTTTATATTGGGGGAAAATTTGATATATAACTTGATAGTGAAAATGTCCAAGATGCACTATATGTTCCTAACATCACTACAAATTTGATCTTTCTGTATATCAAATTTTTCATTTTTGGTCAAGGGAAAACAGTGACTTTTACACTACATGGGGCATAAGTAAGAACTTTGTTGGAGCATTATTCACTTGTTGCTAAAGGTATTGATAATCATAGTTCTAGACTATATCACTTTGAGGGTTTTGATGACACTTATTCTATAGGGATAGGATTGGTTTCTCATGCATATTAAGAGAGTAAGCTTTGGCATGAATGATTTGGACATCTTAATTATAAATATTTGAAGGAGTTGAGCACTAATGGTATGGTGTAGATGATCTTCCTAGATTTTCTTGTCTTGAGGGAGTTTTTTTCTAGATGTGCATTAGGGAAACAACTCCAACATCCATTTCCTAAGAATTTTTCTAAGAGAGCTTCTTAGCCACTTGAGCTTGTGCATAATGACTTGATGATTTTTCCTACCCCCTCTTTTATTATAGCTAAGTATGCACTTACCTTTATTGATAATTTCTTGAGACGTACTTGGGTTTATTTTCTTAATTATAAAAGTGATGTTTTTTCACACTTTAAATTCTTCAAGGATTTGGTCGAGAAACAATCTTCGAGTTACATAAATAACCTTCACACTGATAATGGGGGGAGTACTTCAGCAATGTGTTTTCTAATTTTTTGGAAACTCAAGGCATTATTCACCAGCATTATGTTCCTCATACTCCACGACAAAATGGCTTAGCAGAGTGGAAGAATAGAACTTTGAAGTAAATAGCTATATTTATGATGCATTATAGAGATTTACCTCCTTTCTATTGGGTAGAAACAACTAACTATGCTAACTACATTCAAAATCACACACACACCACATAGAGCACTTGAAAATTTGACTCTAGAGGAAGCTTGGTCCAACACTAAGCCAAATGTATCATTTTTTTGAGTCTTTGCCAGCCATACTTGGGCCTTTGTGCCAAATAAGAAAAGGAAATATTTGGATAAGAAGAGTAAACCCTTGATCTTTATATGGTATTGTGACGACATGAGAGCTTATCAAATTTTAGATCCTGATACACATGACGTTATTTTTTGAACACATGTTCAGTTTGATGAGCACTTTACTCCTCATGATTCTTCATCTTCATCCATTCCTCTTCTTCATCTCGATCTTGAGCACCATTTATTTGAGGAGGTTGATGAGGAGGTTATAGATGTCATTGAGGATCCTATTCCCACCGATGTTGTCACTATGCCTAAGTGGGATCGTACTAAAATTTCTAAGGAAACACCTTTCATACAGGATCTTCCACCCACTAGGCATCATCACACACATTCTATAGGTTCTAGACTTTTGTGTCAGATAGTTTGTGAAGATCCACAGTCTTTTTCAAAGGCTCATGGGATACATGAGTGAGATGATGCAATAACAGTTGAGTATTCTTCTTTGATGAATAATCATACTTGGGATTTGGTATCTCTTCCTAAAGGAAGAAATATGGTTAGGTGTAAGTGGGTATATGAACGAACCTATTGACAAGTATGTTCATCTTGTTGCTAATTGATGGTATTAATTACTCTATTGACAAGTATAAGGCATCGTCTTGTTGCTTGGGATATAAATTATATTTTTCACAAATTGAAGGCCCTAATTCAATTACTACCCTTGAGGGAAACACTTTTGTAACACCACGTTGCCAAGATGGATTCCAATATTCTACCAAGTAGAAGACTCAACCTTGTACTTTCCCTATTGTTACTACATCACAGGATGCCAATGTGCCGACCCATTACCCAATATAATTAATTACTATGTGAGCCTATATACCATATGGACATGTCAACATCTCCATCAAACCATGAGTTGTTTATTACTAAGGGAGATGTGTGCCACATGTCAGCATCTCTACAAGAGGAAATATACATGGAGATTTACAAGAGAAAATATACATGGAGCAACCAGCTAGATTTGTTCAGGATTCTTCTCTTGTTTTTAGGCTCAGAAGGTCTCTCTACAGTCTCAAACAAGCCCCTCGGGCTTGGTATGAGAAGATGGATTCTTTTCTTCTATCTACTGGTTTTGTTCGTTTCCACTCTGATCATACAATGTATCTCCAACATGTTGGTGAGGATATTGTGATACTTGTCTTGTATGTTGATGATCTGTTACTTACTGACAGCTCTTTTTCCCACATTCAGACTATTCAGAGGGATCTTTCTACATAGTTTGACATGAAAAATCTTGGGTTATTGCATTATTTCCTTGGTTTGTAGATTTCTTAGAAAAGATTCAAGGGATTCATTTGAGTTAGCAAAAGTACACCCATGATCTTCTTCGGTGCTTTGATATGGCTGATTGCAAGCCAAGTCCATCTCCTTTTCAGTCTGGGGTTACTCTTACTTCCACATGTACCACACCACTTTTTGATCCTACATTGTATAGGTAGTTGGTTAAGAGTCTCATGTACTTGACCCATACTCGCCTTGATATTTCATTCGATGTAGAGCTTAAATCTCGGTTTTCACATTCTCCTCATAGTAGTCACTAGAAGGCTGCTAAAAGGATTTTGTGTTATATATAGAGCACTTCCCACTTTGGCCTACACTACACTAGGGGTTATACTCAGTTGGTTGGGTATAAAGATTTAAAGTGGGCATGTTCAATTGATGACAGGAATTCCACTTCTGGATATCTTTTTTATCTTGGTTCTTCTCTATTTGCTTGGGCATGTAAAAAGCAACAGAATATTGCACTTAATCTTCAAAGGAAAATTATAGGGTAGAAATTATAGCGATTCAGTAGATTCTTTGGCTTTGATAGTTATTGACAGAGTTTGGATTCCCATAGGATTCACCAACTATACTTTGGTGTGACAACCAAAGTGCAATTCACATTTCTCGCAACCTAGTTGAGCACCAATAGACCAAGCATATTGAAATACACATCCACTTCATTCATCAACACATTCAGGATTGAGTTCTTTTCTTAGAGTACATTCCGACTCAACAATAGGTTATGGAGATCTTTACAAAGCATTTTGCATCACCTCGCTACCTTGAGTTGTGTGGAATGCTTGGGGTTTGAAAATTTGTTCTTAGGGGGTGTTCGTGAGAACATCTTCCTTCTTCTTCATATTTCTCTTTCCTTATAGCATGATTTTTTCCTTGTTTTGGTTCGATATTTCTTCATGGATATATTGTACATGAGTACCCTCATCAAGCTTAGTTGTTGGGAATCATACTGTGAACATGCCACTTCTATTTTGGCCCCTATCTTCACTTGAGGGGGGGTTATTAGAATAGGTATTTACCTTAGCTCATGTTCACCTAGGTACTTTATTTACCTTTATTGTATTTATCCTCACTCACTTATGTGTGTGGATATTTCTTTTTATTTATTTAGATATTAGGGGGATATTATCTAGTTGTTAGGAATAGTTATTTCATTGATCTATGGTATTCACTAGTTCTTTCCTTGATCTATGGTATTGACTAGATCCTTGATGTCTAATTCTCTCATAAATATATGGTCTTGACTAGTTCTTTGATGACTGGTTCTTTCCTTGATTTATGGCTTGATCTACGACCTTGACTAGTTCTTAGATTGTTATTCCTTACCTATATAAGCAAGGCCCATTCTCATTGTATTTCATTGAGTTCCATAATAATATATGATATTGTTTCTCATTTTTTTGCAAAGGTTTATGTAAAGTTATTCTGGTGAATTACTTTCATCTTATTGATCGTGGTGTTTGATTAGCATCTATGTTCTTGGCTTGGTACAATCTGGTTATCGTTCCTTTTATGGTATCAGAGTCAGGTAGTTAAGTGCGCATAACCTGGAGTAGTACTAGGATGGGTGACCTCCCAGGAAGTCTTGGTGTCGTTGCCTCCTAATGTTGTTAGACCTAATTTGGTGAATACATGCTATGCTCAAGGCTCACGTGGTTGCATCTGGCTCCATTGTGTAGGGGTGTTTGATGTAGCAGCTGGTGAACATGATGAGATGCCTCTCCACCACCAGTTTGAGCTTTTGGTGTGACAAAAAATTGTAACATGGGTATTGTACGGATGAAAATTGACATTCAACCTTCAACCGCACTCGACCCCTAAAGGTCATGCCAAAGCATCTGATGTTGAATGTGTGTGGCTAACTATATGAGGATATTGACTAAGATTTGGTAGTGTGATCTCTATTGGTAGATGAATTGGTAAAGGGGAGATTTATAGGCTACGAACGGGTAGCGTAAATTCCCTATGGTTAGTTTACCTGAAATTGGATATAAGTGTTCATCTCATTTGAAGTGTCCAAATTAACTAATCTGAAACTAATAATCTATGCTACTTCTGAAAGGGAAACTAATCTAAAAAAATAAAAAAACTAAAATATTACAATAACAAATAACAATTTACTTCTATTCTAAATGATCAAAATATTTCTACACTAAAACTAAACAAGAGAGATAACCTGATGTGGTTATTCACCTGTGCTGTGTGTATGGAAACTAAAATAACTTAAAACAAGAAAATTTTCAAATGATCTATGATGTGTAGACAACCTCCTATAGATATTCTCTCCATTCAGATCCACAGGGATGGGAAGAAGAGGATCTGTCACCTGGGGATTGATATGAAAGATTCAAACCCTCTTGGAAATTAACTAACTAAGTTGTAAATGAAAGGAAATTGATTTCTACTTTATTTGATATGAATGATTTTCAATACTAAATTCATGATATGAATAATTTTAAACAGTGAATTGAAATTGAAAATTCACAGAACAAGGAAAACAAATGTAGTAATTTTCCCCTCAGTCTATTCTTTCGTTTCTTGGTGTGTGTCCAAATGAGTCAAAGGACAGATAGGGTGAAACGGTACCCAACATGAGAAGGAAACATGTTGAAATGGCTAGTTTAAAGGTTGTTGCGCGTGTATGAATTCATATGGAATCCACATAACTGATTGTGAGAGCTTCTTTTTGGCTGGGAGGATTGTACCTAAAATAGAATGCAAGACCACACAAAATTCTTAGCCCTTTGCTTGAATACAAGCATGGAATATGTAAGACTTGGCTAGCGATGTGCCTTATGCATCCGGGAAGTGTGATAGTTCTAGACTAATTAAATCCATGTTTAAAATAGAAGGGGGAAGGAAATGCTAAGCAATAAAGTAAATCGTATTGTAATTTGGTTAAAACACATAAAATTTAGGTGAAGCATCTCATGCCAAAAACACAATAAGAAATATCTAATCTAATAGGCTTGGTTAAAATAAGATGTCAAAGGTCAAGTAACTGGTTCTGGGTCTCTGTAGGTCTAACAAGAATCTTAGGTAGGTCAAAATGAGTAGGGGGTGATGTGGGAATAGGTAGATAGGTTACTGTTCTGGGCTATATTGGTAGATACAAAGACCGATGCCAGTTAAGGGTGACCAACACCGGTTTGGGAGAACCAGTGAACTATTGTGGGGTACTGGGAATGTCACACAACGAGCTTTAGCTCTCCCATATGATTGCACCCAAAGGACTAGGCTGGTCAGAAAGAGGTATTAAGTATGTTTGGACTACAAATTTGGTGAAGTTTTTAATATGGATATGGAGAGGTGAGTACAAAATGGAGGTCATAGTGGGTGAATCTAGGAGAACAAAGGATGAAAATACAATATGAAATAAGTGAACCAAGGAGTAAAATGTTCTACTTATTGGGAATCTAGTTCTAGACATCTGTGAGTAAGGAATGAAGGTTCTGATAAGAGGTTGATTGCTGTAGAGGATCACTAAACATTGGGAAGCTCTTGCATGGGCTACATGCACTCTCATTCTTTCCTGATTGGATCAAATCTGTGTTGGGGTGAGTGTTGATGGTTGCTGGGTGAATCATGGATGTCTCTGTGCATCAGAGAAAATACTTGATCTCCTTCTTTGCATGTGTGTTCTCCCTGAAACTTGTTCTCAAAAGATGTGGTATCCCTCAAGAATCTGCCAACCATCAAACGACAAAAAATAATGTGCCAGACCCTGAAATAAGGTTGTTTTGGGAGTTAAATGGTAACCAATAGACTGGTTCTGGCATTAATCGGCGGTGGTTACAGGGTAACTGGTGTCAATTAGGGTGGGATTTCCTAGGTTTACTAAACTGGGCAGAACCCCTTGATTTTTTGGGATCTCATTTTGTTTACCTGCGGATTAGACTAGAAGCTTCCTTCTAGAAAAACATGTGGGTACATGTGGTTAGAGGGAATGTAGGCATTAATTTTTAGGGTTTGGTCAAGTCATTAGTTAGTCCTGGCAACTTAGTAAGAATAGGTCTTAGGGTGAGGTGGTTAGATGAGGTCAACCATATGTGGGCATTATCACCCAATTAGGATATTTAAATAATAAATATGGCGAAGGATAATGAATTAATTTAATTTAAATAATCTAAATCTAATATTATAGTAGGGTGGAGGGGGGCCAGTTGGATAGTTTTTAGTGACTGAAATGTGTTTATTTTTCGAGGGAACAAAGTTGGGAGTGTCCAAAACACCTAATTTTGGTGTCTACACAAACACACAATTCTAACCTAGAGAAGCAAGAGCTTTGGCAATAAAATCTAGTTGTGTCTGTATCTGTCCCCTCAATATGTTTCCTTTTTTTCTCTGAGTGTTCAATGTGAGTCCAAGGGATTGGGAATGCAATAACAACAACAGGAGAATGGTGTTTGAGTAATGAAAATTTGTGGCATGTTTCCAGATGCAATGCAGGTAGAAGAAAGATAACACAAGAGATCAGAGCTTTGGCTATGCGATTCCTAGCAATATTGTAGCAATAATACAATGTAAGACTACATAAAATTCTTCGGCCCTTTTGCTTGAATAAAAGCATGTAATATATAGGAATGGGAGGATGGGAGGTGGCTTCATGCACAAGGCAAGAAGGAGTAGTTTTTCCAACCCATTAAATCTATTTAAAAATAGAAAGTAGGAAGGAGAATCAAGAAATCAAAGATAATTTTTAGACAATTTGACTCACAGATGCATGCAAAAAGTAAAGTTAAGTGAACCTTCGCATCTTAAAACACACATGAAGAATCTAGAAAAATTGGGCATAACTGCTACCCTACGCATGGTGGCAGTTTTAGGACCCTTTCCCTGTTTTGGGCAGCGGGTTTAGAACAGTCACCTAGGCAAGGCAGTGGTCCTGGCACTGAAGGCCAAAACATGTGTAGGAAGAGAGGGAAGCTGGAAGAAATTGCAGAAGGCTAAGTAAATATGTTCTAGGCAAAAAATATACACTGCGAATGGAAATTGGAGCTCGAACACCTTCTTGAAAGGAACTGAATCATCATTGGGGAATTTTGTAACTATTTTCTGATAATGTAGCTCATGAAATTTTAGGTGCGTACATATTTCCCCCTTGGAGAAGTGTCTTAGCCATGAAAAGGCATAAAACGTAGAGTATGAGTATGGAATTCCTGAAATGGGGAGTTAGAAGCTATACACGACATGTCCGTGTGTTAAAATATCGTCACCCACACTCTCGCTACTTGTAAACAAAAAAGAAGACTCAAGTGCACATAGATAAAATATCAAAAAATAAACACTAAATTAAAACAACAAGAGGACTTACCATCTATGCAGGGATGTAAAAATATACCTGCGCCAACGCTTCAACCCTCTAAACACAGACTCAAAATGAAGTCAAAACAATATAAATATACCAAAATAAACTCATTTTTCAATTCATTTTTGCATACCAACTTGTTGATTTTGAGCTCTGGGCCCACGGTGACCATTTTTCATTTTTGAGTATGCTTGAATTGGCATGGATTTAGGGAATGGTATCTTGCGTTAGGCTTGTCCCTTTGTTGTTTGAATGATTTTGAGAATAACTCTTCAGTAAAATCATAACTAGAGTGGTCATAAGGGGCCTTAAAGAGGCAGATTGGTAGAGTGCTTTTATTTCTTAGTCTCCGTTTTGTGAGGCATATATGATGTTTTGACATTTTGTGCTCATTGCAAGTGTTTTGACTACACCTAATGTGCGATGGCATCGTACAAACCTATGACACACCATGATATGTACATATATCTCTTTTTGGCTCAGTTATTCCTTACATAGATTTGGCTTACAGTGACGATTTGATTCATGTGTGTACTCTTAGATGTTTAAAATTTTTGATTTTCTATGCTTTTCAAAATGTATGTAGTGGATATGAATGCTAACAGAATGTTTTCTTTTATTTGTTTTTGTAATACTGATATATGATAATGCAATCACATTGTGATGTTGAAATTTAGTTTCTCTAAGAAAATTTTGGTACTTCATATTACTTTGACAAATCATGGCGAAAGAGTGATATGATTAAGTAAATGAACTTGTCCCACTCCTAACTCCATACAACTAGTAGGTTGCGAGGGCTCAACACCAAGAGTCCAGAAAGGGCACAAGTTATAGAAATTTGTTGAATGGTAATGATGAGAGAAAGACAAGGATTTGGCAAGGCCAGATTGAGACACCACAACCTCACTCTACTCAAGTTTGCTTCATAGTTTAAAATATGAATTATGTTCCATTTTATCTAGATTTAGATCTATAGATGGCCACTTGGTTGACAAAATCTGGTTTTGAGATTTTAAACTCTTTTGGAATTTTGGACATCTAACCCACTTTGTTTTGATTTAGGATTTCACGGCATTTGAATGAACTATTTTTAACTTTCAAGTTTTTCAAAGATACCCCCTACCCCTTGTCCCATACTACTAGTAGGAAGTGTGGGTTCATCACCAAGGAAAAGGCATAGGTGACTAAAGGCAGTTCTCTCCTTTCCCAACCCTACATCACTAGTAAGAGACACAGGCTTAACACCGAAGGTTGGTAGGGAAAAGAAATGTGTAAAATAAAAATTTTCTGTGGATTTGCATTTGACTTATTTATCTAGGAAAAATGTCTAGAATTTTCTTATTTCCAAAGAGATGTATATGGGATAGATGTGACACCATGAAGCTTCTAGAACAAACTATAGGAAAAGACACCTAACCTAGAAAAAGACTATAAGTAGAGCCAAGTATGCAGGAGCCTTGGTATGGTTACTTCAAAGCTTTGTCTTATCTTTCTTGAATTGATGAAATGATTCAGAAACAATTGATGACACATGTGAAGATTTGAAGAGACGTGATTTGAATGTTTTGCCAATGTTTTCAAGTTTTTATTTTATTTTAGGAATTTCAATAAGAATAGGCCCCTTGATCACAAATTTTACAAAATGAACTAGCAGATGAAAATGCAATGCATATGCAGTAATGTACATATGGAAATACGCGTGAAACTACATGTCATGATGTCTAAGGTGAAGAAATTTGATGAATATCAAATTCTTCACCCCTAAAAGTACACAATGGAGAACCATGATCCTCAAAATTTGCATTCTCTTGACAACGGCCTACCATTCTTGGTTTAAACTTACAACCCTTTCCCAGAAGTGTATATGTCCAATCATTAAAATCATTTGTCTGAAAGAGGCATTCATGCACCTCTTTGTCACGTTCTTGAGACATGGTGTGTGGGTGAGCATGACTATGTTGCTCAAACTTGTTTCCTATGTAGATCATTGTGTTTACTTGTGACCCCTAGTGAATGATGAGGCCTTTCCCCATGGATATGACAAGATTAGTTTCAGATGCACATGGGTTAAAACCGAGGTTTAGAATATAAAAAACCTCATAGATGGTTTTGATGGGCATCGTTTCAATCTCAAATTTCCCTTCTTCGTTTGTTAATTCTATCATGTTTACACCTAGACCTAGGTCATCGGAGGGAAGAGATGCTAAACCGAGAAGACTACCCATCCCCTG
Organism: Taxus chinensis; assembly: GCA_019776745.2. Taxonomy (NCBI): domain Eukaryota; kingdom Viridiplantae; phylum Streptophyta; class Pinopsida; order Cupressales; family Taxaceae; genus Taxus; species Taxus chinensis. The sequence continues at coordinate 37,663,264 of CM034150.1, forward strand.
TGGTTCAAATGGGAGGAAGATCGGATCATCACTCTCTAAGAGTTTCATAATTTCTATTGTGGTTTTAGGGGACACTGTTTCCATAGATATTGATTTACCCTTATCTATTTTTGCCACTTCAAATGTTTTTGGGTCAATGAATTCAACCTTCGGAATGCCCAGGGTGATCGGGGATAACTCTTTTGATGGATGTGGTTTTTTCAATTGATTCAATAGGAATTTCATACTTCATATGGACTCCTTTCTTCTTCTTGAGGTTTTCTAAGTGTATATCAAAGGGCTTATAATCCCCTTGAGAAATGAAGACCTTCCCCAAATGGAGGAATCTAATCTCGTGGAACAAGGTAGAAGGGATAGCCTTCATTTGATGAATCCAAGGTCTCCCAAGGATCATGTTATAACTTGTTTCCCTGTCGATAATGTAAAACTCCGTCAAGATGGTTTTTGGACCAAACGTGACTAGAAGAACTATGGTTCCAATCGAGGTCTCTTTAAGACTGTCGTACCCCCATAACATGTTTCTTGTAGAGGAACAATTTGTCTCTCCATATCCTAACTTCTGCAAGAAAGAGAAGGGAACCACATTTACAGCAACCCCATCATCAATCATGGCTCTCTTAATGAATTTTTATAAACCAAGACTTGTAAAAATAAGGCAAGATCACCTCTTCGGGAAATTTCAGTGTCATATGGCATCTTGTCTATATCAAAAACAAACCCAGTATCCCTATCATTTTGTCCCAGAGAATGTATGTAAAATTCAATATGATTTATTTGAGCACTAGGAGGTGGCATAACATGGATTAAATGACCAAGACCCAGTGCATTGAGCAATGCAGAATGATGTGCAGATGAATTCTTCAGAAAATATAGAAACAAAATGTGAGAAAAGGTCTTATTCAAATATGATATTAAATCATAGGCTCCTATTGGTTTTGAGATTGTAGGAACGTCATCCTATGGGAAGGAAAGAGTGGGTAGGGGTTGTGAAACATACTCCTTCATCTGAGTTGTTGCATTAATTTCAGACTCAACCTCTAGCTCAACTAATCCCAAGATTTTTGTATTATCATTTGAACCAAGGTTAGGAGAAACCCGAGAGTTGTCAGAAGTTGAGGCTTCATGGTTGTTGTTCCCTATAGGAATTCCCTTGTTTATATTTTGAGGATTCACTTGGGCATCCCCAAGATGTTTAACATTCACATTTTGAGGTGTGGCGGATCTAGTATGACTAGGCTGCCGGTTTGTTTCAATATTTACTAGGAACATGTCTATAAAGAGTATGCCTTTGGTTTTCAGGAAGTCTTTGTAGAAACTTGTTGCAATCGCGGCAAGTCCTATCTTCATGACCTCAAACCTTATGGAAACCACAGTATAGGTTTGGGTTGTAATCTCTTGGCCTTTGATAAGTGTCTTGTTGTTGTTGATTATAACCTTGGTTGTAGTTTTGAAATTGATTGTTATAACCGTGATTGTTGCCCCTTGGCCAGAGTTTTGGTATTGGTTTGGGCCTTGGGTTTGATTTTTCTTTTGTGGTGGATGATTTACATCAGCTCATGTTGACGGAAGACACAGTGTTAGGGCCTCTTTAATTACCTGAGTTGTTTTTATTGTTATTGTCGTCCATTGTTTGGAAAACCAACGTTCTTGGCTTGATCAGTAGCGCTATTCATGGTAGCACCATGATTGTGATTCACACCCTTAGGTCCTTGGTTGTTGGCACCATTATTTTGATAATTTTCATTATTTTGATTTGGGGATACCAATTTCCCATTGGGACCATAGATCTTATGCCCACTATCAATAGCAGCTTGGTCAATCCAAAGCGCACCTTCCAAAACTCCCTCATAACTATGGAAAGGAAACTTTTGGACCTTTTCCTTAGTCTCTCGATTGAGCGAGTGAAGGAAAAGATGCAAAGTTCCATCTGGTCCATGTTGGGCACTTACAGAGGAATAGAGAACTTGGTGCCATCTCTGGATGAAATGGGTGCACAGATTAATTTTGCTCCTATCTAATATGCATGAACTCTCTAATCCCTATATGCAACAACTTGTTCATGTCAAATGCTTTGATGAACTCAGAAACAAGTTATTTAAAGGAATGTATAGAAGCTTCCGGAATATGGTAATACCAATCCAGTGTGATTCCTTCGAGAGTATTTGGAAATATCTTAGCCACTACAACATCCCAAGGAAGCAATTCCATGATAGCAGTAGTGTAGGCCTTGATATGAGAATTCAGGTCTCCTTCTCCCTTAAATTTTGGAAGATCTGAAATGGGTGTGGAAGCATGACACCACGTATGGTGAAGTCAAGAGGCTCCTTTGACAAGTACTACACTTGTGTAAAAATGGGCAACTTGATAAATTTGTTTATGCTATGGAAGTCATTGATGCTAAATGGACATATAACCTCAGGGGGATGCATTACCTAATCTTTATTATGTTTTCATGCATTAATTGAGCTTAACTACATGTAATTTGCAGCTATTTGTGTTGAACTTACAAAATGTAACACCTCACATAGACTTCCATTCCACTGTCTTTTCTTCAGACAAGGAATTAAAAAATCCCCGAAGGTCTAAATGCATTTCCTTGATGAAGGCGGGAATCACAATTTAGGTGAAATGTTAAATTCAGGAACAACAAATACAGTTGTCAAGCTTTACAAGAAAGAGAGTTCATTATTAATGGCTTCATAGGTACCTAAAAACTCATTATTTTTGCATGTTTAAATACATTTAATTATGATGCAAATTGAGTTGTTTATTTCATTATATAATCAATGGATCCATCATAAAAGCTGAATGCTAAGAGCTTAAAGCTAATACAACTGGAGTTACATAAATTAGGTGTTATTAGTATTCATGAAGAAATACTAAGTGTGAAGGTTTCCCACACAATCCGCGTAGGATGTAGCCTCGTAACTACTAAAGAAAGAAGTACATGTGCATGAATTTAGAAATTAAAAGCAGTGGGACTAGAAGGAAACCCATAATTTCCTTGGTTTCTCTTCTAATCTTCTTGATCTCTAGTTCCAACTCCATGCTTTCTTCCATGTTCCAAGCTAGCTATAAGTAGTTAACCTGAAAAACTGAAAGAAAAAATGACATCAATATGAGAGCTGGGAGGAGTTTGATTTGTACTCATGAACAGTCTAACTACATGCAAATGGATTTCTAGAAGTATCAAAAGCACTAAGGTAGGTTCTGAAGATAGATACAAAAGGAGTATGTCTAGCTAATAAGAGACTTATGATTCCCAATAATCATTTTAGAAAAGATAGACAAAAGAAAAACTATGGAATAAGATAGGCCAAAAATCCTATTTATTTTCTAACTATTTTTCTTAAGTGTACAGTGTACATGTAAGTAGATGAAGTGGAGCAAATGCTAAGTGTTTGCATAAATGATTATTGTACTAAAAGAAATCATTCCAAGATTTTAATTCCTCAAGGATACAAGTACAGAGATATGTCAAAGCACTTATGGCTACAGGAATCAAAATTGTACAATTTTTTGAGCTGATCCAGGAAAAAGGAAAATGCAAGAAGAAACTGTATAGAAAGAAGGCATTGGAACACTAAGTCAAAAGTAAGGAAGCACAGTACAAGTAACAGTTCTTGATTTTTTAAAAAATTCTTCATCAAAGCACATAAAATAAACAAGGGTATCTTCAATTTTTATCAACAAACCTCTATAAGAACCCATTAATAGGATAGTTACAGGAAATACCACAAAAGATTCAGATGAAGAAAAAGAATAAATTTAAGAGAACAATGAGCAAGCTATAGTAAAGATAAAAAAATCATGATCTAATCTATGTACTAACAGATACAGGTTTCTTTCAACACTTAACAGTTTTCGAAGCCACAAGAGAAGCAAGTTAAGTTTCAGATGCACAGTTTTTCAAAGTAGTAATGCACAGTTTTTCAAAAGATAAATAAAATGCTATAGCATTGCTATAGTACCAATGGGGTATAATTATGACATGCAAGATAGAGTGAGCCTTCTGAATATGACTCATTAGTGCATCTATCAAAGGACAACATGATATAACTTTCAGAAATACATTGCAGGAAGCACCAGAGGAAAAATATTTTCTTTTATCATGACTCACAAAAAATGAATGAAAATTATCATTGTAACTTAAAAAGTAAAATGCAACATTTGACTATTTCAAAAAAGCACATGATAAAGGTATGATTCAGAAAGTCATGATCATCATTGTTCAAGGAAACATTTCTAGTTTTCAAATTTAGTACTCACCGGGACAAGTTACCATAGAGTTATAGATGGAACAGATGAGATCAAAGCTCGGAAAAAGTGCAAACTCATTGAAATATCCAGTTTCACAAGCCATATGGAAAAATAGATCACAAGGGCCTCTTCAAATGACTACGGCAGAAAAGTAAACAAACAGAAAAAGTGCATCCATTTTCAAGAATGCAAGTGTCCAACAAGTTGAGGTACAGATGCATTTAAAATCAAGCATTTAATTGAAGTAAAGACTTCATACTTCTATTAGAAGGAGGAAGATCTTCAATAATATCAAGGTACAGAAATATTGAAGGAAAGATAGTGCATCTATTTCAAGAATTCAGCAGCAAGCAAAACTCAAGTCACGAATAGTTGAGACAATGATTAAATAGTTTAGCAAAATTACATAATAATAGATCAACTCAAATATGTTGTAGAATTCCAAAAAAAAACTACATTGTTGATCAAATATAAGCATTTAGAAGTATCATGCTTACATCGAAGTATCAAAAGCAGAAAGACTCACTATGTTTGACTAAGACTAAAGAAATAAGCTATATAGAGCTTTTAAAGCAGATGAGTGGTTCATTACAGTCACCCAAGGAATTATCTTCAAGGATAAAATCAAGAAAAATAGAATATTCCCTACAGTTTCAGTAAGTACAAATCTTCATCAAGTATAGATATGCTCAGTATACAGTATGAATTCTCGAGAAAAATAGAAGTATGTAGATATGAGGTTGTGCAAATATATCCAAATAAAAATACATAACCACAAATAGAAGCTATATCAGTAAAAGTTCTTTTTGAGAAGATTACCATTAATGGGTATCAACAGTTTTGAAGTAAAACCAATTTTACTATCATTTTGGAAAAAAATCATAATACCATGGCAAGAAGACACCACACACAGTGAAATCAAAGAAAAGGAATGGTATACTCAAAATTTAGAGAGGCGCATGGAAATTGCATCTGCATCCATACAATGCAAAACCAGTTGTAGGCCAAACATAAGAAACCCTCGAGTACAGAGAGGAAAACAAAACCTAGCAGGATAGCTCACGGATTGAGCTCGAAACATATACAAGTAAGACAGCCAATGCAATATGTTTAAGCATATATAATACAACAAAGAAATAGAGCTCAAATATCAAAACATTAAAGATCAAACAAATCTCAACTTACCAGGAGAATGTTGACCATGAAGAAATCTCACATGCAGCTCAGAAAAAGAGTAAAAATTTAAGAGAATGATGCTAGTTCGAGGTTGCATTACCACTCTCAGAGACAAAATACAAAAATGAAACCCACGACGAAGCTCAAAGCTAAACTTTCACAAGGAATGAAAAGTGGGAATTCAAAAATGGACTAGATGTTTACCTTTTGGAAGCGTAGTGGCCATTAAAGATAAAACAAAAGCTCAAGAATCCTTCACAATGGTGGTCGTCTCAAAGAAAATGAGTTCTAAACATCTATAGAACTTCACAGATGCTCGAGAATCACAAATGATGAGTCCAAAGAGATTCAAATGCAAAACCTGAAACTACTTTTAGAGATCACCTCGAAGTAGAGAAACCAGAGAATCATGCTCATAACCTCCTCGAACCAAAGAAAATATAGTTAAACAAAGAGCTTGAATTGAATCTATCAAAATGACATCCCTTCAACTTTTTAGAGGTCGAACCAGAGTGATAATGATAAAACATGCAACTATTCGCAGGTCCATAGAGCTTCCAAGTGCTCAATAATGATGGCAAACAAAATTTTTACTAGGGCTTCACCCAAGAAATGAAAATACAAATGAATTGAATTATCATGGTCGATATGTATATACTCATTGAACTAAACACCAAAAAAACCTAACTCAACCTGATTTAATGGTTCAACGATTGAGATCAAATCATGCATGATCCAGCGATCAATATCACTAACCCAAGCCAACTACTGAGTGGTGGATCGATGGCTCGAATCAAAGATGACAGAAGATCAACAATACGGAACCCCTACCAACTTCTACATAAAATTACATTTATTATCACTAGAAAATCAATGATCCAAAATTGAATGTATAGTATCAACGGCTCAAGGATCACCAATCATCTTAATTTTAAATCCAGAACCCTAATCGAGGGTACAAAAGGATCTATGGTGTAAATCAAACATAACGAGATCAATGGTCCTCATCAAAAGCAGGTAACACAATCACGGTAAACCCTAACCAGGGTTAAAGTCTAAGCCACCGAAAAAGTGTGCAAAGGTTCGAGTCATCGGGGACAAGGACCAACCCTATGATTCCAAAAATCATTTGCATTGACCTATTAAAGGTCCAAACCATGTGCTAAAAAAATCAAATGCTGACAAAATTTTTAGATGCAATGATTAATCAAAGGGGTCAAATAACATGTGTGCCAAGGATCAAGATTAAAACTACGGTATGTGCCCATTATTTTTTCAAAGCTGAAAACTATAGTATTATTTTTAAATAAAAATATATAGAATATAGAATAAAGGTTTATATAATAATTTATATAAACATCATATTAAAATTTATATAGTTTTAAAAAAAAACTATATATTAAAATCCTTAAACCATATTAAAATTACATGGGATTGAGGGAAGAGTCAACAGAGCATATTCTAAGCCTAAGTTTAAATCACATTTAAACTTAACTTATAAATCTAGACATATTTAAAAAAAAAAAAAACTTAAGTTTGAATCATATTTTATATATATGGTTATTTTAAACCGCTTAAAATATAAATTTTATTAGATTTGGTTTATATATGTTTAAAAAAAAATCAAAGTAATTACTTTTTTTAGTAAGGAGCCCATGTTTATTTCTTGGCCATGAAGAGATTACTTTTTAAATCTAATACTTATTAAATAAAACATAACATGTGTCCCTAACCATTTATATTATCCATGTAAGGGGGTGGCCCTATTCATTTATATCTTATAGTTTATGAAAACTATATAAATAAACTTATTTAAAGGTTTTCTTTTATAAAAGAGTGGGAGTGGAGAATAAAATGAGATAATATCTCATGTATAAATGGAGAATTAAAAAAAGGGTTAGTTTATTGATGGCTCACATGAAGTGTGGTAAATATTTATTAAAATATTGGTAGTTATAGCCACATAAAAGTTTTAAAGTTTTTAGCTTGCAGGAATTATATAAAATATTTTGTAGGTTAATCTATAGTCTTTTAAATCTACTTGCACCTGGTAAAATTATTTTAACCCGGTATATGTCTTTTAAACCCCTTTAATAAGAGTTGTGTTTTTTATAAAAAAAAATATACTATAGTTTATAATATTTATGAACTATATGTTGTTTTTTATTTACATTCTATAAACTATATACCTTTTTTTAAAGTGTATATATTTTTACATTATAAATTATAATAGGATATTATAATGTGTTAAAATATAACCTCCTTAATATTATACAAAAGAAGAAATTCTAGAATTTCACATTCTGGAAATACACAAGTTTTGACGTCATTAAATTTGACGGTCAAATGATCGTCACAGTAGACCAAACATAAGACAATATGACGGTCATTTTAACGTCAAATTTAAGCTTGTAGGTTCTAGGAAACTTTAACTGTGTTAAAATTGACGGTCAAATGACCATCACAATAGATAAAAAAAAAGCCATCATTACAGTCATTTAGACGTCAAATTTAAGTTGGCCAGATTTTTATCTACATTAATTTGTTTAGAAATTTGAAGTTGTTATGCATTCTTAGGGGTCTCTTCTTCACTTCTATATGGTTAGAAATATTTTTTATGTAAATTTACGGTATAATGCAGAGCCCTTTATATTGTGGGTTATTATTTTGATCGTGGGAGGTTAATTAGTATGCATTGTAATGACATAATTAGTTATGATCAAATAGTTTCTTTAGATCTATAAAATTTAGATCTGATTCTATTAAAAGTGTTTTTTTTATTATCGATAAATATGTATCTAACTTTGTGGTACATTATATATTATAATGGGGTGTGTTTTACAAGTTTAGGAAAAAAATGACGTCCAGCTATTTTTGTCTTGAAAAAATCCAGATCCTGAATGAAACCAACTATAACATTTGGGTCAAAACAAAATTTATGGTGAGGAAACTCTGGATGATTATTTATGGATCTGAGGTTTCTCTCACTAGTCATCAACCAACTATAGATAACATGAATACATTCTTGTAACGAATGCAAGAGGCTCTTTCTATGATTCTACGCAATGTAAACGATGAGTAACTTATACACATTGGTAATATTGAACATCTGTCAGAGGTATGGACACAACTAGAATCCATACATGAAGGATACTTAGTATATCAATGATAGTAATGAGAGTACAATAGCTGAAGGAATTCAAAGAAATAGTCTGTATATTTTTTATGATTTCTCTTCTACATTTTGTTTTATATCTCAAAGTTTGAATAATTCAAAAATATGACATGAAAGGTTAGGATATGTTAATTATCAAAGCTTATACGAAATTTATAGATATAATATAATGAAAGGTTTACATTTTTTTTTTTCTCTTGAAGTTACTTCATTAAATGCTTCTAAATGATGGTTTTGATTCTGATTTAGTAAATGGTCATGATGATATTTTAATGTTATAAATGTTTCTAAAACTCTTATCTTCCTAGATAAGAAAATAAATTGGGCTCAATCTATTTTAGAAATTTCAAATCATATTAACCTTAGGAAAATGACTAGAAGCCATCATATGTACATGCATTAATCACCTTGTATGAACCTGACTCGTGAAGTATTATAGGGTCTAGGTGGATATACAAAGTAAAATATAATGTTGATAGTATTAACAAACATAAAGCTAGATTTGTTGCTAAAGGTTTCACTACAAAACCTTGTATTGATTATGTTGAGACATTTCTTGTAGCTAAAATGAGTATTGTTAGGGCCTTATTTGTAATTGCCGCTCAATTTGGGTAGGAAATCCACCAAATGGATAAGAAAAATATTTTTTTTAATTGTGATTTAAAATAAGAACTTTACATGTTTCAACCTAAAGTATTTGAATAAACTGGTAAAAAAAACTATGTTTATAAGTTGAGAAATCCTTATATGGTTTAAAACAAGCTCTTAAAGCTTGGTATGTAAAAATTGTTTCCTTCTTTAAATTGTCAGGTTTTGTTATTTGTTCTTTTAACAATGATATATTCATTAAGTAATAAGGCTCACATATTATCATTATATGTACATATGTTGATGATTTGCTTACGTCTGGTGACAATTTTGATTTAATTTGTAGGATTAAAGAGAAATTGAAGCAGTACTTTGAAATGAATGAGTTAGGTCTCTCACATCATGTTATTTGTATGAATATATTTCATTCTATTGTTGTTTTTCAAAACACAATATGTAACTATTGTATTGAAATTTTTTCTTATGATTGATTGTAAACTATTTTCTACTTCAATGAAATTTGGAATAAATATTGATCCCAAATCTGCATATGAAAAAGGTTGATCCTATTTTATATACATTGTTAGTTTGATTTATCTAACTATAACTAGATCAGATATTTCCTATACAGTAGGAATTACTTCAAGGTTTATGTAGGAACCATTTTTAGATATCATTAGAATCTTGTAAAAATAATATTTAGATATTTGAAAGGAACAATCAATTATGGGTTGCATTATAATAAGAATGAAAATGATATCTTATATAGATTTTGTGATTCTAACCATACTGATGTTGTGTTATAAAATATATTGGATATATGTTCAATTTTTTTGGTGTAGGAACCATTACTTGGAACAACAAATACAATCAATAGTCTCTATTTATTCTACTGAGGTAGAGAAGTACAATAGAAGAATTAAAGAAGCCATGTGGTTGCAACGGCTGTTGGTAGAGATGCACATGGAAGCTAAATGAATTATTTCTATTATGTGTGGTGGTCAGAGGTGTATTACTCTTGATTAAGAATCTAGTTCAACATCAGAGGATGAAGAACATTAAGATACATATACGCTTCACCTGTGAGAAGGTGAAAAGTGATGAGATAAATCTCAAGTTCATGTTGAATGAAGAACAGGTTGTTGACATCTTCACAAAGTCCCTGAGTGATGCAAAGTTTGGTCACTTTCATGAAAATATTGGATTATCGAAGTTTCCATTGAGGGGGAGTGTGCACGACAATGTCACATCCTATGGAACTTAGCTTTTGTAAAAATACCTTCGGGCATTTGTAAAAGACCTTCGAGAAAGTGTAAAAAAAGACCTTCGGGAAAAAGATTTTCGGACATGTATACCTCCTCGAATTATTTTTTAAAAAGAAGTGTAGAAAGATCTTAAAGGTGGTCTTCAATAAACTCTTTAGTTCTATTAAGTTTACTAGTAAACATCCAGTACAAGCATATTGTTAAGGAGGTCCTTAGTTGTAAAAGACTCCTATATGCTTGAGTTCAATAACCTTGTATGAGAACCTGTGAGAATATGTAAAACTCACAAATAATACTTAGCCACTGACCATGAGATGATCTTTGGGATTCCAAATCCTTTTGTACCAAAAGGTAAATTGAGTATGATGAAGGTGTTATAATTCCTTCAACCGATATGCTAGCCTAAAACCTTTATGGTTTAAGGGTTGTAAATCCTGTAGTATACCATGTGCAGGTAATCTCTTGGCATATGTTATGTTATCCCACTTAACATTAATGGGGAGTGTTAGAACATAATGATTAAGTGGTCTGGCCAACCCTTAATTTATATGGGTCCATCACTAATATATAGGTTAATATTTAATAATATGAAATATTTATATTTCTATTATTAAATATGTTAACCTAGGTATATACTTTAGGTTAAATATTTAATATCATGAAATGATTATATTTCTAATATTAAATATTATAAACCTAGGTGTATGTGTCAACCATTTTAGGTTGAAAAGGTGGGTTGGGAGACATGCCCGATCACCTTATATAAAAAGGACTTTAAGTCATCATTTGATATATTCGGTAAATATATCAAAGATGTGTCAATCAAGTGATTTGATTTTACCCTTGGTAAATAGGGTTTTAAAGGAGGAGGTGATCTTACTGGATGTAAAATATGTTCTCTGAAGTAAAAGGTTATTTTCAAAGTGGTTTTTACCCTGTTGGGGTTTTCCACTATAAATATTGTGTCACCTGTGTTATTTATTTCCTGTAAGTATTACTTTATTTAATTATGTTATGATGTAATTTTTATTGAAATATTTAATGTAACATTATATAATATGGAATTTGATTAAATCCGTATTTATTAGAATCCTCAAATTCTAATAGTGCCTTCATGTACAAGGAAAGAAGAGGCAGTTCAAACTAATTAAATCTATTTAAAAATAGAAGAGGGAAGGAAAACTAAGCAATCAAGACTATTTTTATGTAATTTGGTTCACAAATGCATCTTAAAAGTTAAGTGAAGCATCACATGTCAAAAACATGCATAATGAAATCTTGAAAAAGTGCTCAAGACTGCCACCTTGTCTAAGGGTGGTTTATGAACCGCCGCCTAGACAGAGTGGCGGTCTTGGCGCTAAAGGCAAAAACATGCACAAAATGAAGCAGGAAGCTGGAAGAAAACATGGAAAAGCTAAGTAAGGATGTCTAAGCTATAAATATACATTACGAGTGGGTTTAGGAACTCAAACACCTTCTAAAAGGGTATGAATCGCCATTGGGGACTTTTGTAACCATTTTTAGGCAATGTAGCACATGAAATTTTTGGTGTGTACAGGTACTTCAAATGTTTTTTGAAAAAATGAGTATGTTGATTTTTAGAGTAATGCAGGTTCATGGGGTACGAATAGAACATGTTATATGGGAGCATGTGTTCCCCACATTGGTTTTAGGTCCACAAAACAAAGAGGTTAAGTGTTTTGCAGGTAAAGCGGACATATCAAACCTAGAAAACCCATACGGAATAAGTTCCTCACAGGAATTTATTATTTTCAAGACTCTCTAAGCAAAAAAACAAATCCTCTAGTTTATTACGGGTCAGGCTAGTAAATCAGGAACAAGCTAATTAGACAGAATGAGTTCCAAGAGAATCAATGTTACCCGCCAGGTGAGTTAGTCCTCATAACAAAGGAATCATGACTATTGCAAATGAAGTGGGTGTTTTGGGCACAGGAGACCCCGATGGTACGAGGTCCTAGGGAGAGGTAGTTGCCATAAGATCCCATGAGACATAACTCAAAGAAATAGTTTTGTGTAGATGGGGAGAAGGATGTAGGCACAAAAATCCTAGGCAAAATGAGTTCCCAGTCAACATGAGTTCACCAAAAACCATTTTGACCCGATTTACAATGGAAGAGAGAGAGAGAGAGAGAGAGAGAGAGAGAGAGAGAGAGATAACTACAAATAAATAGAGGTGCGGGAAAACTAATATTTGGTGGCACGAATTCCTCCAGTTCCCAATCAACCCACTTTATCTGATTTGTAAGGGAGGTATAAGGTAATGATATAATGGAACTTTATAAATTTTAAAGTGCAATATTAATGTGAATTATTAATATTGTTCCTCATGGGAATCCAATATCCACATGGAGATATCTTGCACACTAGGTGTCCAAATTCAAACTTTTTGGACTTTTTGGAAAGGGAACTTAATTATCTTTGACATGGAATAATAAAAATCAGAATTTGAGAAGAAACTATAAAACAAAAACCACTTTCCTAATTGTACAGGAAAATTAATGTGAAGGGTCATAATTTGAAGGAATAACAAAGTGACATGTGGTATAACTGAAAAGGTAGTTTTGTAACAACAATGTTTGTCTATAAAATCGAAAATTAATAGCATAATAAGGGTGATGAATAGGAGAGAAAAAGAGAGGAGGGATCACATATTTTACAAAGAGAGAAGAATGAGATAGCTCTATTAAATGAATATATGATTGAAAGAGAGATCATTGAAAGAGATGAAGAGAATAAAAAAGAGTAATCAAGCCAAGGACTATTGTAGAGAGAAAGAAGACAAATATATCTGATTGAAAGAGAGATCAGTGACAAATTTGTAGAGAGGATCAGAAACCCAAGTCTAATGAATGCATGAGGGGAGAGATCTGAACAGAGGTATAATGAATCCTGAATATCTAAGAACGTAAAGTGATATGAAGATGTGATCATGATCAGTTTTAGAAGAAAACACAAGTAAATGATCAATCAAATTTGTAAAAGTCTATGTTGCATCTTATCATACAGGGGGTTGCAGCCTCCTTATAAGTGGTAGCTTACTAAAGATCAGTTTTGGCTGATTAAATTCTAGGGGGTTGAAGCATCCTTGTAAGTGGTAGCTTACTAAAGGTCAGTAGGTGTTGTACCAAATTTGGGAGTTATTGCTTCCAGGAAAATTGTAGCTTTTCAAATACAGGGTGGTGACCTTATTAAATTATTGGATTTATAACTCTAGATTGAGTTGTAGCTCAATTGGGAAATCATTGTAACTAAAGGACAGCGGTCCAAGTTAGTGAATTGGTTTTGTGGGTTTTTGTCCCAAAAGTTTTTCCCACATTTATATCTAGTCTCATCTTTTATATGTGTGTTTATTTATCTTCATATCTCTCATGACTAATGATGCATGCTTATGACAATCAATATAATTTAGTGTAATAGATAGAAGAAGTGGAAATTTATTGTATTTTTTATCAACACTGAATCATCCCCCCCCTCTTAGTACTTGAAATTAGTATCAGAGTGTGATTCTCTTGAATTAATCCTAACACCTTGGAGGTGATTCTGAAGGCACAAGTATGGGTGGTCAAGTTGAAGCAACACTGCAAAATAAGTATGAGATTGCTCAAGCCCTTATAAAATAATTAAATTCTGAAATCAATCTCAATGATGAAAATCATCTTGAAGAACTCCAATAAGTGGCAGAAGTTGTTGGTAAGTTGCCAAAAGATATGAATGTCAAAGAAAAATTCTATATCAAACTTGAAGAAATGTTTAAAACCCTAAAGGATGAGCTAGAAAAAGCTAAGGATGAATTGGTGATAATTAAGAAAAATTCAAGAAATGACAGATCAGGTCTAGTTCTTAAAAGTGAATCAATTCAATGTGAATTAGAGCATGAACCTAGTCACGAGTCATGCTAAGCAGTCATCAAAGATAAGGATGAAGAATGTGGTGAACTAAATGCAAAATTGATAATACTAAGAGAGGAATTGGAGCAAGCAAGGAAAAATGAGATGAAGAGTAAATCAATCCATCAAGGCCATTCTAGACATAAGAAAATCAATAAGTAGCCAAAATTCAAGGAGACTTCCTAGTAAGTTTCATGGAGTTTGTTTTTCATGCCAAACTTTTGGACATAGAGCTAGAAATTGTATGAGAAGGTTAGATAAAGAAAATCCCTAGAGATACTATAGAACTGAGTTTGAGAAGAACAAATTTTATTATAACTATCATGAGAAGGGTCATATAAAAAAATTATATCTTAAAGAATCCATGAAGCAATATTGGAAAAAGATAACACCTAGAGACAAGAATCAACTTGTGTGATACAAGTGCAACAGAGTTGGACACTTGGCAAGAAATTGTCATAAAATAAATCTCATCTACAAGAGGAAGGATGAAGTCAAGATTACTCCTACAGAGACTACCAAAGGAAAATCAAAATTAGTGATCGAAGATTTAAGTCAAAATAAGGTGTTCGAGATGAAATTAATCTCAAAGGATAAATCCAAGTCAATCATGGTTGAAAGACGCATTGGCAAGAAGAAGGTAAAATACATCTATAGAAATAAGAACACTAACTCCAACAATGGAAAAGGAAAGGAGGAAGAAAACTCTGGTGAAAATAATAAATAATTTCTTCCTCAAGTAGTGTTAGAACATATGCAACATTCATGTCTTTCAGGCATATAATCAAAAATTGAGATCTTAGGTGATGTGATAGGCACACCAAGGGATGCATCTAAGAACGTTGACAAAGTTTTGAGGACAAGAAAGGATAATTTTGAGTCATCATGTTGTTTTGATGACTTGTTATTATTTTGATATAATATGAGAGGCATCATATACCTTCTATAAGCTTCTAGAAGGTATATATTTATGAAGGAAGCATTGTGAGTGAAAGTTCCTATCTATGATTTTCTTGAGCAAGAAAGTGGAAAAAAGGTATGTTTTTTAGTCCATTCAAATGTCTTGTTGTATGATTAGTGTGTGCAAGATGGAATATTACTGTGTATGTCTATCCTTGTTGATATGAGTTGTAAATAGGTTTGTGTTGTTACTTTATGTGTGTGTTACCAAATGTTATCTTGAGATTTTGTAGTCAAGAGCTGAATTGTCTTTCTCTATTTTGTCAAGATTTTTTTATTCTTGTCATATACGATGGTGGTCTTAAGAGAAAAAATATAAGTCTATCAAGAATTGTTGAATAGCATTATGATCTAATCTTGAAAAATGATGTTTAAACATGACTCTATGGTGTATAAATTGTCCAGAATAAGTGTCACAGTCTAGTCAATTATTTGAGTCTTGATGCCTTCATTCTGTTAGTAGTGTGAAAACCTATGATAAGATACAAATATAATCTTACTTATATGTAAGAATGTAAATTGTTTTTTCCTCATGCTCAGTCAGTGTTAAGAGCTTAAAGTGCAAAATGATGTAAATACAATATATGTCAAGTGATGTTCTATCCATAAGCAAGAAAAAATGGTTTGTAGTATTGAAGGTCATTACACTTCTCAATGATGGAAACGTTTTGACAAGATGGAGTTTCACTATCCTAAGGGGAGATTGGTTTTTGATGTTCATTTGTCTTGAGAAATATGACAAGGAAATTGTTTTATATAATTGTTGATGAATAATATCAAATTTGTAAAATAGTTACGTGTGATATAAATTTCTAAGGAACCCTCAAGTTTATCACAAGGCATGTTTAAGTCCAAGTTATTCATTCAAGCCAAATATTGTGTGTTACAATCTCCCATAGATGAGTGTTCCATCAGTATGTGCATGGAAATTATCAATAAGAATAAAAATGTGAAATCTATGTGCCAAAAGTATTTATGATTACTAGAATATGAGTTTAACATAGAGATGAAAGTGATAGAATAAATTACCTGAGCAACAAGAAGAAAATTTAATGGTGACTATGATAGCTCTAGAGGCAGTGCTAAAGAAGTGAGAAGGTAAGTGGCAGAGAACAAAGATCTATGATAATATTAATACCCATCATGGAGTGCATCAGCTTAGGGGGATCTCTAGCAAGATTCATATCATATTTTTTGGTTGATTTGACACAGAAAAAGAAGGAATACAGTCCTAATGGAAGCCTATGCAAAAGGAGAGCACTGGTAAAAGGTCTACAAAATGTCATGCAGTTAAATGAATGTTTTCATTCAAAAGAGAAGCATTAACCAAGGGGGATATTTTCAAGGTAATACTTATGTTATCAAGTTTATTTACATACTTCTCATGATGGCCCTTTGTCATAGATGTCAAAAGGGGAGATTGTTGTCATAAACCAAGCTTGAAAGTGTTTTTCCCATCAGAGTTTCTGGGTTTTCGAGTTTATTTCCATCAATGAAAAAAGGGGATATTATTTGACCCTCATCATTGTCATTGGTGTTTTCATTGATGTCAATTGGAATTGATGGAAAAAAGAGTGAGCAGTGGAGAGTAAGTGATGAAGAAAGACTATGTAAGAGAAATGAAGGTTGATTGGTAGTGTCAACTCACAGTGTGGTTCAAAGTGGTATGTATGGTTCAACAGGTATCAACATATACAATGGTATGATGAGGTGTTTAAACATGGTCAAATACATTATTGATGGAAGACAGGTGTTTCAGTAGTGTTCAGGGATTATAGATGTTTCAGGATGATTCCAACTTCATTCAAAATGATTCAAAATGGATTTAGGTTGATACAGGGTCTCTATAAGCATGATGGTTTGATAGGAATTCACTGGAGAAAATTTGAAGAGGTTGGTACACTTGACTCAATGAATTTTGAGGCCTAAAACTCAATTATATAGTTTCTAAGTGATCCAAGAGTGTGTATGAAGAAAAGAAAATTTATGATTACTTAGAAAAATTTGTGAAAAAATGAGTATGTTGAATTTTAGATTAATGTGAGTTAATGGGGTGCGGATAGAACATGTTCTCTGGGAACATATGTTCCCCACATTAATCTTAAGGCCGCAAAACAAACGGTTTTAGTGTTTTGTCAGTAAAATAGACATATCAGGCCCAGATGACCCAGGCAGTATAGTTCCTCACAAGACTTTATTCTCCAAAATCCTCTCTATATTGAAAAAACAAATCCTCTAGTGTATTATAGGTTAGGATAGTGAATAGGGAACAAGGTGATAAAATAGAACAATTTCCAAGAGAATCAATGTTCTGCACAAGGTGAGTTTGTCCACATAACGAAGGAATCAAGGATATTACAGATGAAGTGGGTGTTTCGGGCATAGGAGACCCCAGCGGTACAAATTCATAAGGAGAGGAAGTTTCCCGCAATATCCCATGAGATGAAACAGAAAGAAATAGTTTTACACGGACATGGAGAAAGATTTGGGCACATAGAGCCCAGGAAGAATGAGTTACCAATCGATTCAAGTTCCCTAAAAACTAGTTTGACCCAATTTACAAAGGAAGAGAAAGGGAGGGTTGACTATAGATAAATAGTGGTGCGGGTGAATTAATCTTTGGTGGCATGAATTCATGTAGTTCCTGTTATCAAAATAAGCCCATGCTTATTTTTGGCTAACTCCTCCTCCTTTTCCTTTATTGGTACTTAAAATGAATTTCTTGCATGCTTCAGGGACTCAAAACTTTTTAGGTATGTTTTCATCAAATAGAGGATTTTCTCACCTTTCTAAAAAGATAAAGAACTCCTCCTAACTCCTTTTATTTTTTGAGTTATGGCTCGGTGGAGTTTGGAGGGAAAATTTTCCCTAGGCAGGCCCGCAGAGGTAAAGAGGAAAATTTTCCAAGGAGTCTCGAGCTGGCAGAGCGGAGTTGGAAAATTTTCTAAGGAAATTGGTGGGTCGGTAGAGATAGGGAGAAATTTTTGGCACTCATCCCTTTTTATGGAAAAAGGACGCAAAGGAAATATTTGGCCAGCATGCCCAACAAAGGGAAGAAGCACATTCGCAGGGCCAGGGAGAAAAATTTTCCACTTAAATTTTTTTGAGCAAAAGGGTTAAAGTCAAGAATTGGCCCATGGATCTGACAAAGGGAAAGGAAAATAAATTTCTTAAGGCCCACAGCCAATGAAATGATGCCACGTGTCCTCAGACCGGCGAGGTCGCGGAGAATTTTGTTAAAAGTTTCCATTTTTGTGAAAAGGGGCAAAATGTTGTTTTGAAGCCGCAGATCAACAAAGGGCACCATGTGTCATCAGAGGAGCAGGGCATGGAGATTTTTTAGGGAACTTTCCCAATTTGAAAAAAGAGGGAAAAAATCAATATTTTGCCCCGCGAACCCGTTTTTTGCCCTAATTTTCCCTAATTTGGCTGTAAATTTTCAAAAGGTCATATCTTTCGATCCAATGGTCAAAGTTCATCAAATTTAGTACCATTGGAAAGCTATCAATGCCCTCTACACCATGGAAACTTCAATTTTGAGTTTTGGGCAAATTTGGAGGAAGAAATTTGAATAAATGTCTCTAGTATGGGAAAAAAATGTAGAACCGACCCCCAACCACCAAAATTGATGAAGTATGGCATCTGTTTCTTCTCCGGCATGGCCAAATGCATTGAAAAAATGGATTTTTGAGGGTTCCATTTCTATTTTAATGAATCTTTTCAGTGCTTGGAGATGTTGAATCAATTTTCCCACATTTCTTCAACTTTCTTCATTTTGCTTCATCATTAAAAGCCAGTTTTAGCTCATTTTGTAAGGGTTGGATGTCCTTGATCCTGCAAGATCTTATTTTCTCCTTAGTAGGTAGATTTGAAGGAGTTTCAGACCTCCCATATGGACTGCATCACATTTTTTTCCTTCTTGATATTGTAATGCATCGGATCAAATCTAGAACTGACAATGCATGCTTTGTGAATGAGTTTTCAATCCTCTCTTGTGTTGGTTTGTTTCCTTCTGATCGTTCATTGCATTTTGGTAATTTGTGCATGTTTTGATGCTACATCCTTATGATCTGTGTCTATTTTTTCAAAACAAGAATTCTAGCACTCCTTTGGTGTATCACAATTTTGTTTTTGCTTAATTTTGTTTGCATTTCCATGTTTCTTCTCAACCCTATCTCCTTGGTAGTTTTAGAGTAGGATTTTAAATTAGAACCTCTGCAAAAATTGCATGCATACACCTAAACAGAGGAGTAAGAACCAGCTTCAATCTAGAGATTTTTCCCAATTTGCAAGGTCCCACACTTAGGGAAAACTCCATGTTGTGTAATCACACTAAATGACCCAATTCTGGACTACAGATCTGAAGGTCATTTAGGGGGTGCTGTATATTTGTACTAATAGTTTTGGCATGCCTAGTGGGACCCAAGAGGTCTCCCACTTCATTTTTTGCAGGTTGATGTGTTCCTGTGAAGATTTCGACCTTTGGAGGCAATTGCAAACACATCTGGCAACTCCATATGGTCAAAAACCAATCTCTGAAGTTGCAGACCTTCCTTTTCATTCATTTCCGTTCCTTTTTTATTCATTCTTCTTTCCATCACTTTCAATATTTTCCATTCCATGAAGCTGTGAAATCATTACTTCATTTCCCCCATGGAATCTATAATTTCAGTAGCAGTAATTTTTCCCACCTCCAACATGTTTTTTGAATCCTCACAGATCATAATTTTAATCAAATTCAAAACCAATATGCATAGCCATCTTAGTAATGCCAAAGTCAGTTTGGCTATGAAGCATGTCAAGCACAAGGGTATGCAGATTGTGAGGGAAGTTAAGAAGAAGATGCTGGTCTATTGGAGAAGATCCAAAAAATGGATATTGACATGGTGCAATCCAGAGCAACAACTCAAATGAAGGCTTTCAGAATTGGTTGCAGGGCACCTTGTCCATGGGTTGGCCCTTTTCCAAGATAGTACAGCCCCCAGGAGAAGCTAGACTTCATGGTGGAGATGCTGCCCCAACTTGCACAATGGGATGAGGAGATCATGGCTTATGAGAAAGGTGTTACACAACCTTGTCAATGGGTAAGTACACCACCTCATAGTTTTTCTTTTCCTCCTTCTCATCCAATATCATTTCAGCAGAAGCAAGAGTCAAGCTTCCCACTTGATGCCCCAAATGTTGGTTCCATTTCTCCATCTCCTGGTCTTCCATCCCATTTAATTTCTTCTACCCATTTCCCTTCCAAATCTAATACCCCTCTACAAGAGCCAAAATAAATGCCGTACCCACCCACCACTCTTCTTCCCTTCCCAAGTACATGTTGGGAAGAAAACAATAAAAAAACCAGCCAAGGAGAACATCAAACAGAGGAACCCAACAAAGAAGAAATGATAGAAAATATGAAGAGTTGGGCTTCTAAATTTGAGTTTTGAAAGGTTTCCTTGTTGGTTAATCCTATGGAGGAGTACATTCCAACTGTGGAGGAGGACCATATAGTTTCAGAGGCTCCAAGTGCGGAGCAGGCCACAGAAGAACCTTCAGTTCTTCCTCCCACTTCATCCCCTTCAAGCTCTGATGTTGAGGAAGATTTTGATCTTTCAAAATTCATGTTTGAAGATGAGGGGAACCATGGTGAGAAAATTGTATACTTTAAGGACACCATGGAGGAGGTTGAGCACCTGCAGCAAGACAACAAGGAGGTAGATTATCTGTCTGACTTAGAGGATTGTCTCGATGGAGAGGATCCCGAGGAGATAACATCATTTTTCCCTTTGTCTTCATCCTTCCAAGCACATGAGCCTACTACCATGGAAGAGAACATTCAAAATAGTAGCCTACACTTCATAACAGCCCTCTGGAACCAAGGTTGGAAGATCTTGATCTTCCATGTTCTTTGGAGGAAGAAGAGAAAGAGCACAAGGATCTCATCACCTCTTCCACACCATCCATCTATGAGGGTAAACAAGAAGGCTCCATTCTTGGAGTTGAAATTCAGAGATATGGTCACATCCAAAGGATTAGACCTTGCCCAATCAGCTACTTGGATTCATTAGAGCCATGGGAGAATCCAAAACTAGGCATGCCTACTTTAGGGAATGAGGGTGAACATCAAAGTACCAAGGGTCATCACCAACACCTCTAGGAGTCCAATGTCAATCAGCTTGAGGAGGTAGTTCCAATTAATGTTGATACCTTGATGATTTGGGTGGAGGAAAGGCTTAGAGTCAGTCTTCCAGTCACACAAGAAGCTATATTCAGTATCAAATCATTTGCATGGCTGCCTCTCTTGAGAAAGGGAAGCTACTTCTCCCAACCAGTTGTAGGGTTTGTTTAGCTTACCTTTGCTCTTGGTTAGAGTAGAGTACGTAGGTTTTCTTTTAGTAGAATAAGTTCTTATGCACACTCTACATATCCCACTTGGGGTATGTATGCTTTTCTAGTTTGTACATAGCTTTTGTGGTGCTGGTTTTTCTCTTGCACAGTGCATTGTTTTGGCTTCTGGTCACAACCGGTTTCTGTTTCAGTGGTTTTCCAAGAGGCTTAAAAGGGAAGTTTTCAAGTAGAGGATCATTTTTTAGGCTATCTATCATGACTCCATGCCCAATGGATGCTTCAAGGCAGCTGGTCTTTTCATCTAATAGGAAGATGACCCCTCGGAGTCACCAAAATTGTTATCCAAAATAATCCCATGCTTATTTTTGGCTAACTCCTCCTCCTTTTCCTTTGCTGGAACTTAAAATAAATTTTTTACATACTTTAGGGACTAAAAATTATTTTCATATGTTTTCATCAGATAGAGGATTTTCTCACCTTTCCAGAAAGTTAAAGAACGCCTCCTAACTCCTTGTATTTTTTGAGTTATGGCTCGACGGAGTTTGGAGGGAAAATTTACCCTGGGCGGGCCCGCAGAGGTAAGGAGGAAAATTTTCCAGGGAGTCTCAGAATGGCACAGCGGACTTGGAAAAATTTCCAAGGAATTTTTTTGGTCAGAGGAGACATAGCGAAAATTTGGGCACTTAGCCCTTTTTGCGGAAAAAGGGCGCAAAGGAAATATTTGGCTCGTGGGCCCGACAAAGGGAAGAAGCACATTCATGGGGCCAGGGAGAAAATTTTTCCACTTAACCTTTTTTGGGAAAAAGGGTTAAATTTGAGAATTGTCTTGAGGATCTATCAAAGGGAAACAAAAAGAAATTTCTTAAGGCCCGCAGCACATGAAATGATGCCACATGTCCTCAAACCGGCGGGGTCACGGAGACTTTTGGTAAAAGTCTCCATTTTTACGAAAAGGGGAAAAATGTTGTTTTAAATCCATAGATCAACCAGAGGGCACCACATTTCATCGGAGGATCAGGGCATGAATACTTTTTTGGAAATGTTCCCAATTATAAAAAAGAGGGAAAAAATTAGGATTTTGCCTCGCGAACCTATTTTTTGCCCTAATATGGCCGCATATATTCAAAAGGTCATATCTTTCGATCCAGAGGTCAAAATTCATCAAATTTGGTACCATTGGAAAGCTATCAATGCCCTCTACACCATAGAAGCTTCAATTTTGAGTTTTGGGCAAAGTTGGAGGGATAAATTTGAAGAAATGTCTCTGGCATAGGAAAAAATGCATAACCGACCCCCAACCACCAAAATTGATGAAGCATGGCTTCCGTTTCTTCTCCAACATGGCCGAATGCATCAAAAAATGGATTTTTGAGGGTTCCCTTTATTTTTTAATGGATATTTTCGGTTCTTGGAGATGTCGAATCAATTTTCCCACATTTTTTCACCTTTCTTCATTTTGCTTTATCGTTAAAAGTCAATTTTAGCTCATTTTGTAAGGGTTGGACATCCTTACTCTTGCAAGCTCTTATTTTCTCATTAGAAAGTAGATTTGAAGGATTTTTAGACCTCCCATATGGAATGCATCATTTTTTTTCCTTCTGTTTATTGTAATGCATCGTGTCAAATCTAGAAGTGACAATGCATGCTCTGTGAATGAGTTTTCAATCCTCTCTTGTGTTGTTTTGTTTCCTTCTGATCTTTCATTGTATTTTGGAAATTTTTGCATGTTTTGATGCTACATCCTTATGATCTATGTCTATTTTTACAAAACAAGAAGTCCAGCACTCCTTTGGTGTATCACCATTCTGTTTTTGCTTAATTTTGTTTCCATTTCCATGTTTCCTCTCAACCTTGTCTCCTTGGTAGTTTTAGAGTAGGATTTTAAATCATAACCTCTGTAAAAATTACATGCATACACCTAAACAGAGGAGTAAGAACCAGCTTCAATTTGGATATTTTTCCCAATTTACAAGGTCCCACATTTAGGGAAAACTCCATGTTGTGCAATCATACTAAATGACCCAATTCTGGACTACAGATCTGAAGGTCATTTAGGGGGTGCTATATATTTGCACTAACAGTTCCCAATTGACCTGCTTTATATGATTTGTAAGGGAGGTATAAGATAATGATATAATGAAACTTTATAAATTTTAAAGTGCAATATTAATGTGAACTATTAATATTATTCCTCACAGGCTATCCAATATCCATATGGAGATATCTTACACACCAAGTGTCCAAATTCAAATTTTTTGAAATTTTTGGAAAGGGAACTTAATTATCTCTAACATGGAATAAATCAAAATCAAAATATGAGGAGACATTCTAGAAGAAAAACCACGTTCCTAATTATACATGGAAAATGAATGTGAAGGGTTAGAATTTGAAGGAATAACAAAGTGACGTGGTATAACTAAAAAGGCGGTTTTGTAACACCAGTGCTTGTCTATTAAATCCAAACGAGAGAAAAGATCATGTGTGTTTCCCAAAGAGAGGAATGAGACAGAGTGGTTAAATGAATATCTGATTGAAAGAGAGATTGGTGATAGAGCTAAAGAGAATAAAAAAGAGTAGTTGAGCCAAGGACTTTTATAGAGATAAATAATACAAAGCTATGAAATGAACATCTAATTGAAAGAGAGATCAGTGACATATTTTTAGAGAGGATCAGAAACCCAAGTCTTACAAATACACGAGGGGAGAGATCTAAATATATGTAAGATGAATCTTGAATATCTAAGAATGTAAATATATATGAAGAAGTTATCATGATCAGTTGTAGAAGACAACACAAATGATCAATCAAATTTTTAAAAAGTATAATTTGCAGCTTAGCATATCAGAGGTTGTAACCTCCTTGTAAGTGGTGGCTTAGTAAATATCAATTGTGGCTAGTTAAATTCCAAGGGGTTGAAGCCTCCTTATAAGTGGTAGCTTACTAAATGTTACTGGGTGTTGTACCAAATTTGGGAGTTGTGGCTTCCAAGAAAATTATAGCTTGTCAAAGATTGGCTAGTGACCTAGTTAAGTTATTAGAGTTGTAGCTCCAGATATAGTTGAAGCTCAATCAGGAAATCATTTTAACTGAAGGATAGTTTTCCAAGTTATTGAATTAGTTTCCATGGTTTTTTCTCCTGAAAGGGTTTCCAAAATTTATATCTAGTCTCCTCTTGTATGTGTGTGTTTATTTCTCTTCATATCACTCATGATTAAGGATGCATTCTTATGAAAATAAGAATAATTTAGTGTAACAAATTAAAGAACTGGAAATTGATTACAATTTTTTATCAGCACTAATTCACCCCCCTCAGTGTCTGAAATTCCTAAAAAGAACCTACTCTAAAAAGAGAATTGTATTACAATTTTTCACATCAAGAACCTATGCTAAATTCACCCCCCTCAAGAAAGATAATAGGAAAACCTCCTACACAAGAACCTATGTATGAATCAATGAAAAAAAATGAATTTTTGTGGCCGGACCACTGCGTGTTTGCTGTTTGAAGTAGCAGGAGGGGTTTCCACACAAGAACTTGTCCTTTAGAAGAAGAAAGCATTATTATAAGAGTTGCAAGAGAACCTGCATATGAATCAATGAAAAAAATTACAAGCAGCAGGAGGGGTTCCACACAAGAACTTGTCCTTTAGAAGAAGAAATCATAATTGTAAAGGAGTATATGGCATGCATGAGAACATGCATGAGATTAGGCATGGGGGAGAAATAGCCCATTTTATACATTATTTGGCATTCTTTTTCTCTACATATATCAAGTGGATCTAAGTGCAATATCCAAACTTATGTTTTATTTAGGATAAAACTGAGAGTATATATGATGGTTATTTCTTTAAAACTCATTGTTATCTATATATAATGATTATTGGGAAAAATATGTCAATTTGTGCATATGCAGTTCATACTTTGTTATAATTGTGGAATAAGTAATTTTGAGCATTAAGCACTAGATAAAACCATCCTTGGAATATCTTCAAAATATCTCACATCATTTCCAAAGATTGTTATTTCATTGTTGCAATAGCTCCATATGTTATTTCACTAGCTCCGGAAATGTTCAACAATTCTATGAGTGGATCCTCAAGCATATTTTTTGGAAATAGTGAAAAAAATTCATCCATAATATAACAAGACCTAAATTTTATTACATATTGATATTCCTCTCAAAAAATTATGCAATTTAAAAAAAAAAATCATCTTTATTCGAGTTTGTATGCAAAATTCATAGCCATTGTAAGGTTGCTTCAAAGTCTTCCCAGAATGCTCTAATTCACTTCAGAGTCTTCGAATTCACTTTGAAGTCTTCCTAAAATGATACAAATCACTTTGGAGTGTTTTGTCTTATCTCTCTTTGGAGTATCTTAGCTCACGTTGAAGTGTCTCATCTTGCTTTAGAGTCTCTTTGTAATGTGTGAACTACCAAAACTCTTGGAAGGCTAGATAACTAGACTAACACCACATAGGCTAGTAACAAAGCTAGGAATTATCAATAGTAACATCAAGATCCTAAATTATTGGAATTCTTATGAAAACTAACATGATATTAATCAATCTATTTTAAAGCATGCCTAATGTAGACACCCAAAATTGGGTTACAACCATCTAAACCCCCTTCAATTAATTAATTCCCCCACCATGCCCACTTGCATACATTTTAATTAATTTAATTACAAAAATAAAGTTAGTTATCTACCTCACCTCTCCATGTCACTTAGCCACCTCATCCTATACCTATTCCAGTCCTATTCATTACCTCATACTAAGTCATCACTTCCCTTAACCAACTAGGACTTATTCTAACCTTAATCTTGATGACCTATTATCCCTCTAACTACTCTCCCACTCCATTTAGCGTGACTCCACACTTGTGACCCAGAACCAAAATATCAATCACACAAAATTTATGAATAATCAGGCTATTTTTTAGCAAGTATGACCATTTCTCCCTAACCGATGTCGGTTATTCCTCGACCAACGACAATCACCTAACCATCGTCAGTTTCCTTAAATAAGATTTCCAAACTCTTTACTCAGGTTTTGAATTTGGTTTTATATCTCTTACAACCTTGCATACAAACTCTTAAGTTTTCAATGATCTTGCGACATACTAGATGCCATTACCATGTTCAAACACCACACCTTTCATCAAGATATTAATCAAGAGCTCCAGTGTACTCAAAGGGAAGTACTGGACCATCATGTTGTCGGTGCATTCGTTCGGGATCATATTCTCAAACAACTATCACCGCTTCTTACTATTCACCTCCATTTCAAAAGTAAGTTTATCTATACTTTGTCATTGGTTTCAATAGATTAGCTTTTTACTAGCTATCTATTTCATTCTATCACCTATCATACCTGAATCTCTCTTGTAGCACCTCCATCTGACCATTTTCCCACAGAACCTCCCATACCATTCTTATTAATCTCTGAGTCTTTCTAGTAATCCCAAAACCTCACCCAAACCTTCCCATCTCTCTATGAAATCATAGAGAGCTCCCATTAATTCATTTTTAACATGTCTACCCAATTTCCCCTATTGACATCAGTCACCTAACTGGCATCGGATCTTTACTAGTAGCCAACATTAGTAGCCTAACCGATATCGGTCTTTGTGATTGGTAACTTTTCCCAAACAAGAAAGCGTACAACTCTCCCAAAAATTCCTAGTTACTCACCAAATCTAGTCCAGACCTCATTTACAGCCTCTAACAGACTTGCAAGCCCAAACCAACCTACCAACACTTCAAATTTAGCCATAACTTTCTTGTTAGATTAGATTTTTCTTATTGTATTTGTGTGAGACACTTAAATCGTACAACTATAGAAGGATTTAATTCTTTCATGTCATTTATCTACATTTATTTGTATTTAAACATGGATTGACAACCTTCTAGAAAGTACCCTTCTTTGAGGATCTAGCTCCTATTAGAAAAATCTTTTGACCTATATTATTAATGTTATCTTGTGGTCTTGTTTGGAATTTTCGGGTAGTCCTTCCTAGAAAAAAAAAAGTAGTTCTTCACAATCATTTTGGTCAACATTTAAATGTGTGCACAACCTATCTTTGACTATCATAGATATTTCTCCTTGCCCTTTCCTCTTATCTATTTTATCTCTACTTTGTAGTGAAACATGTTGGCACACCTAGTGGGACCCATATTTTGGGTTCTTTTCATTGTTCATACAGTGTACATTTGGGTGTTTCTTTCTTTCTTGAAATGTTCACACTAAATATCTCTCTATTTAGTCTTCTTTTATTTCTATTTGTCTAAAAGAAATTTGTCCTTTGGTGCTTAAAAATAAAATTTCTTCTTTTATTTTGTATTGCATTTAGTGAATGAGAATTCCTCTTCCTGTTCTGCTTTTTCTACATCAAATATCATTTTGGATTTGGGGTTTAAAATTTGTGCATTTCATCCTTTGAGTGTTGCATTAGATCACATAGATTTAATTAGCAATCACACGATGGAGGTCATGGCCACTTGGTGATTGGATTTGGATTAATCATAGTTCACATTTGTGCACACACTCCTAGGTGAAAACACTTAAATATTTACACATTTCTTAAACATTCTCTTTACAAGATGAAGCCATCAAGTATTTAACAACTCGTGGAAGGTGGCCACCGCCCAGTGTTCTAGCCGGTTTGACATATCAAAGTTTAGACCACACGTACTAAAAGGTATATCAGGCCTCTTTATCCAAAACTAATCTACAACCAACCATAGATTGCTTATAGTGTACCTTCATTATCTGAAAATTCTATTTTATTCACAGCCAGTTTTAAAAAGGCATAAGCCACTCAACACTAAAATCTGATACCTAGGATTTACGTGTTTTGCTAGTTTTTTCTTGTTTGAATTACATTTTGAGTTGTGAGAATGATTCTTCACTTTTTCTTTTATTTCACACTCCACAATCATAACTAATGTATTATAGTTCTTTCTGAGTGTGATAGGAAATCTTGTTGCCATACCCATCTTTTGAGTTGGCTTTTATTTTGACTTAATTCACTAAAAATTCAAAATTTCTTAATTTTATCAAGATTCATAGTAACCAACATCAGTCCAGCAACCAACATCAGTTTAGTCATCATATCGACATTGATTAACTGACCGATATTGGTTTCCTGTTGTTTTTGGTATTTTTCTCCAAAACAGTATTCAATTCATATTTATAAATTTTTTGTGTTCTGAATCATTTACTACACTCATTTATGAGTCTTTGTCACCATTAACAAAGTCTAGTTTCATCTATTTTACCCATTCGTCTCTATATTTCTGATTCTTTTTATTATCTTCAGTAATTAGCACCAGTTGAGTGACTACCATTGGTTCATTCTACCAACTGGCACCGGTTATCCAATCGACGTTGGTTTTTGTGTTTTAAATTTTTATCAGAATAAACAACCTACTTTCATTTTTCTAGATCTTTCACATCTTTTGTTTCTGCATTTCTGTATCATTTTTAGAGCTCACACTACATATATTTCCACCATTCACATGGTTTGGACATGCCAAAAATCCAACGCCCTAGTTTTTCATGCCATCCGTCAGCCACTAACTCCCATCTCTTCACCACCTTCTATTTATTCACCCATGGACCCCACTGCTTCTACTGTTATACCCGCAGATGACAAGGAATTCAAAAAATTCCTTTATCACAATCCCACATCCTTCCAGTATCACCTCACCCATTCTTCTACCCAAAACTCATCAGGATAGGTCATTTATGGGGTGATTTTCTTCATTCCTCCCACTCTCGCCCCCACTTCCATATCAACCAACACTAGTATAGCGTTACCTACTTCCACCTCAGTAGTTTTCATTTCTTAGAGCATCCCTACATCTTTGATATTTGTTACACCTATAGTATCTATCACACCTTCAACATCTATCTCCCCTTCGACGTCTGCCTCATCATCATCTACAATTCTTAGTGGAGGGATACCCACATCATTAGCACCTCATGTACCCATTTCTTCTCAGTCATGAGTCACTTCGGCATATCATACCCCTTTCCAAAACCTTTTCCTTTCCATACCCCAAACTCTTCCACCTATTTCTACAAGGGTCTCCACACAAACGCCTCCCACCTATACCATACCTAAACAACTGCATGTCACCTCTGCTTCTTATTTAGGGTATATTTCTTCGACATCTATTCCCTCTTACATAACCCCATCGCAGTTTCCTTATTTGACACCACCATACATTGGTGTGTCATCTATGATTGATATACCTCATCCATCCCCTTATACCACAGGGGCATCCCTCAATTGAATCCTATAAACGATTTATAAAGATGATGATGGATAAGATGCAGACTCTATAAGCATCCATTTCTAGATCTTGTAATACCTTGACTTATGATGAAATCTATAATGGGCCTATTCATCCATCTAGACGCATTCACCCTTATCCTGCACATTAGTAGATTGCTAATTTCAATTGATTTAATAACAAGGAAGATCCCTAACAACATTTGTGATTGTTCAAACACATCTATTATCTGATTTCCCATGACGATGCCTTGCTCCTCAGGAATTTTCCCATGTCATTGTTAGGACTTTATTTAGATTGGTACAGTGCTTTACCGAAGCAATCAATCTTCTCCTTTAATTAGTTAGCCTAGACCTTCCTCGATCACTTCTCCATAAATATCTCCAAGAAGGTCTCCATGATTGATTTATACTCTATTCATTAGTATAAGGATGAGTCTATCATTGACTTTGTCTCACGCTGGCAGGGTCTCATTAATCAATTTGCCTTTCAACTTCCACAAACCAAGCTTATAAATTTGTTCACTACGGCTTATGCTAGGCACATTTCCCCAACTCTTCAAGTATAAACATTTGAAACATTTGATGAGGCATTCACCATGGCTTGGAAGCTATAAATCCATGCCCTAGAAGAGAAGAAACTTCAGTTGCATAACAAGAGAACTTTGCTTAAATCAAATGACTCCCCTTCTTCTTCTAAATAGTAAACCAATTATTATAAGGAAAAAGGATCCACTAATGCGGTGGTCTTGAAAATTTTCCCTTCTCATCCGTCAAACCAACCGAAACCT
Source organism: Taxus chinensis (assembly GCA_019776745.2). Taxonomy (NCBI): domain Eukaryota; kingdom Viridiplantae; phylum Streptophyta; class Pinopsida; order Cupressales; family Taxaceae; genus Taxus; species Taxus chinensis. The sequence goes on from CM034150.1 coordinate 37,694,020, forward strand.
CCTTCTATTTTTTCCCCTATTCAGAATTTCCAATACAAGTACGAATAGATAAATTATACCCCCATAGGAGAACCTTACTCCTCTGTGTTGGAAAAACTATTAAAATTGGGAGCCATCACCCTTCCACCAATCAATCCAAATATTGGCTTTGACCCTTCCCTTCCTGTACCCACATGATATAAGGAGAATGACTACTATAACTATCACTATGTTAGTGGGTATAGTGACAGAAATTATAAAACATTCAAAAACATTGTCCATGAAATGTTATATAATGGAGATCTTATCCTGGACAACCCCAATGTACATGCAAATCAAAACCTTTTCCGAACCATACCCATTCATCAAATCAGGCCAACGAAACCTCTAGCAAAGACACCAATGCTCACAAGGTCCATGCCATTTTTAACATAGTACATCTCCCTTTTACTTAGTTTCCTTCCATCCCGTCTATTGATGAAATTCTTATGTGAGCTCCTCTACCCATAGAGGAGCATATTTCACCTACTCCTCTACCCATGGAGGAGCCTACCTTGACTACTCCTTCATCTACAGAGGTTCCTACCCCACTTATTCCATCACATGTCAAGGATCCCGTATTACCCATGCTTCTATCCAAAGAAGAGTCTATCTTATCTTATTATCCACCTAAGGAAGAGTCTACACCACCTAGCTTTCCCCCTCCTCGACCCATAGAGGATCTAGTTTTATACTCTCTTCTTGTTAGTGATGCATCTCCCAGGGTTTTCTAGGATCCTATTAACCTTCTTATATCTAGGGTTCATTTTAAGACCCCCCTCTGAAGAATTAGTTTAGAATGGGTGGAAAATCTTAAAAATAAACTCTTGAATCGATGATGAATTTCTGAAAAAATGTTTCATGGCAAAGGTGATTTGGCAGGGCACAATTTTCTTGGATTTCACATAGTTGTAAGGGTGTTCAATAATCATCAATTTTATGTCATACAACCCAGGTTGGATGGATGGCTGTCTAACCTAGGTTATATGGAAGACAATGGACAGTCATCAATTTCCCGTCGTATAACCCAAGTTGGTTGAATGGCGGGAAATGGATGGTTGTCTATCTCATTAGACAGTCATCCATTGTCTTTCGTACAACCGAGGTTGGACGACACGTAATGGACAGTCATCCAACCCAAGTTGGATGGAAAACCACTCTTTGTTGGAATTCTGTATTAAATCCTCCCTTGCAACCCCTTAGGCTATGTATTATACATCAGAGAATATTTGCACATTTTGATTAGAAAAGTTGGTGAAATACATGCATAAGTTAAATTTTATATATAAATAGTAGATGAAATGACCCATAAAAATGACTTGTTGGTGGAAATTTTAGGCAAACTAGGTGGCATCCAACTATTGAAAATTTTCCATTTCCAATTTCCAAAATCTCTAATATTCACGAGTTTACAAAAACTTTCCCTGCTTGCATCACTTCTACCTATATATTTAGAAGCCAAAAACTTCCCTGTCTCACAGATCTCAGAATTTTTCAATAAGGATTACCACCAAGTCATTGCCATCTTCCTCTACCTCTATGCCATTATCTCATTTGGCCGATCGTTTAGAGTATGTTAACCACACCATGATCTGGGGATGCCTACGCCTCCCAGTACCTACCCAAATGCAGATGTTTTCTCTAGATACTTTGATGATCTATCCTAAAATATTCAAGGAAACTAAATATGTCGCTTCTAATCTAGTCATATTATCCTCTTCTTCATCAACTTTACCTTTACCTACACCCAAACCTTCATCTACACCTAATCCTTCACTTGCACCTGAACCTACCACTACATTAGGGGCCTTGCCAATACGTAGTCTAGTCCATCCCCCTATGAAGCTAGATTTTAAATCCTCTCCACAAACCACCACCAAGTCTATTCCTACACCTAAGAGGAAGACCCAACCTCTTAGTCCTCATACCCCAGTTCCTCCCATGCCTTTATTATTCACCTTCACCTCTTCTGTCAATATTAGGCCCACATCCATCAAACTTTGTCAAACAACATCTTCCCCAAGGAAAACTACAAGCGAAATAACCCACACACTCACCTCAATCTGTTATTTTACCCATGTCTTCTTCATCACCCATGCCTCTACCTTCTCATTTACCACCGCCCTCTTACATTACCTACAGCCATGCCATTACCCACACCTATATTATCACCTTGGTTGAATCGCATGCCTACACCTTCTGCATCCTCTTCTTCTTCATGACCTACTCTGGAACCTTAACCTAAGAAGGTACAACCAAAACTAAAAACCACACTACCTACCAAAAAAATAGTTAACCTGACTAAACCCCCAACTCCACCTCCTTCACAGAAATCTCTTGCACCTTCATCCAAACCAACTCTAACTTCTCATTGTGATCCCTTGGCAGGTGCCTATTCTAACATCCTCTCTCGGTTGTTAGAAACCTCCGCTATCACATTGTCACCCATTAATCCTTATGACACTCTCAAAACTAAACAAGTAGGGTTTGATGATACTAAAATATTTGCATATCATCACTCCCCAAAGCATGGTGTCGAAGGTTGTAAGGCTCTCAAATACATTCTCATTCAAATCTACAATTTAGATGGTCATTTAGATTATGATGACCTATTGGAGGAGATTTTCATTCCTCCTTCACCTTCCACCACATAGCATCACCCTATATCTATTCAGACAAATCTCATCTCCACCTCCACAACCCTCTTTTCTTCCTCTAATCTTTGAAATCAATATGCATCAAATTGCCACTCAATCACAAAAATACAAAGGAAAAGAGAAGACTGGTATAGCATCTAGTACACCTACACCTACCATTCCATCTGCACCTTCCCCCAAGGTAACCGTTTGTGGGTTGGCCTATCCAATTTCTAATGGAGTCACACATCACATTATGATCAAACAATTTCATCAATCTCATCTAAAAATGTCTTTTTATGACCTCATCTAAACCTCTAAGTCTTATTACCAGGCCCTCGTTGAGATCCTACAAACTATTGAGGTTCTACTAAATGACCCTATGCCTATTGTTGTTATCTTCACCCCTCATCATGTGGCCACTCTCACCACTTCACCTAAAATTTCTATTCCCCCTACCACTCACCAAGTTTCTACCATCAGTTTCTCTGACTGAGAGATTTCCCCTCACCATTTAGAGGATCCTAATCCCGCCCTCTTCATTTATGTCTACATCGAAGATACTCATGCCTGATGTGTAATGATTGATGGAGGTGTGAGCATTAATATCATTTCCTCCCATATATACAAAAAAATGTGCATACCCACCAGCTGTATGCATAATAACCCAGTTATGATGCATTCTTTCAATGATGCCATGACCACTACCCTTAGCACCATCATCCTCCACATCTACATGGGTCCCCGCACCATTTCTAAATTATTCTATGTTCTTAAAGGGGAATTCAAGTATAACATGTTGCTTGACTGACCCTGGATTCGTGTCATGGGATGTGTAGCTTCGACCCTTCAGTGTTTCATAAAATTTGAAAATGAAGGGCACCCTTACACCATCTAGGAAGATCCTTCACCTTTTAAAACCTACAACATGTTATATCAACCCAATGATGTTCTTATTCCAATTAAGGCATCTACCACCATAGCTAGTTAATCTACCACCACAGTTGCCTCATCTAATACCATGGTTGTTTCATCTTCTGCCACTACCTCATCTACCACTTATGTTACTACATCTTCCTCAACCAGCTCACCTATTCCTACTACCACTTCAACCTCTAAAGCTAGACCATCTACCAACCCTTATTCTCGAACTTCGATTAGCTCATCCATTCGCGCCACATGAGTATCGACCTTTGACCCCTTGGTAGGTGTTTTTTAGCTCCTTACATTGGGGAGTATCATTTGTATAACATCGACACTTTCCAAACTCCTCAAGAGTATGGAAGCCTTCATTAACACCCATATTACACCTGTCATGTAGGTGAGTTTTTTTCATGTGATTTTCTCTACCTTCACACCAACCTGACATTTGGGGTACTTGAAACTTCTTCTTATTCTCCTAAACCACCCACCCAAACACAACCTTTTTCATCTGATTTCCGATATCTCACCAACTACCACTTTTCTCACACCTTTCTTCATTTTTGTGCTTGGAAGGACTTTGGCTTTGGTCTTTACAAACAAGGTCATCACATAGTCATACATTGCACTACCTGAAAACATAAAGACCATTGTGGTATCAAATTTTCTGAACCACCTAATCCTAAGAAGGCTAGAATTGACCTCCTAGAGGAAGATAAACCTTCTTCACCTTCTTCACCTATATTACTACCTTCTCCACCTTCTTTGCCTATTGCACCACCTTCACCCACAGATTCCATGGATCCATAATCTATCCCTCCTAAAAAAAAATTTCAAAAAAACATTTCCTTGGGACCTATGACCTATCATCATGATGGCAAGGCCCCCTCTTCCATTCCTCTTCTTTATCCTGACATGCTAGATGATGAAAAACCTTCTATAAACATTGTTCAATGTCAGGATGATGATTCCATTCTCACCTACTTAGGTGCAGTATATTTTTACATTCATCCGTTGTTACCTTCTGAGACACAAACCATGTTAAATGAATCGATCATAGAGATCAACATTCATACTGAGGATGACCCCTAAATTCTAAAGATAAGCCAATCTTTAAATTATTCCGAACAAGAAGCCTTCACATCTTTCCTTTGAGATCATAGAAATTCTTTTGCTTGGTCTTATGCAAATATGTCTGGTATTGATCCAAATATCGTGGTCCACAATATTGTGACTATCCCCAATGCTAAACCTGTGAAACATAAGATATGAAAAATGCATCTATGCATTGCCCTTCTTGTGAAAGAAGAACTTCAGTGCCTTCTTTATGTTTCCTTCATTATACCCATTGACTATCCACAATGGATTTATAACATCATTCCTATCACCAAGGTAATGGGGGGAATCCACATCTGTATGGATTTACGTGATCTTAACCTTTCATGCCCTAAAGATGACTTTCATCTTCCTAGTATTGACCAACTGGTTAATCGTATAGCCAGCCATGAAATGTTATCTCTTATACACGGGTTCTTGAGTTATAATCAAATATTACTCACTTTGGAAGATCAACGGAGAACGTCTTTCATCACCCTTTGGGGGACCTTCTGTTATCGTGTCATCCCCTTTGGCCTGAAAAATGGTTGTGTCACTTATCAGTGTGATATTACCTATATCTTCCATGACATTCTGCAAGAAATATTTTAAGACTATGTCGACGACCTTCTCGATAAGTCCAAAAGTCATGTCAAACACCTCTCAGTTCTCAAAATCATCTTTGATGGTCTCATTAAATATTGTGTTCACCTTCAACCAAACAAGTTTGTTTTGAGACTTGTTAATACCAGTTTGAGTTAATATTCTTTATAAATATAGTGTAATAAATATATTGGCATAATATGGGAATGAATATCCTAATTATTTGTTTAAATATGCTTAATTTGGCTTATGAAAAGGTGTGAGAACCTGTTGTGTTGGTTTGTAACCACCTATGATGTAATATAAAAGAGATACAATTGTAAAAAATAGAGAACATGAATGAATACAAGAATGAATGTATGAAAAAACAAAAGACAAGGAATTGTGTTTCTGTTTCTGACCTAAAGAAAAAAATGTAAAAGAGTCTTAAGGACTTTGTGAATTTAGTTTATGGGAGTAATTTCAAGGTTGACTAGGTTACAGGAAGGCAGTGGGCAAGAGAGAGGGGCAGTGGAGGTGTCCTAACCTAGGGTATAGAATATAACCTAGGATGATTCCTGACTAGGGAAAGATGAATATACACTAGTTGTATAGTAATTTCCCCTAAACTGCAGCCATAGTCTGGTGTATGTTACCATGTGGATGTGTTGGAATTTTGTATTAAGAATTCCATATCAGTGTTCTCTTTTGGCTGGAATTTGGTATTAGAATTTCGCACCATTGTTCTCTCTCGGTATTGGAATTTCATATCCATTGATTCATATAAGTATTTTCTCTATAAAGTGTATAAATCTCTCTTTAACTGTGTAAATTATTAAAATCTAATAGCAAGAATTTAAATTCTTTTGTTTATTCGAATAACCAATCAAATGAATGTATTTTGTCTATTTTTCTATGTATATTGTTAAAATACATAATTGTTTGTGAAGAACAATGAATTACAGTAATAAATTAATGGAAATACATTAATATCTGTTAAATTAAGATGATTTGTATGTTTTAATGCAAAATACGAACTGATATATGAAAACTGGTAATATTTTACAATACATTCTTACAAGTTAATAGTGTTTTGGGCTAAATTATATGTATTCTGTATTTATAGTCATGGTTTTTCTTTCTTTTTGCAGTCGTATATCCTGTTTGTTTTCATTAGACCCAAAAAATTCCCTTTTGATATGATTTATTTTATGCAATATACAATATTGCGAAGTTTGAGCCAATTAAAATTCTCCATGTGTACTTGGTGTGTCATAGTTTGATATATATTTCTACTTTTTTGAATCTTTAGCCAATCAGAGAGTTGTGTGTTATTGTCTTGTCAGAATTATTGACTATAAAAAAGATTCTAGCAAATGAGAAAGCATCATTTAACTTCACAAAGTCAGGCCTTTGTCAATATTTTCTGAGCATTGTGAAGTACGAACCAATGATATCACTCCACGTTCTTCACAAATCTATACTTTATTAACTAGGTCTCTCATGTTATCAAATGTGAAACTTGAAATAATGAGATTAAGCCACCAATTTTGTGGTGTCACTATTTTTTGAGAGATGTCAGAATGCGAGCAAATAGAATTTGTCCATGTTTTCCTTTGCATATTGTTTTATTTGTAAGTACCTTGTCAGTATTTAAAACCAAATCCATTTAGATGACTCCACATGCATATGTACTTTGCAGTGACCCTTGATAAGTAATTATTGGTTTTGTAAAATGTAAACTAGGAAAAAGGTTCCTCGTGTCTTCTTTTGTAATTGCATACTTTTGTAACCTTTTCCAATGGATTTTTGCCACTTTTCAATTATCCTTTTCTTTCATAAATATTTTCAAACCCAAAATTGTTTTATCTTTGGTTTATTTCATAAGTCAGGTCCATAAGTTAATTTTAATCATGTTTAAAGCTTAATTAATCTTATTTTAAAATTATCCGCATATTTTAAAGGTTATTTATTGTTTTATTCAATAAATTATGACTATAATTGATTTATCTTATTAAATGGTAAATATATTATCTGATAAAAACATATAAATTTATAAAATGACATAATTTCTTCCCCATATTAACAGTATAAGAATGGTCCATAGAAAACATATCTGACTTCTTTAATTTTAGATTTTGTCAAGAATTATTAGTTTTGTCAAGTTAAAAGTTGAATTTCAGTTAATCAAATCTGGATTTGTATCTAGGAAAAAGATGTACACCTTTCATTTCAAGTGTGCTTTTGTGCAAGATTAGATTCAGATCTGAAGATTTTTACCCACTTTATTCAATAAAAGATACCAAAATTTTCCCTCTCTTCATAATGGCAGGATAATACCATTTTTTTAGTAGCATTGATTTAGAGTTTTCATATTAACTAATACATCTTATAGGTGATCCATATCTATACACTTAGTGGTTAACCTATGAAGACACCTTGTGTATAATACAAGGCATCTTATAGTGAAGAAAAGAGTTTTGAGCTAATTTTTAATAGTATCTTACTTAGAACCCAATGTTCCCTCATCAAACTAGTGAACCTAGGGTTAGGACATCCCAATGGTGAGCTTGTGAAAGGGCTCCTAGACTGTTTTGAAAATATGATATTTTGGAGTGATTTCAAGATATTGACCTTGGAGGTTACAATACCTTTCCCTTGGAGCTGTTAAAAACTTGATTTTGATCACCTTATTTAAACTACAAGATCTCTAGAGGGGAAACCATATTTAGGGAATCTTGTTGGTTGTATTTGGTAATTGTCCTATTTTAATTAATTAATGTGAATTGTTACCACTTATTACCATGATCTAATGGAAAGGATTGCACTTAAGTGACCTTCCACTAGTATCTAGACCTTTGGGCATCAACCTTTGGATTTGAATCATCATAACTTCTGATCAATAAGTTAGTACTTCTTGTATCCTATAGGTTATAACTTGAGCCTAGTGTGGAGATAGCTCCTTATGAACCGTGTGTTAAAATGTAGCTCCAAGTGTAATAAATTATGAAAATATATGTTCTTGAAAAAAATTAGGTTGTTTTGGTATTAACCTTTTGTGAACGAACTTGGAAATGATAATCTCGAACATGGTTTGTAAGGGTCATAGAGAAAGGATGAAACTGGTCATTGTATATCCGTAAGAGGAGGTGTTGTGTATGAGTTCTTGTAAATTGGAAATGAGAATGTATGTTCCTAATTTGTGTAAAATGTTGTATAAATAAAATAATTCAATCATAAGACCTCCTAAATGGTCGTAAATGGATATAACATTGTACTACATACCAAGGGTTAAAATGGTTCCTAAGTAAACATTTTAATGCCTAAGGTGAATTTGAGTCCTCATTTATAAACGTGGTTTAAGATTGGGATTCCTAATAACAATAAGAGAATTATTCCATGTAAGGACATGTATCTTGAGAACAATAATCCCCTACTTGAAAAAATACTAAGTGCCTCACATGGATCTTAAACAATTGAAATACATAACATAATTGTATAAAAAATGAAAATAAATGAATTGTACTCTTTGTGATTAAATGTATAATGTGAAAAATTGTAAGTTGGAAATGAGAACTTACACTTTTAATATATGTTACTTGTTGTATAAAATAATGAGTTTAAATAAATAAAAATAATTATGATGATGGTGTAAACTATGGCATGTATGATACATTTTGGATGATTTCTTATCTTCTATATCCCTTGTGGTTGTACTCTTGTGTCATGTATCACTCTTTTGGATATCGTGGATTTATGTGAATCTTGTATTATGATGGTTGTTCATGTTTAAAGGGTGAATATAGGCATACTTGATTATTGGAGGAATAAGGTGGTTGTTAGTGAAGGGATGGCAACAAGGAGTATTGTATAGTTATTATGGTTTAGAGGTGGCAAAATTAGGTTTATAGGATGAGGTCTTAGTAGAGGAATAAGTAAAAGGAACGATAAAGAGATCGTGCCAAGCCAAGAACATAGATGTTAATCAAACATCACGATCAATAAGATGAAAGTAATTTTCCAGAATAACTTTACATAGAACCTTTGCAAACAAATGAGCAGCAATATCATATATTATTATGGAACTCAATGCAATATAATGAGAATGGTTCTTGCTTATATAGGTAAGGAATAACAATCTAAGAACCAGTCAAGGTCGTAGATCAAGCCATAAATCATGGAAAGAACTAGTCATCAAAGAACTAGTCAAGTCCATAGATTTATGAGAGAACTAGACATCAATGATCTAGTCAATACCATAGATCTAGGAAAGAACTAGTCAATACCATAGATCAAGGAAAGAACTATACCTAACAACTAGATAATATCTCCTAATATCTAAATAAATAAAAATAAATAACCACACACATAAGTGGGTGAGGATAAATACAATAAAGATAAATAATGTACCTAGGTGAACATGAGCTAAGGTAAATACCTACTCTAACACCCCCCCCTCAAGTGAAGCTAGGGGCCAAAATAGAAGTGACATGTCCATAATATGAGTCCCAGACAACTAGGCCTGTGAGGTACTCATGTATAATATATCCATGAAGAAATCTCGAACCAAAAGAAGGAAAGAATCCTGCTATAAGGAAAGAGAAAGAAAGAAGAAGAAGGAAGATGTTCTCACGAACACCCCCCAAGAACAACTTCCGAAACCCCAAGCATTCCATGCAACTCAAGGTAGTGAGGTGATGTAAAAGGCTTTGTAAAGATGTCTACAACCTGCTGCTGAGTCGGAAGGTACTCCAAGAAAAGAACTCCATCCTGAATGTGCTGCCGAATGAAGTGGATGTGTATCTCGATATGCTTGGTCCACTGGTGCTCAACTGGGTTGTGAGAAATGTGAATTGCACTTTGGTTGTCACACCAAAGTACAGTCAGTGAATCCTATGGGAATCCAAACTCTGTCAATAACTGGCGAAGCCAAAGAATCTGCTGACTCACTGTAACTGCTGCCCTATACTCTGCCTCTGAAGATGAAAGTGCAATAGCCTGTTGCTTTTTACACGCCCAAGCAACTAGAGAAGAACCAAGACAGAAAATATAGCCAGAAGTGGAACGCCTATCATCAATAGAACCTTCCCAATCTGAATCTGTATACCCAACCAACTGAGTAGAACCCCTAGTGTAGTGTAGGCCAAAGTGGGAAGTGCCATGCAAATAGCGCAAAATCCTTTTAGCAGCCTGCCAGTGACTACTATGAGGAGAATGTGCAAACCGAGATACAAGCCCTACTACAAATGAAATATCAGGGTGAGTATGGGTCAAGTACATGAGACTCCCAACCAACTGCCTATACAATGTAGGATCACAAAGTGGTGTGGTACATGTGGATGTAAGAGTAACTCTAGACTGAAAAGGAGATGGACTTGGCTTGCAATCAGCCATATCAAAGTGCCTAAGAATATCATGGGTGTACTTTTGCTGACTCAAATGAATCCCTGAATCTATCTAAGAAATCTACAAACCAAGGAAATAATGCAATAGCCCAAGATCTGTCATGTCAAACTGTGTAGAAAGAGCCCTCTAAATACTCTGAATGTGTGAAGAAGAGCTGCCAGTAAGTAACAAATCATCAACATACAAGACAAGTATCACAATATCCTCACCGACATGCTGGAGATACACTGTATGATTGGAGTGGCAACGAACAAAACCAGTAGATAGAAGAAAAGAATCCATCTTCTCATACCAAGCCTGAGGGGCTTGTTTGAGACCGTAGAGAGACCTTCGGAGCCAACAAACAAGAGAAGAATCCTAAACAAATCCAGCCAGCTGCTCCATATATATTTCCTCTTGTAGATCTCCATGTAAGAAGGCACTCTTCACATCCATCTGGTATATGGGCCACCCTTGTGATGCAGCAATAGCAAGTACAAGGCATACAGAATCCATCTTGGCAACGGGTGCAAAAGTCTTAGAGTAATCAATACCTTCGACTTATGAAAAACCCTTTGCAACAAGACAAGCCTTATACTTGTCAATGGACCCATCAGCTGTGTATTTGGTTTGGTATACCCACTTACACCTAACCATCTTTCTTCCTTTAGGAAGAGATACCAAATCCCAAGTATGATTCTTCATCAAAGAAGAATACTCAGCTGCCATCACATCATCCCACTCTTGTATCCCATGAGCCTTTGAAAAAGATTGTGGATCCTCAGAAACTACCTGACACAAAAGTCCAGAACCTATAGAATGTGCATGATGATGCCTAGTGGGTGGAAGATCCTCTATGAAAGGTGTTGCCTCAGAAACTGTAGTATGAGCCCACTTAGGCATAGTGACAACATCAGTGGGAATAGGATCCTCAATGGCATCTATAACCTCCTCATCAATCTCCTCAAAGAAAGGATCCTCAAGATGAGATGAAGAAGAAGAAGGAATGGAAGAAGATGAAGAATCATGAGGAGTGAAACGCTCATCAAACTGAACATGTGTTTGAAAAAGAACATCATGTGTATCAGGATCTAAAAGATGATAAGCTCTCATGTCCTCACAATACCCTACAAAGATCAAGGGTTTACTCTTCTTATCCAAAGCTTTCCTTTTCTTCTTTGGCACAAAGGCCCAAGCATGGCTCCCAAAGACTGAAAAAATGAGACATATGGCTTAGTGTTGGACCAAGCTTCCTCTGGAGTCAAATGCTCAAGTGCTCTATGTGGTGTGTGATTCTGAATATAGTTAGCACAATTAACTACTTCTACCCAATAGATAGGAGGTATATCTCTAGAATGCATCATACAGTTAGCCATTTCCTTCAAAGTTATATTCTTCCTTTCTGCTAATCCATTCTGTTGTGGAGTATGAGGAACAAAATGATGGTGAATAATGCCTTGAGTTGCCAAAAATTCAGAAAACTCATTGCTGAAGTACTCCCCCCCATTATCAGTGTGAAGGTTTTTTATGCTACTAGAAGATTGTTTCTCGACCAAAGCCTTGAAGACTTTGAAGTGTGAAAAAACATCACTTTTGTACTTGAGAAAATAAACCCAAGTACGCCTCGAGAAATTATCAATAAATGTAAGTGTATACTTAGCTCCATTGAAAGATGGGGTAGGAAAAACCATCAAGTCACTATGCACAAGCTCAAGTGGTGAAGAAACTCTTTTAGACAAATTTCTTAAGAAATGGATCTTGGTGTTGTTTCCCTAATGCACAACCATGAAAAACTCCCTCAAGACAAGAAACTCCAGGAAGACCATCTACCATACCATGAGTGCTCAACTCCTTCAAATATTTGTAATTGAGATGTCCAAATCTTTCATGCCAAAGCTTACTCTCTGAATCTGAATGAGAAATCAATCCTGTCCTTATAGAAGAAGTGTCATCAAAACCTTCAAAGCGATATAGTCTTGAACTATGATCAACAATTCCTTGAGAAACAAGTGAAAAAGGCTCCAACAAAGTTCTTACTTCTGCCCCATGTGGTGTAAAAGTCACTATTTTCCCTTGACCAGAATGACAAATTTGATATACAGAAAGCAAATTTGTAGTGATGTTAGGAACATATAGTGCATCTTAGATATTGCCACCATCAAGTTGTATATCACCTTTTCCCTCAACAGAAAGAAAGGAAGAATCTCCAACCTCAATTTTGGAAGTAGAACTCAAACCTAGAGAAACAAAAGACTCCTTGGAAGAATTCATGTGATGAGAAGCACCAAAATCTATAACCCAATTGTCTGGAAGTGGTGACTGAGATCTTCCAACAACATTAAGTACTTTTCCATGCAGATTAGAAGGAGGTGGAGTGGAGATAGAAATTTTTTGTTTCTTGACTGCATCCTCTAAGGCTTGCATTCACTTATAACACCTATTTTCTTCATGATTACTACCCCCACAAAAAGAGCATGAACGGCTAGACTTATTCTTGAATTTAGAAGACTCCTTGGGTTTTGAGTTGTTTTCTTTGGGTTTAGGAGCATTTTGAGATGGAGAAGGTGTGGATTTGGTTTTACTGTTTGTTTTTCCCTTGCCCTTAGGATTAGATGCAACTAATGCCTTTTAAGAGGTGGAAGACTCAAGGTGAGATAATTTGGATTCTTCCCTAGTAAGTCTTTCAAAAAATGTTTCTAAGTTAGGCATTTTGAAGTTGTCACCTAAGGCCTTCATGCTAGAAAAAAAGGTAGAAGAAAAAATTTGGAATGGTCCTTTCAACTTGGATAGAATCAAGTAAACACACTCTTCATCTTTATTATCTCTTCCACTCCCCTTCAACTATGTCAATAAATACTTGAAATTGGTAATATAGTCTATAATTGATGGAAAATCTTCAGGATTAAGAGAGGTGATCTCAATTTCAAGTTGCATAGCTCTCATATGATCCACCTTACCAAATAAATTCTCCAATTTCTCCCATATTTTGAAAGGAGAGTCACACTTTTCCAAATGAAATAAAAGACTGTCACTTACATAAGTTCCTATCAAACCCATACACTCATCAAATTTGCATTGGTACTGAAATTTCTCATATTCTCTACTGAACACTAATTGTTCTTAATTATTGTTTCCATTCTTGGTTTCCATGTATGGTACTTATGTGTTGTTAATGGCTCAACATGAGTTAATGTAGAAGTAGATACCATCTTAAAAAAAATCACCAAAAGAAATGAAAGAACCAAGTAATGCAACAAGAGCCCTCCCCAGATTTCTGCACTTTATAATGAGTGTGTGTTACAATATGGCACTTTACAATTATAGTGTGATTCTAAAAATAAATATTTCCAATGGAAAGAGCATAAAAAACTACGTTCTTTTGCAAAAAAAGGCACTCAAAACTAAGTTACCGATCAAAAGATACAAGGTTTTCAATATTATGCTCTACTATTTATTTTAGTTTCCACTTAAATAGAATAAAATGCTCTTGCCTTCACCACACAAATAAAATGAAAGGGGGCTGGAGTTAAGCACCTACTAGTAGGAATCACAAGTTTTAAGCCCTCATATGACCATACCATATGACCAGGGGCTAAGGATTTCAATGGGTGAATAAATATTGTGAGGACATGGATTAATTTAGTTAAATTAATATTAGTGTGGGGTGTAAGGGGCCATGGTTAGGTGAGTGTGTTTGAGTTGGTTATTTGACAAGGGATCGAGGGGAGTGTGACCCAGTTTTGGTGTCTACATTTTCCCCCTCTTTGTTACGTAGCTTATATTGGTAAGCGACACTGACAGAAATAAGATGTGGTTTCCCCATGTGTGAGTGAAGGTGATCCCCCTCAAACCAGGAACTAATGAGGTGGAATAAAAAATCGATGAGTGGTTTGATAAAAAGGTGAATGTGATGAAGAGGAAGGTGGACAATGGGGGTAAAGGGTTAAAGGTCCAATCAGGTAATCTAGGTAATGGATCAGGGTCAAAGGTAGTAATAGTCAAACGCACGTGCATGTATAACTGTAGCACTGTACCATGTTGAAGAGCATACAAACTCTACATTGTCCAAGGTCGATAGGTTTATCTAAATAAGGTTGAGGTGATTTCAGTATCCAAGGTATAGGATATGGTTAAGAAACACGAAACAAGTCAGGTTCATGAATGTTTAGGTATGTTTCGGTACACCAAAAGTTGGGTCAGGATAAACGGTCATGAAAAGAGGCAAGGTAAGGTATTTAGGTCAAACAACATGGGTACCAGTGTCATAAGGTATAATGAGCACATGAGGCCACGGGTCACTAGTAATGTTCCAAGTCCAAGTAGCTAGGTCACAACACAGGTAGGGCCGAGGTATGGGTAAAATAATGAGTCCCCAAATGATGAAGAGGTTAGGTGGTAAATGGTGAGGTCAGGAGGGTAAATTGAAGTGTCCAAGTTAGGTGTGGGTAAGGTTAAAAGGATTTAGGCCAGAAAATTAGGGGTAATGGGTAGTAATAAGACTGAATAGGATAACTGACAACAGTCATAATTAATTGATGTTGGTCACCATGAATTGACCACGGTAGGCTAGGGCACAGGATTGATGTCAGTCAAGGTGAAATCGTTTCCGATGAAGTCGGGATGGTTATAAAAAGAAAAAATTACACATTTTTGAAAATCATTTGTCATTTACCATATAGGAGAAAACAACAAGAGACAGAGAGAGATAAAGAGGTGGAAAGTAACCAAGTGACATGGAGAGCTGAGTTGGAAAGCCACAGAGCTAGTGATCATTGGTCAATAGGTGGGTCTATGAGCGTGGTTTGATCAATTTCATTGGGTGGAGAGACAATAGGAAATCGGTGATGGCAGAGGTAGGAGAGGGATCGGGTGGACCTGTACAGTAGCCCGAGGTGCCACCATGTAGATGGCAGTGTGATGAGGTAAGAATCCATTCATATTTTTGTTTGTTTTGAGTAGGTGGAGGAGAGAAATCGGGTAGGAGGAAAGTGGGTTTTGGGTGGAAAATATTAAAATTTGAAGGCGGGGAATTTAATGAGAAAGGGGAACAAGGGAGGGTAGATTTAGGTAAATGAGGGGTGGGAATAGGTATTGGGTAGACATTAGTGGGGGAAATGGGTAGAAAGGAGAAGTGTAGGTAGACATAGGGCAAGGCGTCATGGGTTTTTTGTCGCGACAGTGATCGACGTCGGTCCATTCTTAGCTAAACAAATTTTTTCGACATGGGTGTATCGGGTTTCATAGTCTAGAAG
Source organism: Taxus chinensis (assembly GCA_019776745.2). Lineage (NCBI taxonomy): Eukaryota > Viridiplantae > Streptophyta > Pinopsida > Cupressales > Taxaceae > Taxus > Taxus chinensis. Next base: position 37,709,909 of record CM034150.1, read on the forward strand.
AGTACGGCTTATGTAATAAACCACCTTCTCCCTATGTTGTTCATCGCAATGAGCGAGCATGACCCCTAAGGAGTGATTGGTAGCAGAGATGTATAGGTAGAAGGGTTGATCGTCTTTAGGCGGAATGAGTACGGGTGGTTGGAGAAGGTATTGTTTTAAGGCCTCAAAAGCTTTTTGGTAGTCATCATCCCATTTAAAGGAGACATCCTTTTTTAGAAGATGATGAAATGGCTGACATCAATCAAAAAGTTGTAAAATGAAAGGGAGAATAGACTACAACTTACCTTGCAGGCTATGGAGTTGATTCAGGTTAGTTGGCGGAGGCATTTCAAGAATGGCCTTAACTTTAGGATGGTCAACCTCTATACCATGTAAGGAAATGATAAATCCTAGGAGATTTCCCGATAGAACCGCGAAGACACACTTCTTGGGCTGAAGGTGAACACAATACTTAATGAGGTAGTCAAAGATGGTCTTTAGGACAAGGAGGTGCTCAGAACGGCATTTATATTTGGCAAGGAGATCATCTACTTAATCTTCCAATATATGGTGCATGATGTCATGGAAGATGTAAGTCATAACCTGCTAATATGTGGCACCAGCATTTTTAAGGCCAAAAGGCATGACTCGATAATGCAAGGCCCCCCAAGGGGTGATGAATGCAGTTTTGTGTTGATCCTTTGGGGCAAGCAAGATTTGGTTATAACCTGAGAAACCATCCATGAGTGATAGCATCTCATGGTCCACAGTAAGGTCAATTAGCTTGTTAATACTAGGTAGAGGAAAGTCATATTTTGGGAAAGCTAGGTTTAGGTCACAAAAATTTGTGCAAATGTGAAGTCCCCCTGTCACCTTAGTGATAGGGACAATGTTAGAAATCCATCAGGGATAATCAATGGGTAAGATGAAGGAAATAGAAAGAAGGTGCTGAAGTTCTTCTTTGACCAAAAGAGTAATGTGAGGGTGCACTTTCCTCAGCTTTTGTTTTATGGGTTTGGCATCTAGAATGGTTACGATATTGTGGACCACTATGGTGGGGTAAATACCAGGCATGTCAGCATAAGACCAAGTGAAATCATGGTTATGATTTTTGAGAAAATAGGTGATGGCTTCCTGTTCAGTAGTATCTAAAGATTGGTTGATCTTTAGAATGTGTGGGTCGTCCTGAGTATGGATGTTGATTTTGATAGTGAATTCATTCAATATGGTTTGTGTCTCAGATGCTAATGACCGGTGAATATAAGAGTCTACTGTACCAAGGTAGGTGAGTATAGATTCATCATCCTGACAATAAATGACATTAATATAAGGTGTATCGTCATCGATCATTTCAGGATATAGGAAGGGAAGAAAAGAGGGAGCCTCGCCCTCACATTGGTAAGTTACAGGCCATAAGGAAATGGTGTTTATGAAAAAAAAATTAAGAGGAATGGATTTTGGATCCATCGACTCTATTGGTGAAGGTGGAGCAGGTGAAGAAGGTTGATAAGGATCGATATCTGCAATGAGTTTAATGTGGACCTTCTTGGTAGGTAGTTCAGAAAATTTGATACCACTACGATCGTTATGTTTGTGGGTAGTACATGGAATAACAGTGTGATGGCCTTGCTCATAAAATCCAAAACCAAAACCTTTCCACGCACATCGGTGCAAGAATGTGTGGGAGAAGCGGCGATTGGTGAGTGGATGGAGGTCGACAGAAAAGGGGTGGGTTTGTGATGGTGGTTCAGGTGTATAAGTGGAAGTATCAAGTCCCACATAGGTGATATTGGTGTGAAGGTGGGGAGGACCGTAAAGGAGATGCTCTCTTGTGTGGTGATCATAGTGAGGGTGTTGGTGAAGGCTTCCATACTCTTGTGGACTATGGAATGTGTTGACATTATATAGGTGATACTCCCCCAAAGTCAGCTGTTGAAAAATGCCTTCCAAGGGATCGGTGGTCTATATGTCAGTAGCTAGGATAGACGATGTGTTAGAGGTTGGATTAGAGGTAGAGCCAACTGATTGGGAGGCTAAAAAGATGGCCATGGAGGTTTTGGCAGTGGTAGGAATGGAGGACTTAGGTGCGGTTGAGGTAGTGGCAGCACTAGTGAGTGGATGTGTGGGTAGAGAGTAAGTGGTCATGGTAGTAGATTGCTTAATGGGTATGAGCATGTCATTGGGTTGGTAAAGCATGTTACATGTTTTGAAAGGTGATGGGTCGGCCGAAATGGTATAGGTGTGTCCTTCATGCTCAAATTTTACACAACTATGCAAAGTAGAAGGAACACAACCCATGACATGAATCCAGGGTCTACCAAGCAACTGGTTATATTGAAACTCCCCCTCCAAGATGTAAAATAACTCTGGAACAGTGCAGGGACCTATGCAAACATGGAGGATGATGGTGCTAAGTGTAGAGGTGATAGCATCATTAAATGAACATAACATGACGGGATGTTTATGCACACAATTTTTGGGTATGCACATTTGGTCGAATGCATTGGAGGAGATGATGTTAATGATAGCCCACCCATCAATCATAACACATTGTACATGTATATTATCGATGTGGATGGAGATGAAAATGGCTGGATCAGGGTCATTAGTTTGATGTGGTGCGATCTCTTCATCTCAAAAGCTGAGGGTGGATACCTGGTGAGTAGGTGGAGGTGTAGAAGAAGGTGGTAATATGGTAAGAGAGGCTACATAATGAGGTGTAATAATGGAGGCTACAGGTGTAGGGTCATTGGGTAAAACCTCAATAGACTGAAGAACCTCCATGAGAGCTTGGCAATGGGACTCATAAGTTTGGATGAGGTCATATAGGGACATTTTGAGGAAGGATTGGTGTAATTGTTTGAGCATCACGCAATGTGCAACCCCATTAGAAATAGGATATGTGGGGCCATGGATAATGAATTTAGGTTTGGGTGTAGATGGTATGTTGGGTATAGGGTTAGTTAGAAGGTCAATTGTCTTTTCCTTACCTTTTTACTTCTAAGCACAGGTAGCAACATGGATCATGTTGATATGAAGCGGGGAGATAGATGAAGTAGGTGAGCCATAGAAGGTGTAATGATAGGAAGGGCAGAAGCCAAGAGGTGGGAATGAACCTTGAGAAATGAGATGGGAACACTAACATTTGGGTGGAGGTTTGGTGAGTCTCTGATATAAACCATGTTAATTTTGAATCTCAGGGATGGATCTAAGAGTTGTGGGGGTGCAGATTTTGGTCTCTGAGTAGGAAATGAGGGAAGAACTGTGGAAATTTGTGTTGGTGAAATGGGTTCCTCATCAATAATATCATCATCATCAAAATTTTCTTTAGGAGGACACAACTAGACAAGATCGGTTTTCAAAGCCTTATAGTTCTCTACATCATGTCCTGGCACACAATGGTAGGCGCAAAACTTGTCTTCATCAAACCCTTTTGGTTTGGGTTTCATTGGGTCATGAGTTCTAAGAGGTGGTAATGTGATGACAGAAGTTTCGAGGAGATTGGTTAAGGTTTTGGCATAGGATCCCGCTAGTGGATCACAATGGGATGTGAATCTAGGTTTGTGTGTAGGTGTAGCTGACTGTATAGAAAGATTCTTTGCAAGAGGGGGGGAGGCTTGGGATATGGTCTTAGGTGTTGGTCATTTCTTCTTGGGTAGGGGCATGGTAGATGAACTGGTAATAGAGTGTGTGGTGGGTTTAATTACCCTATTGGAGGGTAGCATATTTTTTCATTTAGATTGCACCTTCTTGTGTAAAGGTGATACAGGTGCACGAGATGTAGAGGAAAAAGTGGATGGTGAAAGAGGGTAGGTTACCCATGGGGGTAACCGAGATGCTACAAAGATAGGTGGCATAGGTTGGGAAGGAGGTATGAGGGAAAGGGAAGGAAGTGTCATGGGTAGTGAAGAAGTTATTGATGGTATTGGAGGTATGGGTGGTAAAAAGGTTACAGGTGAGGGTGGAGGTTGTGTGGGGCACTTGGGTATATTAGAGGTTTGCGATGGGGAAATGGGCTACTACATCCTTGATTTACCAGGGGATGGAGGTTTCTTAGCCAGGGTTGAGGGGTGAGGTCCTAGGATGGATGAAAGAGGTGAAGGTGATAAATGTGTGATTGGCGAGGTTGGGGTATGAGATCTAGGAGATTGGTTCTTTTGTTCAGGGGCCAGGTTAAATTTTGTGTTAGTTTTGGAAGACGTAGCTAAATCTAATTTGATGGGTGGATGAGTAAGGCTAGTTGTTGGTATGACCCCTAAAGTAGTAATAGGTTTAGGCAAGGAAGATGATGTAGGTGTGGGTTTGGATGTAGATGCATGTTGGGTTATGGGTAGAGATGTGAGTTGAGCCATGAGTGGTGTCATGGGAGAATTTACGATAGTTGTGTTTTTGTTTGGTTCAGTTGGCCGAAACACTTTTGGATAGATAGTAGAGGTGTCAGTGAGTGACATATGCATTTGTGTTGATACAAGAAGTAGAAGACACCCCCAAAGTAAGGCTCTATCAACATAATCTAGGTGATCGACTAAGCATGAGAACATAACTGTTGTAGGTGAGTTTGATGTGGATCCAATGGTGATTCCCGTAAAATGTGTTTTAGAAATAGGGAAATTGCTAGCTTCATCCTTTGTGGGTAAAAGAGCCAAAAGTAAGTCAACAAGATCTTGGGTGGTTGATGGAGAATGGTCACCTAGAGGTAACAGAATTTCTACTAGATCTTTGATAGGTGGAGGAGATGATGGGTGCTCCTCTGTGGGTGGAGGAGATGAACAAGCATCTCCCATGGGTTAGAGAGGTACTTCTGGTGACGGCTCTCTAGGTGGAGAAGCCAAAGTCGAAGTGGTTTCGATGTTAATAGAAGACTCCTTCACATGTGAGGGAGGAGATGAACGGTGATCCTCTGTGGGTGGAGGAATAGGTGAAGTGGGTTCATGTGTAGGTGGAGGACTTCGGGATAGGATATCCTCTATGGAAGTAATATGAGGCAATTGGGAAGCAACTAGTGCATCACTGAAAATAGCATGGACCTCACAGGTATTGCTATCATTAGTTGAGGTCTCCCCAATTCGGTTAGAAGAAGGGGCGTGATTAGGAAATGGTTTCTTGAAAATGTGTAGGTTTTGGTTGGTAGGTGCATTCGTATTATCTAAGAATAACTCGCCATTCTCAAGAATTTCTTGGATAATTTTTTTGAAATTGATGCAATTACCGTCATTATGACCTGTTACCCAATGATAGTTGCAGAAGTCGTGCTCTTTGTACCATGCATGTGTAGGGCGAGTAGGATCAAAACCAGTGTGTGGCTTTATAAGAGGAAGGATGATGGCCCCAAATTTAATGAGATTTTCTAAAACAAAAGAATAAGGCTCCTTAATTGGGGTGTATTTCCATTGTTCTCATCTGAATTGAAAATTCTAGATAGGGGAAAGATTAGATGAGGGCTTAGCCTGGTTTGATGGATGAGATGGGATGGCCTTAAGTATCACCACGTTAGTGGTTCCCTTTGCTTTTGAATAAATATTTTATGGTTTTGAGGAAGAAGAAGTATCATTTGATTTAAATTTTGCGTTCTTATTTCGTAGTTGGATTTTCTTTTCTTCAATGGCATGAATATCTAGTTTTCATGCCATGGTGAATGTTTTATCAAAGGTTCAGAAAGTCTGCATCTGCAGGGTCAGAAAAATATGTCTAGCACAAGCCCGTGTGAAGAGCTCTATGAGTTCAGCTTATGGTAATTGGAATGTGAGTTTATTGATCAGGCTACGCTAACGAGTGACAAAATCTATAATAGACTCGTCGTCATATTGACGTATAGAGTAGAGGTCAGTCATGGTAACCTTCTTAACAACATTGATGGAGAAATGATCCAAGAAGGCTTGGGCTACCTAATTAAATGAGTAGATAGAATGTCTACGTAATCCACTATACCAGTCTAATGTGGGCACAGTCAAAGACATGGGAAAGGTCCTCAAAATCAAAGCATCATCATGGGCGATCAAATAACACCCATGTTTGAAAGACCGCAAACGTTGTTGCGGGTCCTCTTTGTTGTTGAAGTGGTTAAATTTAGGCATCTCCCAATGTATGGGATATGGAAAAATAGGAATGGATGGGTGTATGGGCTCATTACAAATTTCATCGTAGGTGAGAGAGTTGTGTTAGCCAGAAACCGATGCCTCCAGTGTCTGCATCTTGTCCATCATTAACTTGATGAGGTCATTGGTAGGTGGTGATGGATGAGTACCTCCTGTAGCATAATAGGGTTGATGTTAGACATAAGATGGAAGTGGAATTCCATTATATGGTGATGCTGAATAGGTAGGTTGAGAATGAGGGAGTGAAATAAGGGGCACGTACCCAGAATGAAGGATAGATGAAACAGGAGGCTGCTGATAGTACATATATGAAGGTGGAAGGGTCAAGGTGACTCTAATAGCAATGGGGGCTAAGGACTGTGGAATAGAAAGGACAATACTTTGAAAATGGGTAGGGTTCATTGACACCAGGGGTGGTTGTGTTGCTATAGGTATATGTGAGACAATAGGCGCGGATGAGGTTATGTTCTAGGTGGTTGACAAAGGTATACTGGATGTTACAGATGTAATAGATGTGGTAAATATGGTGGTCATAGCAGGTATAGGACCTAGATGTGAAATGACTGGGGGTAAGGCAGGTGTGGCTAGTGCAGAGCTAGAAGGGGCTAACGTAAAAGTAGGAACGAGTGTTGGGGGGATAGATACGAGCATGCCATATATCAACTAACCCGAGCCATCTCGAGTGGATGAGTGAGAAAGATAGAACTATAAGGTGGTAGGGTTCTATTCAAGGATTCATGTAAACTCCTCATCACCTGTGGTGGTAGTGATAGGTTGGGTAGGATCCATGGGTGATAGAATGGAAGGTGGTGAAGGACTAGGTGGGAGTGGTTAACGACTAGTGTGGAATATGAAGGCATTTTCTTGGCTACGAGTTAGCACCATATGAACAAGTTCTAATTTGGTAGGACTTCTTTCTATAAATTACATAGAAATACTACAAAAAATGGGAATTACAGACAGTGGTAAGTGAATTGGGTAAAAATTTCAGCTGGAAACCTGCACAGGCTAATCGATGCCGGTTAGGGTAAACCAATGTCGGTTAGAGGTAACCATGGTTAGTCACTGTGGAAAAAGAACAGTTTGCCAAATAAGTCAAAAGATTAATAATCTACTAGGTAGATAAGCTATAGGATGGATTTTATCATGATAGAGTAGATACTAAGAATTACAAAGACTCCGAACAGCAAAGAAGATGAAGCAAGTATCCTTCTAGGAAGGTTCACCAAAAGAATAGTAAACTGATGCCGATTGGATAAAACTGGTGACAGTCAGAGGGTAACTAAGGAGGGTCGCTAGACTGACACCAGCTACTATGAAATTGAAACAGAGATGAAGAAAAATGTGGTTGTGATTTAAAATCAAGTGTGGAATCAAACCCAGAACTCTGAGAATGATAAAAATGGGGTCCAGACACAATTAGACAAAGTTAGAATACAACAACTATGATGAGGAGAATGCAAGGAGAAATAAAAAGACGAAGAACATGTCCTCTCACATCAAAAAACAATCCAAGCAGAAACACTAAGAAAAATACTATCTTAAAATTACTTTTTCTATTATGTTCGTTCAACTTACGCTATTAAGGACTGACTGTGTGTTATTTAGAACAGAATTTTTTGGTTGGGAAGGTGTCCTATGAAGAAGGATATCTAAAAGAAGAGGTTTCAGGTATGTTATGGTGGAGTCAGGCCGTCTCCTAAGATAATGACTTGACAGGAGCAACGAGCTGGGGAGTACCTACCAATCGAACTGTGTGATCACTGACAGATGTTCCTGAGTAAGATGTTGTTTAAGAAAGATGTGTTAATTTGAATTTGTGCAGCTTGGTAAGACTCGGAGAGAAAGAGAACGTGTTTTCTATGGTTCTTTTTTCAACCACCAGTTGGGCATGACTTCCAATGTATAGGTTGCCCTCATTTAATGTTCATTAATGCAACATACAAGAATGAAATGCTGTTAATTTTAAGCCCAAATTGAAATATTAAATTTGATGACTCAAAAGATGAACAGGAGAGAATATGATCTTTTACTAATGGATTATAAATGAAAGAGAAGAAGATTTATTTTTATAACACCAAAACATGATTGCTTTCAGTCAATAGAAAGAAGAGAAGATTCTAGGGAAGAAATATAATGTGAGAACCTTTCGGAAAGGAAAAAAACATGCAAATTTTACCTAGGAATGAAGAAATGCAAGGAACCCCAAATGGATCCCACTGGGCGTGCCAAAATGTTTCACCTGATTCTTAGAACATTTCTTGGAATGTGATGAAATAGATAAGGGTAAAAGGGCTAGGAGGAATACCTGTTGAATCTGGTTGAAGGTTGTTGCGCGCGTATGGCTTCTTGATCCATAGCTAATCATGAGAGCTTCCTTTTGGCTAGGAGGAACTACCTTAAATAATCAACAAGACCACCAAATAGAAGTTAAATAGTATATGCAGTGGATTTCCTAGTGTATTCTAGATCCATGAAGTATGATACTCCCTAAAAGGTTGTCAATCCATTGGAATTTGCTACCATTCGACTATGGGTGAAGAGTGGAGATGATGATGAGATATTTCTTCTGTGAAGGTCCACTGGTTGATTGGAGACTCTTGCTTGAGCTTCCTGGGATTTTCTCCTTTCTTGGCTAAACCAACTCTTGGCTTAGATGGTTGTGGATGTCTGCGTATGAATGGATGCTCACTCTGATTGCATGTAGATGTGATTATTCTCCCTTACTCTTAGAAATGTGTGAACCACGAAATAAGGTTACCAAAGGGAATAAAAGGTAACCAACCACACTTCTGGGTTAACCAGCTTTGGTTTAGAGGTGACCAACGTCAATTAGGGTGGGATTTCCTAGGTTTACTAAAATGGGTAGATCTGCTTGATTTCTTGAATCCAGTTAGTTTCTTTTCGCGGATCAGAATGGAAGCTTCTTTTCTAACAGGTGGGAATTTGGTTAGAGGGAATGTAGGCTTTATTTTTAGGTTTTAGTTGGGTCTTAGTTAGTTATGGCAACATACTAAGAATATATTTGGGGTGAGGTGGTTAGGTGAGGTGTATAGATGAGGTGGTGGTGTGGGAATTATCTTAATTAGGATTATTAAATAATAAATATTGTGAGGACATTGATTAATTTAATTAAATTAATATTAGTGTGGGGTGTAAGGAACCTTGGTTAGGTGAGTGTGTTCGAGCTATTTATTTGACGAGTAATCGAGGGGAGTGTGACCCAATTTTGGTGTCTACATTGAGTCAAAATTCTTTCAAATAGAAGAATCCCTCAAAAGGGAACCTATGTGTCTCTCTGGCTATTATAAGTATTGTTCCCTTGAAGGACAATTATAAAAATCCAGCCAGTTATTGTAATTAGTCTATCCATAAACAAGACTACTTCATAACTCTTTAATAAAATAATCTTGAAGCTTCCCGTATTGATCAACTTCGTGAATACCTCAAGTAGAACCTATTTATCCCAATATAGACTTCTCGTATCAATCAGTCTATACAAAAAAAAAAAAAAAAGTCAATAAAAATACAAAATTTTCATCATGTAATTTACTATCTTGGTTTTGGGTATCTTGCAGAAGGGGCATGTTGTCTCACAACAAGGTTACACTAAACAAACTATTCCACCTTACCATCTATTTATTATCTTCTAACTCAACTCAGGGGACAAAACGTGTATTTTACACATTGTGATCACATGACTTCTTTCAATTCTAGACCTATCCATCATGCAACGTATCTAGGGATTTAATTTCAATAAGTCTAAAGGGTATAACACTTATGGTCTTTTCTAACTTGGAGCATTTTTCTTCTTTTCAGTTTACCTCTTCCTACCTTGATTTTTTCTTCAACGGGACAAGATCATCAAAATTGCTTTAACCATGCCACCTTCATCTATGCCTATGCATAATTCACCATTCCTATTACCTATTCAAAATTTTCCCTTGCCTATTGTTAAACATGCCTTACCCAACCAACCTACCTATTTATCTTACCTAAATCAATCACATTCTTCCCTGGTTTATGGGAGAACTACATCGGCATGAGGCCCCTTTCACAAGGGCTATGTAGGAAGCACTCTGAAGGCATGGGACCCTTGAAGGTTAGCTTGGCCACTCTTTTCCCCATCATCATCTCCCCCATCAAACAAAAATTTAGTTATTTAGTTTCCATCACAACAATAACTTGGAAGTTAACTCAAAAACAAAATCATACATCACTCATATACATCATCATTTATTTTCCATAATACCAATAACTTGGAAATTAAATCAAAACAAGCACAACTCAACCATGCCTACATCTAAGTTTCCATAATATCAATAACTTGGAAATTAAACAAAACCATGTCTAATCATCTAAGTTTCCATGACATCAATAAAATGGAAATGAAATTAAAACATACATCATCACTCAAACCATGCCTACATTTCTACATTTCCATGATAACAATACATTTAAAATAAATTCAAACACATCACATATAACCATCATCATCGACTATATAAATCAAACAGTCTATATATCAATACACTAAATATACAGATACAAGAAAAGTATCTCAAAACTCTCATAAACATCTCACATTTATGGCATGCAGGATGGTATATATATCAAAAATCAAAAATAAATATCATCTCCATATCATATCTATGAAGGGTCGACACCTCTTTTGCTCTCTCCAGTACCCTCATCTGGCCTCTGCCTACAAGAAATATTCACCTCTCCTTGACCATGTCTATGAGACGGATGGCTCTCTGAGCTACTGGATCTATGATTCCATGAACTAGTCCTCACACTGGCTTACTACTACACTCTATGCTCACCATAAGTCACATACGAGATGTAGCTAGCTACTCTCTATCAACCAGTCCTGATAATACCTAGCCTTAGACACTGCATCTTTATAACTGGCCATGGATATAACCTGAGGAGGGGTCATCACTCTAACTCCAACTTGTGGACCCTATCCCAGTAATAGTGGCCCGTATCCTTATACCAATGGCCCCTATCCTACTCCCTGTAAAATAGGAGCCTGCCCTAGTGCATGTTCCTATACAACGGGACCCTATCCCACTATTGGTGCTTGTAAAATTGCTAGTTGTTCCTACAAGGTGACAACTTGTGCCTGTAAGGTAGTCACCTGAGCCTTGACTCCTACCACCTACCCCCCATCTCCTGCCTACACCTATGCCTAGGTTGCTTCCAACTAGCCCTATAAAGTGGCAACATGTGTCAATAGTGTTGCAATCTAAGCCTGTAATACTATCACTTTCCCTCCATCCTCTGTCGGTGCATGTTTTGAAGCCTATATCTATGCCTAGGTCATTGCTAGTTGACCATGTAGGGTGGTAACATGTTCCTGTGTCTAAGCTAGATGTAGCGATAAATCTGTCACCCTGCCCCCTATAACTAATCCCTCTATATAATAATAGTAGCCAAGTTTAGTTGTTCTAGCCTCATAAGTGCTTCTTGTAGCTAGGCTATCTGCCACCACATGTACCCTTCAGTGGTTCCTACATCATCAGTCTGCCTTTTGGCCACCTGTTCCTCCTACCCTATGGGATCTACTAGGTATGGTGGAGACAATGGTCTCTCCATATCGTTTTTGTGGTACTGTGGAAAAGGAAGAGGCAAATCCTATTGTAGCCCAAACTTTCATCTAACTTGGTCAACTTTTATCATCTCATTCTCTCTAGGCCTCCGTCTATGTATCCACCTTGTTACATCCTACGATTTGAGTATGTTTCGTCAATAATAATAAGTCATCAATGGGGGTGAGTTATGAGAGATGGAATACAAGCTCTGTTGTGTAGCTATATAGGAAAACACATGAGCATGTGTTGTACCAAAGGGATGCACACATTCTTGTGAAGTTGCTTATACAACCTGCAACGGTGCTTCACATTCAACACTCATAACACACTCGACATTTAGGACCTATTCATATTTGGCTTTTAGGGTTATATGTTTTTATTGTGTTGTGTGCAATGATTTCAGTGCATTATTGTTATAATAGTAGTGAATAAAAATGATGTGCATCTTGCTAATTTTATATACAAGTTACTAGATGGATTGAAGATAATAATTTCATTATGTGAATTCAAAGATTAACAATAATGAGTTACTAAATTTGTTTAGTTGAAGGACAGATATTATCCACCAACAAGATGTTCACTTTCAATTGGGAACTGTTGGGCCTTGAACTATTGGTTGAGTACCAAAAAATGTGCCCATGAAGGAGCAATAAAGAGAAGGGCATGTGGGGAGAAGTGAATAGGATAAAGAGGTTTAAAAAGTGTTTAGGAGATACCAGGGTGTGTGCAGGGAAACAGTGCATAGGATCTAAGGACTTAACCATATTCAGTATTCTGGAGGCACTTGAGGAAAAATGTGACCCAACTAAGCGTGCTGAGTGGATAAGGTGCCAACCTGAAACCTTGGTGGTCAAGAAAAGAAGATTCCACACATGGAATATTCTTAGAATACATCATTATAGAGAGTGGAGGGTTCACAAGGGGATAAGAATTCACCATTAGAGAACCACATTGACACTTGGCACATGATCTATTAAAGAGAGGGGGCATGGCAGTGGGTGCTAAACCTATATATAGAGATGCTCTAGAGAAAGAAAAACACAACCTGATGAAGACAAAAGGTGCAGGATCAGGAGGGAATGCATCAAGAGTTTGATGTTACAGTCTAGGGTTTAGAGCACTAATGCCAAGGGTTATAAGGAATTTCATAGGCCTATGTATGGCATAAACATTTGTAGTAAGGGATTAACTAGGGGGCATAGCTAGAATATCATACCAGGGAAGATTTATAAGAGATGAGTCCTAGTCTTTTGATATGTATGGTCCATGACAACCTCTTTTGATTGTAATATGACTACCAGAATCACTCTAAATGCATATATATGATGATTTTTTTGTATATCATTCTTAAGGGTGTAAACCCTCTTGTTAAATGGCTATCATAGTTAAGATCTGTTTCAGAATCCTTAGCACTTTGTTTCTATAACGCATTTAAGATGTGGATATGTTAGATGCATCTTCTTCCTTATCTAAACTAAGTAAATGTATTCTCATTTTGCAAATCATCCTCCATCAATTGCAAGATCTTCTCACAATATGCACATAAAGGAGGGGCTCAGCATCCTTACATACCTCGGGTTAGCGTCTAGCGCCTGCTGGGTGATAGGATGACACACATGGGGTTAGAATTTAGTAGGTGGATAAAAATGACTACATCTTGGTTCCATTGTCGGGACCTCTTTTCAAAGTTTTTATGAGAATGATGTGTGATGACGGAGTGCTTGACCTTGGACAGTGTCGAAGCATGGTTTAAAATCACAGAGGATGATTTTTCTCAGAGATTTAGTACTATACCTAATTCTGATGCATGTAAATGGGTAGAAGAACACTTGTATCATAAGATGCATGAGACATTCTTTTCCTGCTTTCTAGTAGAGTTATATGAATGGATTTTAGTGTATGCATCTAGATCAAGATGGTACTATAGATCTCACATGTGGACCCAAGATGAATATCAAAGGCTATAGGATGTTGATATTACTTGGACGTGTTTTTTTAATCATTGGTGGAGAAAAGTGCTGACCAATTACACCTTAGGTTACACCATTTCTATATATTCTTGTCTAGAGGTTGCTGAGTTTGAGTTTTGTAAGGAAATCTAGAGGATCATTTTTTTGTGTTATCCCATTAGCCATAAAGATCTTGATCATTACACTAAGTTTAAAAGTATTTCCTGTGGCTAGATAAGATTTTTCTGAGTGATGGATGAGGAAGCTAGGGTGGAGGAAGATTGCAGACCTTTCGGTAGAAAAGGAGAGGGAAGAGAGATGAATAAAGTATAGTGAAGCTAGTGAAAGGGGGTTGGCTAGACAACATGATATTGTATGAGTGATTGATTATGGGGGCAGACGTTGCAGGAAGGAATTGAGGTTCACGCAGAGGACATGGATCCTAAGCATTTTGTGTTACCCCATATTAGAAAACATAGAAGAGAGACCCCTTCATCTTCCTATGATATTTTGTCACTTGGAGAAAGGAGGTTCATTGGTGCGCATCTGAATCCACCTAGTGACCAAACCCTGGTGCTTAGTCTTCCAAATCAAGAGATAACTATTGCTAACATATTTGGTATTGGTGGGAGTGATTGATCTGCACCTAGGAGATACAATTTCTCATTTGGTATATCTATGGTTGCATAATCATTCCCTATATTTGGAATAATAATGTCTAGAATGACATTTTGGAAGATTACGGGTACAAAATTTTTGGGTATCGCATCTAGAATTAGCACGGGGCACACATCTAATAGTAGTACAATATCACAAATTGTTGGCACATAGTTTAGTGGGACATTGGGGACACTAGGCACGACCACTTCAAGCCCATTACCAGCTACAGAAGGTGGATCTGGTGGTATAGGAGCTTGAGGACCTGGTGGATATGGGGTATCTAGTGGATCAGGAGGACCAGGACCTAGTGGATCTAGTGGATCTAGTGGTGGAGGCAACACCAGAGGAAATCAAGGTTCTGGATCAGGTGGACAAGGGCCTCAACCGGCTCAGTAAGTGTTTTTCAAAATGTCTTTGCATCTACCAGACTTCAAATGTGTTGAGGATGCTACAGAGCATGTACACAAATGTGAGCTTCTATGGCACACAAAGGGGATCACTACCCCGTACCGGAAGGAAAGTTAGTTTGCAATGACGTTGTAAGGGTGGGTGCATAGTTAGTACCATAAGTATGACCGCATCAAATAGTGGTGGATTACACCACATTACGGAATGCCTTCCTAGTTGAATTTCATATACCTGAGATTGAATAGAAGAGCATTAGTGTGCTAAAGGAGATTCAACAAGGTATGGAAAAGAGTGTGTGGGAGTACAATGCGCATTTAAAGGCTCTCTTATCAAAATTGTCTTATGACATTCATCTTTCTCGGCATGCTCGGTGGTTTTTTTTAGGATTGGTAACATCATTTAGGAGAGTGCTTTCACACAAGACCTTCATATACCCACACGAGGCCTTGGAGGCTTCCCTACACACTGAGGATGTTCGAAGTGTGGATATCAGTGTTAGCCCTTTTCTTGAGGCTCATATTACTCCAATGGCCAGGCAGCTGGAAAATATATCTGTAAACTCGACACATGAGATTCACAGTGGCCTATGGTGCACAGATTGTGAGGTAGATGGGCATACAAAGGACAGTTGCCCTAAGAGATCGGTATGCACCATGATAGTGGACTGTGAGATCTGCCATGGAGATCATGATGCAAGTAGGTGTCCACTACTGTAGTGCGTGATCCATAAAAATGTGTCTTACTATTGCAAGATCTGCACCTCTACTACTCATGACACCAATGATTATAAATTGATTAACTAGATACATGATGTCATTGATATCGGTATGCAACAAGCCAGTATTGCGAACAATTCCAAGGATGATGTTCATCACTATGAAGGGAGCGTGGATGGAAGGGTGGGTGGAAGACTTTCCCGAGGAGGATTTCATGGTCATGGTAACCGTGGAGGAAGAAGTGAGTTCCCACATGGAACTTGTTATAATTGTGGATCTACAAAGCACTATAAGCACGAATGCCTTGATTTGTTACAATGCTCTTCATGTGGAAAGAAACATAAGTATGAGGAGTGTCTAGAGCTATTTGAACATATGAGCCAGCAACACAGAAAGGAAAAATGTCCTAGAATGGTGAGCGTAAAGAAATCCGATTCACAAAGGATGCCAAGAGTGGCATGCGAGTTAGAACTAGAGCTTGTACTAGTTATGATGTGAGTTTAGGCTATGCCCATAAGGGATATAACAAGGCAGAAACCATTAGTTATAAGAGAAGAGGTGCTGCGTGGGAAGTATCAAAAAACTACTCATCAGAAATAAGTGTATCAAGAAACCATGGATGTGATTCGAAGCCTGCAAGGGGAGATCCAATGCCTGAAGGAACAATCAAGGCAATTAGAGAAAAGGAATAGTGCTAATGCTCCACAGAAGGATTTGGATGAGGTTAGGGAAGTATGTAAGATGTTAAGGCAAGAGAATACCATTCCTTTACTAGGGGAATGGTTATAGGAGAAGGTACCACACACCAGAGTAGAGAGCGAAAGGAAAGTTCTACATGCTAACGTTCCTCCCCATAGCCTTGAATATGATAAGGGGATTACCTTGAATGTGGTTATGGATGGATGGCTTCTAATCAATATTCTGATTGGTATGGGCACGGAAGTCAATGTCCTCACCCTAGACACATGGCATCAAATAAGAAGGCCCCCATTATAGCCATCCTCGAATGTGTTGTATATGGCTTGTCGACACTAAAATTTTCCTTCGTAATTTCTATTTCATTAATGTATGTATTAGGATGTTGTTAAGTGTAATTAGTAGTAGCGTCTAATAGAAGATAACGGCGCCGTCAATATGGTGCCGCCAATAATGTGGAGTACGGTAACAGTCAAAGTACAATAGGAATGTTGTAAAAAGTAAATATTTATCGTAAGTGGTCCGGTAATGTTAAAATGTCAAAGTTTGGGTAATTAGAGAAGTAGGGTCTACATGATTAGGAATTAGAAATATTATATTGGTAATAAGGACAAGGAGTGAGGTAATAAATATTTTGTGTATTTTATTTGTAAAAAGTCTAAAAATGTGGAACCCATGTAAAATGATAAGGTTTATCTTATCTTAAAAGATAAGCTTACATGTACATATAAGAGTTAAGTTATGGAATATGATTCGTCAGAGTGGATTTCTTATACTATCTTAGAGATAAGATGGATAATCCTGGAAGTTCTATAAATAGAGAGGCCACCCCCCTCATTTAGCACAGAAGGAAGTAGTGAGAAATATTGTAGGAAGTGTGTGAAGGAAGCCATCAGTTTAAAGGTGTGTTGAAGAAGCCATTAAGAGGTGTAATTGTAAAGTTTCTCCCATAGACTTGGTGAAAGGGAAGTGAAGTCAATAACACTTGAAGTACCTCATGGGTGAGATTGTAACAATTTCATGTTAATATTATAATTTACTCTGATATTTTAGATTTATCATCATTCCTTCTTATCATAGTCTATGGTATTCTTGTGTTATGTTTGTTGTTGTGTTTCCAGATTACATCCACCAAACTAAAGGTTGTGCATTAGTAAATAATCATAGCACGAGGAGTTCTCCGTGAAGAATTATCATAGTGCCGGATTGGTGATGACATTTTAATTCCGTTGCCGGGACCATTCCTCGTTGGTGGATTTTCTGGAGAGATATTCCCACTTAGCCAAAAATCAATTGGAGGGTAACCTTGTTTTTACTGTGCATAGTAGTTACCATGGTAAAGTCATTTTTGCCATGAATAGTAGTTACCATGGTAAAGTCATTTTTGTTGGGAATAGTATTTACCGTAGTAAAGTCACTTTTTACCGTGAATAGTATTTACTGCAGTAAATTCACTTTTTACCGTGAATAGTGTTTACCACAGTAAAGTCAGTTTTTACCGCAGTAAGTCAAGTTTTACCATAGTTTACCGTGGTCATTTATATTTTACTGTAGAAAGGTGTAAAGTCACTTTCTAGTATAGTGATTCCAATTATTTGTGCACATAAGTCTTGTTGATTGTACTTGTGGGTTGGTATTTCACGGTGGTTACTTTTGAAAATGGGAAAGATTCCTGTTTTTTCAGCTCAATCTAATGAAGATGCTTCTTCTTTCATTCAAGAGTTTAAGTGATCTTGTATTTGTAATGGCCTTATAAGAAGGGAACAATGGACTAAATTTTTTCCTACCTTTTTGGATGGTTCAGCACTTAGGTGGTTTGAAACACTAGGTGATAATGTGAAAAATTCATGCGATTTATTAACTGAAGTTTTCTTGAAGAATTTGGTGAACAACAAAAATATGCAGATCTCATGATCGAGATCACAAAGCTATCCCACAGAGAGAAGGAGAAGATAAGGGATTATCATGCTCGTGTTCTAGAGCTAAGGAGGAAGCTCAATACCCGGATCCGGAAGGAAGGATTAGTGGATGGGTTGATGAGTGGCATGGATAATCTCCTCTGTAAGCACTTCATTCTTGGGATGAAGCCAGAGATCAGACAACGAGTGAAGTATGACCGCCCAGCTACCATTGAACAAGAAAAGGAGATTGCAAGAAGGCAAGAAGAAAGCATGGAAGAGGAGCCCAAAGAAATTGTTGCTAAAGTAGATCCTACACCAGCACCTTTGGTCCAGAATCCACAACCACTCCCGGTGAGCACAAATATTTCTCCTAGTACATCTATTTAGTATGAAGATCTGATCAAAAAGATGGGTCAGTTAACTATTAATCTTCAAGGAAAAGAATTTAGTTCTCATGGAGGAGATAGAGGTCCAAAAAGAAATATTTCTGAAGTTGTATGTTATGGTTGTTATAAAAAGGGTCATTATAAGTATAATTTTACAGATAGAGCTTCTACATCTGGTAAAGGAGATAATGATAAAGGAAAAGCACCTGTGAATTCTTTTGATGTAGTAGATAAGAGTAGAAATAATGAAGTAGATGTGTTTGTAACAAAAAGAAAGAAAGAAAAAGATAATCAAGATGGAAATGATCCTAAGAAGATGAAAGGAGAAACTAATAAGAAACATAGGAGAAGAAAGTTGGGTGTATAGGATTTTCTGATTTCACAGGGGCAAGGACCATACTCCATCTTGGAAGATCTGTCTAAAAGGCCTGCAAATATTACATATGGTCAACTCTTGGCTATGTCTTCCGAGAAGAGGCGGGAGCTGCGAAGTGGACTCAATGCTCGATGAAGGAAGGAGGTTGAGGTCCCTATTTTAGAGGCAGAGGCGGATCCCTATGCTCCACAAGGTGAGGTATTATGTAATGGTATTTCAATTCATGATGTCTTAGTTGATGGAGGTGTTGCAGTTAATGTAATGATTGAGTCTGTAATGAATATGTTGGGTTTAAAAATTGATCGCCCTTCAACACTTATGTTAAGGTCATTAAATAAGGGAAAAAATAAACCAGAAGGTGTAGTTTCAAATGTGGCAATATCTGTTATGGGTGTTATATGTGTGGTAGACTTTCAGGTGATGAAAAATGGTACTGTTGCATACCCAATGCTGCTGGGAAGACCATGGCTAAGGAGAGTTCATGCAAGAAACTACTGGAATGAAGGTTTCATGACACTTGGACGTGATAGAGAGAGGGTGAAGATAAACATGATCCCTCGACATTATAAATTAGAACCTGTGGATTCAAGTGATGAAACTGATGATTGGACATCCTCTGATTACTCTAGTACCAGTGAAGTGGACACTGAAGATGAAGAAAGTGAGGTGGATGTTTCAGTTATGGATATCCTTCCAGTCACACCAACTCATGACCCCATAAAATTATCTGAAGAAGAAGTTGATGATCGTCTCCAACAAATAAAGATTGGTGATGCTATGATGGAGAGTGAAAAGGAATCCTACCTCTAGCTCTTTCGAAGGTACATACACATATTCACTTTTGATTACAAGGAACTCCGTCAAATAAGTTGGGTACAACATTCTATTGAGCTGGTAGATGGTGCTAAGCCCATAAAGCAAATGCCATATAGAATGAATCCTAATTTTTCCAAGACTGTAAAAGAAGAAATAGATAAGTTGCTTGATGCAGGATTCATATTTGCTGTGGAGAATTTAGAATGGGTTTCTCCCATTGTGATCTCAATAAAAAAGAATGGGAAGCTACGCATTTGTGTTGATTTCAGGAATCTCAATAAGGCAACAAAGAAGGATCATTACCCTCTTCCATTTTCAGATCAGATCTTGGATGAAGTAGCTGGCCAGGAGTGCTATAGTTTTGCTAATGGATATAGTGGCTACAACCAAGTTCGTATAGCAGAGAAAGATCAGCTGGAGACCACATTCACTACTCCTTGGGGAACGTTTTCTTATAGAGTTATGCCTTTTGGGTTGTGTAATGCTCCAGCAACATTCCATCGTTTGATGAATAGGGTGTTTGAACCCTACATTGGGACCTTCATCAGAGTATTTTTGGATGATTTTTGCATCTATGGGAGCAAGTTGGACCACCTGCACCAGATGGAGATAGCATTTCAAAGGTTAGATGAAGCACAAGCCTCACTAAACCCTACAAAATGTGTCTTTGGATGTTCTAAAGGCGTTTTATTAGGGCATTTTGTATCCAGAGATGGTATTGGTACTGATCTTGATAAAGTTTCAAAAATCAAAGATTTACCATTTCCTATGAATAGAAGAAATAAGGTGCATGAAGCTTTTGGAAAAATGAAGGAAGCCCTGGTGTCTTCACCTATTTTGAAGAATCCAGATTAGAGAAATCCATTCATTGTGTACACTGATGCCTCAAATGCAGCACTAGGAAGTACTTTGAGCCAAAAGGATGAAAATGGGAATGAACATCCAATTTACTTTGGGAGCAGACAAATGAGCAGTGCTGAGGTAAATTATACTGTAACTAAAAAAGAGGCTCTGGCTATCATTTTTGCTGTAAAGAAGTTTAGAAATTACTTGCTAGGGAAAAAATTTCTAGTTGTAACACATCATCAGGCTCTAAAATATATTGTAAATAAGCCTAACCCATCAGGGAGGAGAGCAAGATGGATAATTTTCCTACAAGAATTTGAATTTGATATTATAGATAGGCCAGGAAAGAAGCATGTCAATGCAGATGCACTCTCTCGAGCCTATGATGGTTTAGGATCATCTTATGATGATGATGATTTCCCCGATGCAGCATTGTTATCCCTTGACACAATCCCTAGTGAATACATAGATATTTGGAATTATCTTAATGAATTCAAGTTTCCTGATGGTGCCAATGCAAAGACTAAGAGAAAGATTACTCAAGTCATTCGTCCATATTCTATTCTGCATGGAGTATTATTTCGAATAGGACCTGATGGACAGTACAAGAGGGCAGTTGGACGTGATCAGGGGAAGGAACTACTAGAAGAATTCCACAATGGTACATGTGGAGGGAACTTCTCTGGAAAACTTACAGCAAGAAGGATCTTGGATGCAGGTTATCATTGGCCCACTCTTTTTAAAGATTGTTATAATTATTGTAAGACATGTGATATTTGTCAAACACATGGTAACCGTAAGACTTCATCAGCTCCATTATGTCCTATTCTTCCACTTGGTCCCTTTGAAAAGTGGGGAATAGACATTGTAGGTCCACTTCCGACTACCTCACGCCAAAATAAGTATATTGTAGTTGCCACAGATTATTTAACCAAGTGGGTTAAAGCTAGGCCATTGAAAACAGCTTCTATGGATGAAGTGGCAAGGTTCATATATGAACGCATTGTCACCAGATTTGGTTGTCCATTAGAAATTGTAACAGATCAAGGAAGCCACTTCATTAATGAGGTGGTAGAAGCCCTAGTCAATAAGTTTTCTATTAAGCACAGGAAGGCAACAACATACAAGCCAAGTACAAATGGACAGGTGGAATGAAAAAATTTCGTGTTCTGTCAAATTCTAGCAAAAGATGCAGCCTTGCAGGTAAATAAGTGGGATAAAAGGATTCATGCAGCATTGTGGGCATATAGGGAAACATCAAAGTCAGTAATAGGATACTCCCTATTTCAGTTGGCCTATGGCATTGATCCAGTTCTTCCTATTGAGTTTGATATTCCGACTGTGAGAGTTATGAAAAATGAAAGGATGGATGAAAGTGATTCAGTAAAAGAAAGGTTGGTACATCTTCATTTACTACAGGAAATGAGGGAAATAGCAAATGATACAAGCCATAAGAAGAAAATGAAGCAGAAGGAATACTTTAATCAAAAGATCCAGTGGTCTCCATTTCATGTGAATGACTTGGTTCTAGTATATGATTCCAGATACAAAAAAAGAAGACAAAGAAAAATTCTTCCAAAATGGATAGGGCCCTACAAAATAGCAGCTGTGCATGAAAATGGCACCTATCGACTGGAGGAATTGGATGGCACTCCCATTACAAAATGGGTCAACCATGACAAGTTGAAGATTTTCCAAGCACCAGAATAGTCTACTCCAAGGACGGAGTAGAAGCTAGGAAGGGGGAAGATGTCGACACTAAAATTTTCCTCCGTAATTTCTATTTCATTAATGTATGTATTAGGAATAGGATGTTGTTAAGTATAATTAGTAGTAGCGTCTAATAGAAGATAACGGTGCTGTCAGTATGGTGCCGCCAATAATTTGGAGTACGGTAACAGTCAAAGTACAATAGGAATGTTGTAAAAAGTAAATATTTGTCGTAAGTGGTCCGGTAATGTTAAAATGTCAAAGTTTGGGTAATTAGAGAAGTAGGGTCTACATGATTAGGAATTAGAAATATTATATTGGTAATAAGGACAAGGAGTGAGGTAATAAATATTTTGTGTATTTTATTTGTAAAAAGTCTAAAAATGTGGAACCCATGTAAAATGATAAGGTATATCTTATCTTAAAAGATAAGCTTACATGTACAAATAAGAGTTAAGGTATGGAATATGATTTGTCAGAGTGGATTTCTTATCCTATCTTAGAGATAAGATGGATAAGCCTGGAAGTTCTATAAATAGAAAGGCCACCCCCCTCATTTAGCATAGAAGGAAGTAGTGAGAAATATTGTAGGAAGTGTGCGAAGGAAGCCATCAGTTTAAAGGTGTGTTGAAGAAGCCATTAAGAGGTGTAATTGTAAAGTTTCTCCCATAGTCTTGGTGAAAGGCATGTGAAGTCAATAACACTTGAAGTACCTCATGGGTGAGATTGTAACAATTTCATGTTAATATTATAATTTACTCTGATAGTTCAGATTTATCATCATTCCTTATTATCATAGTCTATGGTATTCTTGTGTTATGTTTGTTGTTGTGTTTCTAGATTACATCCACCAAACTAAAAGATGTGCATTAGTAAATAATCATAGCACGAGGAGTTCCCGGTGAAGAATTATCATAGTGTCGGATTGGTGATGATAGACTAACAAAACAAAGGCAATGCCCATTGGTGTCTTTAAGGACATTATTATCATTATCCAAGGGGAAATGTTTCGCTCGGAATGTTTCGGCTTCTAGGAATAGAGTTGTTTCTATCCTTTCATTCCTTTTAGAAACAGATAGGGTTAGGGCTAGGAGGAATACCTGTGGAATGTCGAGATGGTGTGCACGTACCGTAGAGAAAGATCAGGTTGATTATGAAGAACTCCTTTTTGTCTTGGAAGGACTACCTGCAAATAAGAACACAAGACCACAAGATTTTGATTAAACAATAAATGAGGGAACTGCCTTGGGCCCAGGAAATATAAAACTTCCTTTCGAAGGTGGTCAGTTCCCCTGCTGATATGAATTAACACAAAAGACTGTAAAATATCAATTAAATTATTTTGTTGAAATGGGTAGGGAAAGGCTGGTTTCTGGTTGTAGTCAGGATAACCGATACCGGTTACTAGTAACCGATGTCGGTAGGGTTTAGGATCTGTAGGTTGGTTGTTTTGTGGGGTGGTTGTGCTGTAAGGTAGCTATGTTGTTTATAAGGCTGTTTTTATGGGTGATATTAGGAAATGAGGTGATGATAGGTAAAAGAATGATAGTTAGATGCAATGGCACGCTGGGTAGTGGATTCAGAAACGGATTTATGAGGACTGTAATTCAAAAGGCATAAGAAATGTTATAACAGAGGACATGCAAGATGTGACTTACTGGTTTTGACAAAGATGCAAGTTGATCTCCTTTGCTGCAAACGCTTCTGGTTTCTTCACTCGTCTCTGCTTGGTCAAGTGAAGATCTGGACTCTGTCGATCGCTCCTGATGCTCTTTCTTGATTCAAAGAATCCTTTTCTCTGATCCAAAAATGAAATTCCGATCCTTTGTTTTTGGTTTGGGGAGCCCATTTACAGGGAACTGATGGCGGTTGCGTAACCGATGGGCGGTCGAGTAGGAACCAACATTGGTAAGGAAAAAGTAGGCTATTTTTAGTAAAATAGCCCACCTTCCCTGCTTTTCTCCCGAGAGATCAGTTGCAGGCTTGGTCAAGTGGCTAGAAGGTCGGTTTTGGGTGTGAGTAAGGAGGCATTAGTTATGGATGTGAGTCTAGACCAAGTCATAGGTCTTAATTAGGTTAGTTTAGGGTTAGGGCTAGGTCATGATGAGGTGCAAAATGAGGTGGCAGGTAAGGTGATGGTGGATTTATCAATTACAAGGTAATTAATAAATAGTTGTGTAAGGTTTAGGTGATGAGGTTAAGTTGCGAGATGAGATGCGGGTCACAAGGGGTCGTAAGACACAAATTTGGTGTCTACATTAGCCCCTTATTGTCGTGTAGCTTGTTTTGTAAAGCTGCACGGACAATAATATGAAGTGGTTTCCCTTGTTAAGGGTATAGGTAATCCCCCTCAAATCTATCACAGATTGAGTGAACGGGAAATCAGGGATAGGGTTGATAAAGGGTAAATGGGGGTAGAGGGGATGGTAAGATGGTGGGGTAGGTCCAAGCAAGTAGACACATGGTAAAATGCAATAGTACGACTAGGGTACATGATTTGACGAGCAAACCAGTAGTGCATAGGCAAAAGTCGATAGTTTATCCAAACAAGGGTGATATAATCCTGGTATCCAAGGCATAGGAAGTAGCTCCAGGGTATATAACAGGTAAGGTACAGGAACGTGTAGGCATGTCCGGTAGTACCAAATGGTTGGTTTGGTTGATATAAACGTCACGGTCTAGGTCTGAGCAAAGTTGGTCGACAGATCAAGTCAAGGACCCTAATCATGCTAAAACACGAACAAGTGAGCTCGATTGAACAAAAAACTACAGGATGGGTGGATAAAAGTGGATGGTTTTGATTTTGGGTAAGGTATTGGAGTGATACGGCCGTGGGTCGGGCCGAAGTTGTTGGGTTGCAGCCTTAGGTTGGGCCAAATGGGTAGGGCGAGGCCTTGGGGCGGGGCGGGTTGGTTAGGGCAAGGCCTTGGGTCGGGCCAGTAGGGTAGGGCGAGGCCTTGGGTCGGGCCGGTTTATTAGGGCAAAGGCCTTGGGTCGGGCCGGGTAGGGTAGGGCGAGGCCTTGGGTCGGGCCGGTTTGTTAGGGCGAGGCCTTGGGTCGGGCCCGGTTTATTAGGGCGAGGCCTTGGGTCGGCCGGTAGGGTAGGGCGAGGCCTTGGGTCGGGGTCGGTTTGTTAGGGCGAGGCCTTGGGTCAGGCCGGTTGGTTAGGGCGAGGCCTTGGGTCGGGCCGGTAGGGTAGGGCGAGGCTTTGGGTCGGGCCAGTTTGTTAGGGCGAGGCCTTGGGTCAGGCCGGTTTGGTAGGGCAAGGCCTTGGGTCGGGCCAGTAGGGTAGGGCGAGGGCCTTGGGTCGGGCTGGTTTTGTTAGGGCGAGGCCTTGGGTCGGGGCCGGTTAGGGGTAGGGCGAGGCCTTTGGGTCGGGCTAAATGGGTAGGACGAGGCCTTGGGTCGGGCTAAAATGGGTAGGGTGAGGCCTTGGGTCGGGCTCGAATAGGTAGGTTGAGGCCTTGGGTCGGGTTGAATAGGTAGGTTGAGGCCTTGGGTCGGGCCGAATAGGTAGGTTGAGGCCTTGGGTCGGGCCGAATAGGTAGGTTGAGGCCTTGGGTCGGGCCGAATAGGTAGGTTGAGGCCTTGGGTCGGGCCGGATAGGTAAACAAATGGTGTTCAGCAAAGGTGGATATAGGCGATATGTGCGTTAAAAAAGGGGAAAATGGTAAATAAGGGCAAGAAATTGGGGGAAAGTTGGCAGAAAAACTGATGTCGATTCTACGTGACCGATATCGGTTAAGGGATCGATACCGGTTCATTAGGGGCAACATGAAACCGATATCGGTTAATGGCGAAAAACCTATAAAAAGAAAAATACGGCTTGTCATTGTCACTTTTGTCATTTTGTTATTTGAAAACCAAATTGAGACTTGGCTGACGTGGAGAGTTGAGATTGGAGGTTTATTGAGTGAGGTGGAGCTAGTTTGCTAGAGAAGTGAGTTGTTTGCGGGCCCGAGTGAGGAGGAGGGCAGCAGTTGATTGGCCGGGGACCCAGCAGATCAGAATTAGAGCTATGGCACAGGCAGGAGGAGCAGGAGGGGCTGGACCAGCTGGACCAGCAGGGAGAGGTGCTAAGGGTGGTGGGGAGAGCTGAGGGATCCCCACATAGTTTTTGTATAAGGGACATGGGCACCGGTCTGCGAACCGGTTGTGTTGATAGAGGCCTGCGTGCCATCATTTATTCATGTATGGATTCATTTATTCATTATATACCGGCCTGCGAGTCGAGTACGGGTTGTATATTTGATACCGGCCTGCGAGCCGAGTATATTTTTGATATGAGGGACCGGCCTGCGAGCTAAGTCGAGATTTTGGATAGTTATTGCGGCTTGCGTGCCGACTTAGTTGTATGATGAGATCACAGAGGCCCCGATGCAGGGCACATTGTATATTTGAAAATTTGTATATATATATATAAGAGATGATGTTTTTGATCCACATGCAGTGTTCAAAAATGTGTTTAAGTATTTTGTCGATGGTTTGTGATATAGAATGTAGGATGAGTTTAGTTGACATGTTGATATATGGATGATGTTGATGTTTTCGTTTTTTTGCACGTATATATGGATGGACATGTTATATGATGAAATGTTGCATGTTGTGGGCCTGGTCTTGTGACATTGTTATATATGTATCTGATGAGTTGGATCCAAATGATGAGTTTTTGGTTTTGTGTAGATGTGACTTAGTTAAAGGTTTGGTTTGTTTTTGTAAAATAGATGATGTTTTGGACATTGTAATGATATGTGTGGTGGATGGAGAAATATGGATAATGGTGTTGTTATGCAGGAAAAAGGGTGGGCGGCGCGACAAAAAAATTAGGTAGAAAATGAAGAAAAAGAACCATGTTGTAAAAAGATAGGTCTATAACCGATATCGGTTAGGTAACCGACGTCGGTAGATAGTAGGACCGATATCGGTTACATAACCGATACCGGTTATTTAGGTATGAGCTTTTCTAAAAATAAAAAAAGCTAGGGTGTGGCAACTTAAGTTCTAATTTTGAGAGCCATGCAAGAAGTTAAATACGCGAACGCGATGCTTTTTGATGACTGAGACATGTAAATTGCATGAGAGATTTGAGTGATTAGGAGTAAAGAGACAGGGAAAGTGATTGTGATCTGAGATTCAGAAGACAGAAAGACAGGTTTGAAAAAGGTGGTGATAATGGTAGAAACGAGGAGAAACATCCAGCAGGCAGGGACAAGAGGGAAGACAAGGGCCACCTCAAGCTACTGCAACCCAAGAGGTAACGTTTTGTTTGTAATTTGACTACTGCATGTTTTGGGAATAAGCTGGGGGAGAGTATGTGGGTAGATATGAGAAAGAAAAGATGATAACAAGGGGTATAAATGGGGTGAGTGTTACATGGTAGGTAATCAAGGGTTTCAGGTATGTCTGTGTATACAGAAAGGAATAAACTAGCAATTTATTGTCATAGGTGGTTGTTTTAGGCAAGGTGTATGAAAGTAACAGGGACCGATATCGGTTAGGGATAATCGTTATCGATTACTAAACCGGTACTGGTTAGCTGTAAACGATACCGGTTGCTGAGTAGGGATTTCCAGAATTTGAGAAAAAACCCGGGGGGATTGGAGGAATTGAATGGTTTTTTTGTTATTTCGATGTATGCAGGTAGAGGGTAGGGTTGAGGATGAATGATAGGTGTACCAGCGCTGTTGTCACGAATCCGAGTGGATGTAACGCCAACTGAATGGACATTGATAAATCGGTTTGGGGTTAAGTGGAATCCGCTATTATTCACGAATCACACGTAACCATGCTATGTTACAGGCGTTGATTGAGAGATGGAATCCTAAGACAAATACCTTCTATCTGCCAACAGGGGAAATGACAGTAACATTGGAAGATGTGTTCCGTATTTTGAGACTCCCAATTACAGGAAAACCAGTATATCAGGCATTACCTAGTGCGGCACGGGGAGCGATAACAGCAGTATTTGGTCCATACGCACGAGACTTAACACAACGAGGTTTGTCATTTACGTATGGGATAATGTATGCAGCACATCCTGAGGAGACAAGGTTAGCAGTAATATTAATGATAGCGGTAGGGTATTATGCATTACCGAGGGCGGATGGGGGAAGATTTCCAAATGCATTGATGTGTGTTATTTGGGAGATGATAGAGAGTAACGTGACTTTTGCATGGGCACCTGCATATTTGGCGGAGCTATACAGGGGTTTATGGGCTTGTAGGTGAAATCACAGAACGACACTGGGTTGTTCATACTTATTACACTGTTGGGCCTATAAGCACATTGTTTGTGTGCGACCAATAGGCCGACCCATCCAGTCAGGAGGGACCGGAGTACAGAGCTTGGGATTCAGACGATGGGTCCAAACAGAAAAAGAGGCAAGATCCCAGGCTATGACGGGTGACATTGAGTATTATAGGCAGGTATGGGAGAGGGTGACGATTGCGGATATCTGTTGGCGGCCTTACGGGAACTATATGGTAACAGAGAATATAGCTGAGGAGTTGAGGGGTGTAGAGCAATTGAGGTGGATCGCAGGGCACAGGCCAGGTGAGTATGAGAGGATTCCTCTAGATCGTGTGCGGCGATAATTTGGATTTGTGTAGGATATACCTCATGCTTATAGACCCTATAGGAGGATCGATGCAGAGGCAGTATTCTCACCTCCCCAGCCAACACCTCCAGAAGGGCCTGAAGAGGTAGCAGCCGATCGCAGGGTAATGGATGCAGGAACGACAGAGGCCTATAGATTATGGTGGGTAGAAGAACTGCGAGGTGTACGTGATCATCCTGACATAGCGGTGATTACAGCAGAGAGGGATCGTCTGCAGCATTTGGTTCAGCAGCTCCAAACGCAAGTGAATGAGACAAGAGGATTGTTAGTGGTTACGAAGTCACGGGCGGAGAGACTAGAGGCTGGAGTCCTCCATGCGAGAGGGCGTATTCATATGTTACAGGAGAGATTGGCAGATTAGTGGGCGGTACCAATAGCCGTGGTACCACTGAGGACAGAGAGGCCTATCGAGAGGGGTCGACGATCGCGATCATCTCCTAGTTTAGGATAAGGCGTGAGGGTCTAAATAAATGTTAGCAAGGTATAAGAATAAATAAGAGTACCGACCTGTGTGTCGATGATAGAGAAGATGTATTTGTTTAACATCTAAATAAAATGAGATATGTATGTTGATTTGAGTTATAATAATAAGAATGTTTTCGTTTTGACTTTCGGTGTTTTGAAAAAAGGATAAAGAGGAATGTGATTAAATAGAAATACACAAAAATATTTATATTTACCACACATGATAGGTTATGGTAGGGGATCGTCGAGCTAACCTTGGGAGACCCCATGTCTCCGAAGTGCTGCCTACATAGCCCTTTGCACAAAGCAAGGAGGGGCCTCAGACCGTTGTAGTTCTCCCTTAGGATCAGGGAGAGGTGAATTCAGGCAATTTGGTACGGTTTAGGCAATTGGTTGATTGGTAAGAATATTGATATTAATATTGGTAAGGTAAGGTTGTTGGTGTCGGAAATGAATTGGTGATGTTGTAAAAGGTATAAGGGAAGTGAAAGTTAGCCTACCCAAGTGGTAGGGAACCATGTCCTGATTAAGATCAACACACAATCCTAGATGCGAGGCAAAGCGGAAAGAGTGCTCCGTAGGTGAAAAGAGCTAAACAAACCACCAAACGTAGAACGAGCTTGAAGCCCTAGGTACCGTGCATATACGAGAAGTCCATAGGTGAAAAGAGTTGTATGATCACAATATATCGGGTGAACGTTACGTCCCTTGAGTTGAAACAAATGGTGAGGTGAGGTGGATGATATAGCTAAGGTACAGAGAATGTATTACAAAGTGAGTGTTCTGACGAAAGAGAACCTACCCTAAATAGACAAGTCCATGACCCAAAAAGTTCTTTTGAATGAGGCCTTTATTTTACTGAATATAGACTGATCGATGTGGGAAGTCTACAAGGGATATTGATTGTGCTATTCTTGAGGTCTTCACGAAGCTGATCAATGCGAGAAGCTTCTGATAAAGGCTGACTGTGTATAGCTGTCCTTCGAGGGAGCAGTCTATTTATAGTAGCAGATATGATTTTAGTGCATAGTTGTCCTTCAAGGGAGCAGTCTATATAAAATAGCAGCAATAATTTTGCATATAGCTGTCCTTCGAGGGAACAGTCTATATATAATTTAGATAGCTAGATGTTCTTTTGGCGTGAAGCATCTAGTTTGGTAGGAAGTTTGACTCAAGAAAATCCCATAAGAATACCGCTTATTTTAATACTTTGAAGTCATGGACTAGACTAAAAAGGGGAAGGCATCGTTTAGGTGAGGTGAGAATCAAACTATGTGAGCTTGATTTTTATTATGAGGTGTAGGAAACGAAGTGCATGTGGTGGTATGTGAGCTCAAGGGACGAGCGGTAGGTAGATAAGAAGTGATATAACACTAAATTCAATAGTAGAATGATCGAAGATGCAAGGCATTAAGGGGTTCAGGCTCAGGCTTACCATTAAGCGAAGCTAAATGATAAGTGCCTGATCCATAGGTGTGAGTGATTATGTAAGGCCCAATCCAATTAGGAGCAAATTTTCCACGTTTGCTCTTTTCTAGTTTGGTGACATGTTGATTCTCTTTGAGAACAAGATCACCAACCTTAAAGGTACGCTCATGAAGTCGCTTATCATAAGCACATTTGATGCGTTTTTGATAGATTTGAAGGTGATCAAGAGCTGTAAGACGACATTCGTCAAGGAGCTCCAATTGGGCTAACCGCTCTTGGCGGAAATCATCGTTGGTGAGAATATCCTGAAGAGATATTCTAAGGGAGGGTATTTGTATTTCGAGAGGCAAAACAGCCTCGGTACCATATACCAAAGAAAAAGGTGTGGCATTAGTAGAGGTACGGATGCTAGTACGATAAGCCCAAAGGGCAAAGGGGATGTGATCGTGCCAATTTCGTCTGGACTCATTGACAACTTTCATGAGGATTTTAGTTAGGGTTTTATTAGAGGATTCAGCTTGTCCATTTTCTTGTGGATAGTAGGGTGATGAGAAGCTGAGTTTGATACCAAAGTTGTCACAAAGGTCTTGCAACAACCTATTTTTGAAATATTTTCCATTATCTGTAATCAGGCGATGAGGAACACGAAAACGACAGATAATGTGGTGGTTAATAAACTCTACAATTTTTTCTTTTTTAGTTGAAATGAGTGGAATAGCCTTGACCCATTTTGTGTAATATTCGGTTAATGTGATAATCCATCGGTGACATTGTGAAGAGGACGGGTGAATCTCACCAATAAGATCTAAACCCCATTGTGAGAAGGGCCAAAGATCTCGAGTGACCTGGAGCGGGTGGCTAGGAGTATGTTGAAGGTTGGCATGTTGTTGACACATAACACAACGCTTAACATATTCGTAGTAGTCGTTATTGAGAGTAGGCCAATAATAACCAAGGAGAAGGATTCGTTTGGCCACGGCAAGGCCGCTAAAATGTCCACCACAAATACCGTCATGGACTTGTTGGATGGTATGGGTGATCTCCGCACCGGTGAGACATCGAATGAGGATGCCATCAAAGCCACGTTTATAAAGGAGTCCCCCCATAACTACATAATGAGAAACGCGTTTAAGAAAATCACGTTTACCAGTACTAGTAAGGTCAGATGGGAGAACAGAGGTTGTAAGGTAGTCGTGAAATTGGTGATACCAAGTATCCTGTGAATTAGCAGACACAGTTTTTATCATACAAACTACAGGGGTTGAGTAGGATGGGGCAAAAAGTTGTTGGACCACGATGAATAATTTAGAGTCAGTTGGTGAAGCTGGAATTTGCGAGGCTAAGCAAGCCATAGTATCCGCAAATTTGTTAGTGGAGCGGGGAATGGTTTGGATAGAATAGTGAGTAAATAAGGCTAGAAGTGAGTCCACGTAGTATTTGTATTTTTGAAGTTCCTCATTTTTACATTGGTAGATGCCCATAACTTGATTGACTACCAATTGAGAGTCGCCAAAAATATTGATAGATTTGATACCTAAGTGTATCGCAACTTGGAGACCCAGAACAAGGGCCTCATATTCCGCTGTATTATTAGTGCAGGGGAAATCAAGCCGGAATGAAAGAGGCATAGGTTCAGCATCAAGAGGGATGAGAACAACACCGGATCCTCCGCCGCATTGGCATTTAGATCCATCGAAGAAGAGGGTCATTTGATACGACTCTTCCCCGAGTGAAAGAGTGGCGATGAGTTCGTCGGGGAATATAAAATTGGTAAATTGTTCCCCAGGTGAAGGGGCTTCCGCAAGTTGGTCTGCGATGGTTTGTCCTTTGATTGATTTCTGGTGGACGAACTCAAGTTCGAGGTCGGCGAGGATCATGAGCCATCGGGCGATGCATTGGTTTAGATGAGGTTTGGCATACATGTAATGGATGGGGTCTGTGTTGGTGATGACGAAAGTTTTGTGATTCAGAAGGTAGTTTCGGAGCTTGGTAGCCATGAATGATAGGGCTAGGCACAACTTTTCTACATGTGTATACCTAGTCTCATAATCCACCAAAGTACGACTTATATAATAAATGGCTTGTTCTCGATTTTCAGAGTCACGATGTGCAAGCATGGCCCCTACAGCGTGGTCAGTGGCGGAAAGGTAAAGGTAGAAAGGGTGGTCGTCTTGAGGTGGGATAAGCACGGGTGGCTGCAAGAGATAAGTTTTGAGAGCTTCAAAGGCTTGGTGGCACTCTTCACTCCATTGAAACTCAATGTCCTTTTTAAGGAGGTGATGGAAAGGTTGACATCGATCCGAGAGTTGGGAGATGAAACATCAGATAGATTGTAACTTACCTTGTAAGCTACGCAATTGTTTGAGATTAGTAGGTGGGGGCATTTCTATGATAGCTTTGACTTTAGATGGATCGACCTCAATGCCACGCAAAGAGATGATAAAACCAAGAAGCTTTCCCGAAAGGACACCAAAGACACATTTCTTTGGTTAAAGACGGATAGAATATTGTAACAGGTGATCAAAAATAATGGTTAAAACATCGAGATGTTCACTGCGATGTTTAGACTTGCCAAGAAGATCGTCGATGTAATCTTCAAGGATAGTGTGCATAATGTCATGAAAAATATAGGTCATAGCCCGCTGATAGGTTGCACCAGCATTCTTAAGGCCAAATGGCATTACACGGTAACAGAAGGTTCCCCAAGGAGTTATGAAGGCAGTTTTGTGTTGATCGGCAGGGGCAACCAAAATTTGGTTGTATCCTGAAAATCCATCCATGAGAGAAAGCATTTCATGACCCGCAGTGAGATCAACAAGTTGATCAATACTTGGGAGGGGGAAGTCATCCTTAGGGCAAGCGAGGTTAAGATCCCGGAAATCCGTGCATATCCAAAGTCCCCCCGTCGCTTTAGTGACAGGTACGATGTTAGAAATCCATTGAGGATAGTCAATAGGCAGAATGAAGGAAACAGAAAGGAGTCGTTGGAGCTCCTCTTTGACCAAGAGGGCAATGCGTGGATGCATTTTTCTCAATTTCTGTTTAATTGACTTGGAATCGGGTTTTAGTGTAATGTTATGGACAGCAATGTCAGGATCAATTCCTGGCATGTCAGCGTAGGACCAAGCGAAAGCTTGGTTGCGAGCACGGAGGAAAGTAGTAAAGGTGACTTGTTCTGATGCGTTAAGGGATTGTCCGATCTTCACAATGTGAGGATCCTCCTCTGTGTGGATGTTGATTTCTATTGTAGATTCGTTCAGCATGGTTTGGGTTTCAGATGGTAAGGCTCGTTGAATATAAGAGTCATCCGCGCCAAGGTAAGCGAGGATGGAGTCATCATCCTGGCACTCAACAACGTTAATTGAAGGCGAGTCCTCTTCGATCATGTCTGGATATAGAAGGGGGATAGAAGAGGGGTCCTCATTATCACGTTGATAAGTGAGAGGGCCTAAGAAGATAGCATTTATGAAAAAAAAAAAAAAGTTAGGAGGGATAGATTCGTGATCTATCGACTCAGTGGGTGACGATGGCAAAGTGGGTGATGATGGTTTGTTAGGGGTAACGTCGTTCTCTTCCAGAAGGCAACTGTCACAAGGTTCTTTCGATGTAAGTGTTTCCGGAAATCCGAGACCACTACGATCATTGTGTTTGCGTGTGGTGATGGGGATGAGCGTATGTCAGCCTTGTTCATAAAGACCAAAACCAAAGCCTTTCCAAGCACAGCGAGTCAAGAAGGTGAGGGTGAAGCGACGATTTGTCAAGTACTAAAAATCGGATTGGAAAGGAACCACACCAAGAGGAGGCTCAGGGGAAATGGAAGATGCGTTGACACCCCCATACGTTAGGTTAGTGCGGTAGTGAGGTGGTTCGTAGGAGATTACTTCCCCCACATGACGGTCATAGTTAGGATGGGCATGTACCTGTCCGTACTCCTGTGGGGTATGGAAAGAACTAACGTTATATAGGTGATACTCCCCCAGCGTAAGACGCTGAAAAACATCTACTAAGGGGTCCGCAGTTGGGATGTTAGCTGCGGGAAGGGAAGTGGTTTTTACGATGGTGGTTTCATCAGTTGAAGGCATAGGCGCAGTTGAAGTGGATGGTTGAGGTACATTTGAAGAGGATGGTTGGGTTGAATGTATGGGTGTCTTGATTG
Source organism: Taxus chinensis (assembly GCA_019776745.2). Lineage (NCBI taxonomy): Eukaryota > Viridiplantae > Streptophyta > Pinopsida > Cupressales > Taxaceae > Taxus > Taxus chinensis. The sequence goes on from CM034150.1 coordinate 37,744,710, forward strand.
GTATAAGCACATCGTTAGGGCGGTATAACATATTGCAGGTTTTAAAGGGGGGAGGATCAGCTTTTACGGTGTAGGACTTCCCCTCGTACTCAAATTTTATGCATCTATGTAATGTTGAGGGAACGCATCCCATGGCCCGGATCCAAGGACGACCCAGCAATATATTATATTGGAACTCTCCCTCAAGGACATAGAAGAGTTCGGGTAAAGTACGTGGTCCTACCCAAATGTTGAGGATCACGGTGCCTAAGGTAGAGGTAATAGCGTCATTGAATGACCGCAACATGATGGGGTTGGCACACATGTAGCTAGAAGGGATATTCATTTGTTGAAAAGCTTTTGAAGAGATGATGTTTAGGCTAGCACCCCCGCCAATCATAACACAACATACACGAATGTCCCAGACGTAAGCTGAGATGAACAGGGCAGGGTCAGGATCTTCTGTACCAAAATCGACAATTTCATCTTCAGAGAAACTGACTGCAATAGCTTGTGGTACAGAGACAGAAGTGGTTGGGACGGTGGGTTGTTTGGTGAGAGAGGCAACGTGATTTGGTGTTAGAATGGAGGCAACAGGCAGGGTTTCATTAGGTAAGACCTCGATCCCCTGAAGAATTTCAACGAGAGCTTGTCGATGAGATTCAGAAGTCTGAATGAGATCATATAGTGTCATTTTTAAGGGTGATTGGTGAAGTTGTTTAATCATGGCTCGATGGGCGGCTCCATTAGAGACGGGGTAAGCAGGTCCATGAATAACCACTTTAGGTGGTGGTGAAATCGGGATGTTGGACGGAGAAGGACAGGACGCAGATGTGCCTTCTTTCGCTTTCTCATTGTTTTTTTGCACTCGAGTAGCAACAGTAATCATATTAATCTCGTATACCGGAGATGAAGAAGATGATTGGGATAAATCATGGTCTTCAAGAGGTGGGGTTGCAATAATGATAGACTGTGGTGAGGCAGGGATAGATGGTATAGGAGAGGGAATTGAAGCTAAAGGTCTCTCCCTTCGTAAGTTGTCTTTCTTAACCTTTCTATCTGGGAGAGGTGACTGATGAAGGATGGTTTTTAAAGCTTTGCATCCCTCCACATCATGTCCTGGTGTGCGGTGATAAGCGCAGATTTTAGACTCATCATAACCTATAGGCCGAGGTTTAGACGGGTCATAAGGTCTAAGTGGGGGTAGGGAAATGGTTGCATTCTCTACCAACATGGCAAGGATTTTAGCGTAAGATCCTTTGAGTGGGTAAAAATCGGAGGAGGATGAGGGTATTGGTTGTGTGGGTTTCGGTAATGTTTGGGCGTGGCTGGTTCATATGGGTGGTGGTTTAGCCAAGGGGTGTTGACACGTGGTTTTCACTAAACGTGGTTTCTTTGGCGCAGGAGCTACGTTCGGCTGGTTAGATGATGAGGCTACAGATGACATGGTAGCGGGAAACAACCACGGAGAAAGGGGAGTGACAGAAAATAAATCCTTTGATGATGGAGTTTGTTTAGGGTTGATGGGTGGACAGGATACGTGGGGTGATAATGTTGATATACCCTTAGATCCCTGTATGGGTGCAGAAGGCATAGGTTGTTTTGAAGAAAACGCAGGAGGTATGATATATTGGTGCAAGGTGGAAGGATGAGGTCCCAATATGGAAGGTAGGTATGACGATGATGGTTTTGATTGTGATAGAGGCACGGATTGAGCTTGTCTTCTAGGTGGCGGGGCGGCTTTATTCTTGGATAAATCTAGTCACTTAGGCGGGTGTGTTAGACTGGGTATGGGTGAGGTCCCAAGCGTAGGGGAAGATTTGGCTAAGTTAATAGAAGTGGACGAGGCATTTGGTAGAGGTGAGGGGGGTGAAGGTGACAACATGGGCATTTTAAGCTTCTGTAAACACTTCGGGTATATGGTGGAGGTCTCAGGATTGGTCATTTGCATTTGAGTAGAATATGGCGTACTCAAACGTTCCCATAGGGCCTGTCTATCTTCTGTGGAATGACAGTCCTCACGTGTGAATGTGAACTTTTGTACGGAAGAAAGGTGGGTTGTGATTCCAGTCCACTATGGGTGTGATACAGTGAGTAGATGAGGCACTGTATCAATATATGTTAAGAGGTGAACCGGTCGTTGAAAAGATTTAGGCGATGAAGAACTAATAGGTAAGAGGGCGTGTTCGAGAGGATCCGTCATGGTTAAAGAATTTGGTAATGTCGGTGCAAGAGATTTCTCGTCTAAGGATGTCAAAAGGAGTGGCGTACCTTCCTCTTGTGCAACAAGAGTGGTAGAAGGGGAAGTCTGGGAAATAGATAGATTAGATAACATCTGTTCGCAGTCTTGTAGGGATGTGGTATAAGCAGACTCATCGATGGGAAGAGGAGTCTGGGCAGTTAACTCCTTTATGGGTAAAGGAATGATTTCACTTTGGCTTGATGGTGGTAAAGGAGGTTCGGGCTCCTGTGTTAGTGAAGAGGCTTGATTCAAAATTTTCTCGATAGAGGCTTTGGGCTGGGTATCAAAGACTGCATGGATCTCATGAACACTCTCCTCGACTAAGATATCTTGGTTTGTGTTACTGTTGGGAGAGTGATTCGGGAATGGTTTGTTGAAGATTTTCAAATTTCGGTTGGCAGGGGCATTAGGATTATCGAGGGTTATATCCCCTGCGTCAACCATTTCCTGCACTATGTTTTTCAACATCTTGCAGTTCTCATGACTGTGTCCCTTCACGCGGTGGAAGTTACAGAAGTCATTTTATTTGTACCAGGAAGGTATGGCACGAGTGGAATCAAACCCGGAATGAGGTTTAACAGGAGGTAATGTAATGGCTCCTGCTTTGAGCAATTTTTCCAATATCACACCATATGTTTCTCCCAAGGGAGTGTAGTTGATGGGCTCTGCTTTATACTTATAGGTGGTTTTTGGTGGGGCATTAGACGGTGTTTGAGATTTAACCATCACCGCGTGGACAGCTCCTTTTGATTTAGAAGAATTGGACGCGTGAGGAGTGGTGGTATTTGGTTTATTGGTAGAATCAGGAGTTCGGAAATTGGGGTTTTTGTTACGCAACCGCAATTTCTCTTCCTCTAAGGCTCGAATCTCTAGTTTTCGAGCCATAGTAAAGGCTTCATCGAATGTACGGAAAGTTTGAATTTGGAGAGTAGGAGAAATGTGCTTAGCACATGCCCGCGTGAAAAGTTCGATAATTTCAGTCTGAGGCAAGGCATATGTAAGTTGGTTGATAAGGCCGCGCCATCGTCCGACGAAATCTGCGATAGATTCGTCTTCGAATTGTCGAATGGCATAAAGGTCGGTGATGGATACTTTCTTAGCAATGTTAATGGAGAAGTGATCCAAGAAAGATTGGGCTAGTTGGTTAAAAGAGAAGAATGAGTGCTGGGTTAAAGCACTGTACCACTCCAAGGTAGGTCCTGATAAGGACATGGGAAAGGTGCGGAGTAACAAGGCATCATCATGGGCAATCAAATAACAAGCATGTCTAAATGATCGCAAGTGTTGTTGAGGATCCTCTTTACTATTAAAACGAGTAAATTTTGGTAGTTCCCATTGAGGAGGATATGAGTGAAGGGGAATAGAAGGGTGAATGGGCTCCCGAAAAACTTGCTCGTATGTCAAGGCGCTATGACTTCCTGAAACAGAAGCCTCTAGGTTTTGCATTTTGTCCATCATTTGTTTAATTAGATCAGTAGTTGGATGAGATGATGGTGTGGTTGTGGTAAACGGAGGCAAATTGGGCCAAGGACCACCACTGGACAATGGTGGGGTTAAGTGTTGATAAGCTATGGAGGATGAATATGTTAAGGCGACAGAATAGGGATGTCCCATATAATGTGTTGAGGTTACTGGATACGTGTATGGGAATGAAAAGGTAGGCGGAGCTTGAGAAGGAAAGCTCATGTGGATAGGTGGCAGAGAGCAAGTCATGAATGGAGTAGTCTGCAAGAGAGATGAGGTAGGGGCAGTCGGTGGTAATGATATGTGGGGTCCAAGATTAGCCAAAGAAAAGCCAATCTGAGTCGTATGAACCTCTGAAGCTGTCGGATTGGGAGATGGGGCTAAAGGTGCCGGAAGCAAGGTGGTGTTATCAGGCGGAGTTGGGGGGCTAAATGAGCAGCTATACTAATAGGCATTCCAACAAAGAGCTGACCATCAGGCATACGATCAGGGGCATGAGACAAATAGTATTGTACAGCACTAGGATTAGCATCCAAAAATTTGGCAAAGTCCTTGTCTCCTACAGGAATTTGGGGGATCTCACTGGTGTCTGTAGGATTCCCCACAGAATGTGAAGGGGGTGATTCAGGGAAAGAAACAGAGCAAGCATGTGAAACCATGGCGGCGACTTGCTTTCGAGTGATAATAACCATAGACAGGTGTTCACAGTAGGGTTTCAATCTATCCAGAACTGAAACAGCCTTAGAATGGTGAAATTGGCAGGTTGCTGGTTTGTCAGGGGTTGTAGAAGACAGTAACCGATATTGGTCTAGTATCCGATGTCGGTTACACTATAACCGATGTCGGTCAGGTAACCGATGTCAGTGTAAGAATTCTGGGCTAACAAGATATAAAAAGGCTGCTAATTTGATTTTTAACAACGTTTAGTAGATGTGTCCAATTATTGATCACAGAAGACAGAGTATGAGAAAGAAAACAGAACTAAAAACAAGCAAGATGCACACACAAATCCAGAGATTAACCCTAGGGTTAATTTTAATTATCGTGGGCTTATGCCTTTAGATGTAGAATGATGTGAGAATCCTAAACAAGAGACTTAGGGGAAATTTCAAGTTGTTTTGGCTTATAAGGTTACCTCAATCGAGCGGAGGAATACCGCGGAAAAAAAAAGGGATGTTTGAGCTGTTGTGTTAATTGTGAAGTGATTCAGTATGTGTTGTGCAGTGAATGTAAGATTAATTTCCTATCAATACCATGGAGATCACCCCCACATGTACGACCTGTTACTTAATCTACGTTCACTAGAATTGAAAAAACAACAAGCAGGAATGCAATGCACGTGTTTTAAACCCAAATCGAAAATTATGTTCGATGAAGCAAGAGAGATGACTTTCAATAATGCGAAGACTAGGAAAGCCAGAGCAAATTCTTTTACCAAAATAATACAAAACCTTATGAATATCTTTAAAAGCAGAAAACAGCAAGTATGCTTCCTAAAATGAAAATAAGCAAGAGAAGACAGAAACCCAAGATGGGTCCCACCGGGCGTGCCAAAATGTTTCACTCGGAATGTTTCGGCTTCTAGGAATAGAGTTGTTTCTATCCTTTCGTTCCTTTTAGAAACAGATAAGGTTAGGGGCTAGGAGGAATACCTGTTAGAATGTCGAGATGGTGTGCGTGTACCGTAGAGAAAGATCAGGCTGATTGCGAAGAACTTCTTTTTGTCTTGGAAGGACTACCTGTAAATAAGAACACAAGACCACAAGATTTTGATTAGACAATAAATGAGGGAAACTACCTTGGGCCCAGGAAATATAAAACTTCCTTTCGAAGGTGGTCAATTTCCCTGCTAATATGAATTAACACAAATGACTGCAAAATATCAATTAGATTACTTGGTTGAAACGGGTAGGAGAAGGCTGGTTTCTGGTTATAGTCAGGGTAACCGATACCGGTTTCTGGTAACCGACGTCGGTTGGGCCTAGGACCTTCTTGATAGCTATGGTGTTTGTAAGGCTGGTTTATGGATGATATTAGGAAATGAGATGATGAGAGGTAAAAGAATGACAGTTAGATGCAATGGCATGTTGGGTAGTGGATTCAGAAACGGATTTAGGAGGACTATGATTCAAAGAGCATAAGAAATGTTATAATAGAGGACATGCAAGATGTGACTTACTGGTTTTGACAAAGACGCAAGTTGATGTCCTTTGCTGCAAACACTTCTGGTTTCTTCACTCGTCTCTGCTCGGTCAAGTTAAGATCTGGACTCTGTTTTTCACTCCCAATGATCTCTTTTGATTCAAAAATCATTCGACCCTGATCCCCAAAATGAAATTCCGATCCTTTGTTTTTGGTTTGGGGAGCCCATTTACAGGGAACCGATGGCGGTTGCGTAACCGACGGCGGTCGAGTAGGAACCGGCATCGGTAAGGAAAAAGTAGGCTAATTTTAGTAAAATAGCCCACCTTCCCTGCTTTTCTCCCAAGAGATCAATCGCGGGCTTGGTCAAGTGGCTAGAAGGTCAGTTTTGGGTGTGAGTAAGGAGGCATTAGTTATGGATGTGAGTCTAGACCAAGTCATAGGTCTTAATTAGGTTAGTTTAGGGTTGGGGATAGGTCATGATGAGGTGGCAAAATGAGGTGGTAGGTAAGGTGATGTGGATTTATCAATTACAAGGTAATTAATAAATAATTGTGTAAGGTTTAGGTGATGAGGTTAAGTTGCGAGATGAGATGCGGGTCACAAGGGGTCGTAAGACACAAATTTGGTGTCTACAAGAAAAATTCTTTCGGGATTTCAAAGTCTTGGCGCTAGCCAAAGTGGACAACTTTCAAGCGTTACTTGGGCATGCCTAGTGTTATAAGAACAATTTTGACCTATGGTTCAACAAAGGGTACATAATTTTTGAAAACAAGGATGAACGGGTTATCATCCCCTTAACCGATGGCAAGTTAGCACCCTATATTGAGCCCTTTGGAGAATAATTTCTTGATAGAATTTATGTACACTCTATTAAGGACCCTAAGGTGATTCACCCTACAGATGGAGTTATTCAGTTTGAAGATGCTTAGTCCATGATTGATACAACTAGTGTGACATGTGAAAATTTGATGCACAGGACTTATGAGTTAATTTGGTGACAATTAAAAGGCTCAATTATAAGGGTGAAAAAGGCGTGCACTCAGTAAAGTTCACGTAGGAGGAAAGAATTTACCAAGTTATTCTAGAGGAGCCAACCCTGATAATTTCTTGCGAGAAATGGAGGCTCAGTGGAAAAATGAGATCAAAATAAGAGGGATGCTCAGCTATAACATTGCTTAGGACCATAATGCGTGTTTATGGGTGATACATTGCGATAGCCTTCTAAAGTGGTGCAAGGTAAGAATTGTGTTATCTGTTGGGTTTACCCAGAGCAATGCACCCACTATCATACAAGACTACCATTGGGAAGGAACCCGCCTTATTTTGCATCCAAGCATGGATGGAAAGAACGTGGAGGCATTATTAACATTCTTTATGGGTGTATAAGTTGTACTCCACCTTATAAGGTTGTGCAGGCACATGGTACATTCACTCTGAGATGTCGCCGTCAGATAGGAAATTGGTAAGATTTTATAGTTGACCTCCTTCAAGATTTTGAATATCAGAAGTACTAAACTATCAGTGCATATAGCGTTGCAAGTTGTTTAACACCTTACGATGGGAGATAGTGTCATGGCGGAGGATAGAATACTAGATTTATTGGGTGAGCCTGGTTTGGAATTGCACTTTGATGAGGAAGATTCATAAGAGGTGCAAATTGAGCGTGCATGCATGGAGAAAGAGAAGGGAAAGATGGTTTATGTGATAGATGGCAAAGAGATGGAGAGTTTGGATGTTAACCATACTAAAGGTATGTGTAAAGTTATTGATAGTGCTGATGAGAAAGAATGCGCCTACCATGAACCCCTAAAAAAAAGGTTAAAATTGGTTCGAAGATGAAACCTAAGGAGGGTACTATTGGAGACTATTGGTCAGAGAAGGAGGTTTCATAGATCATTGATCTATTGCATAATTTTTAGGATTTATTTCTGCATGAGTAAAATGATCATAAGGGCATTCACCACTCCTTGGGAGAATTGAAAATCAAGTTAAAAGAAGGTGCACACCCAATTCAGAAAAGACCTTACCGAATGAATCCAAATATTTGTGTCAAGGTTAAGGAGGAAATTGAAAAAATGATCTCATCAGGAATAATTGAGTTTGTGGAAGAATCATAATGGATAAGACCCATGGTCATAAGCATTAAGAAGGATGGGAGGATAAGCATCTATGTTGATTACAAGTATTTTAATGTAGTATGCACCATTGACCCTTTTCCAACCCATTTTACTGAATAAATCCTAGAAGGAGTAACTGGGCATGATATCTATTCCTTCACAGATGGATTCTCAGGGTATCACCAAGTTATAATTGCAAAGGAGGACCAGGAAAAGACAACTTTCACCACTGAATGGGGAAGTTTTACCTATACGGTCATGCCTTTTGGACTGAAGAATGAACCTGTTGTGTTTTTGCGCATATTAGTCTAGGCATTTCAGGATTTTATCCATAAGTTTATGTAAGTCTACCTTGATGACTAGATAGTTTATAGCACTAGTGAAAGAACAGTGTGATGATTTGAGGCTGATGTTTGAAAGATGTCAGCAGTTGAGGACATCCCTCAACATTAAGAAATTTCTTTTTTCTACTCCATTTGGGACCTTATTAGGCCATATCATATGTAAGGAAGGCTTAATGGTGGATCCTTACAAATTTGTTATTATTGTGGGATTGGGGGAGCATAAAATTCAAAGTGTAGGTGCACAGATGTTCCTTGGGCATATGGGATACTACCAGAATTTTATCGAGGGGTATGCCAAAATTGCCGCACCCTTGGATGAGTTACTAAAACAAAAGAGTGTATTTCACTGGGGAGAAGCAGCAGTAGAGGGCATTTTATACATTGATGGATAATCTCATCACTGCACCCATATTACACTTTCCTTCTTGGGATAAGTCATTCCATGTACATGTTTACACTTTAGGGATAGTGATTGGGGTAGTCTTAACACATCCTGGAGAAGGGATTGTTGACCACCCCTTGTGTTTTGCTAGCAGGAATTTAACACCAGTAGAACAGAACTACACTACTACTGGGAATGAAGCACTATCAATGATCTACGTGTTGCAAAAATTCAGGAAATATCTATTGGAAACACCCTTCATATTCTACATAGACCACATGACATTGAAGTACTTGGTAAACAAGCTTGTTTTACAAGGGCGCATATGTCGATGGGTCCTGTTGTTTCAATAGTTTGAGTTTATAGTTGTTTTTAAACCCGGAAAGAGTAACTTAGGACCTGACCATTTATCAAGGATTGATTCAGGACAGGACGCGTAGAGCATCAAAGATACTATGTCAGAATTTTATGTGTTTAGGTTGTAAGCACACGCCCTTTGACTTAAAAGATATTGTTGTGTTTCTCAAAATGGGTGTGTGGTGACCAGAAGGAATGAAGACTTAAGAAATAAAACAGTTAGACATACGTGTCGTGCCCTACATGTTAATCAATTGAGACTTATAAAAAATAGGTTGTAATGAGGTTTTGCATCGATGGATGTTAGAGCATGAGTGTGGTTACAATCACGGAGGAAGCACATGGTGGGATTATAGGAGGTTACTATGCAAGGAATGCCACCGCATGGAAGATTCTACTCGTATGGATTTGGTGGGAAAGTATCTACCAAGATTGTATTGAATTTTGCAAGGCCTATGACCATTTCCAGTGCCTTGGAAAGCTAGGAAAAAGAGATAAAATGCCCTTGAGACATATAGCCACCACATAACCATTTGAAAAATGGGAAATTGATTTTGTAGGACCAATTTAACCTATTTCAAGAAGGACTGGTTCACGTTATATCATTACTTGCACTGATTACTTAACAACGTAGGTAGAGGCAACACCTTTAAGGTATTGCATAGTAGGTGACAGTTGTTAGATTCTTATGGGAGAACATAATCAACTTGTATGGATGTCCTTTAAGTTTGACTAGTGACAGGGGTACACATTTTTTTAATGAAATCGTCAGGATTTTTTTGGAAAAGTTCATGGTGGCCCATCAAAATACCACCCCTTATCACCCCCAATCGAATGGAACTATTGAGGCCTTTAACAAGATACTAAGCCATGCCATGACCAAAATTTGTGATGTGGGAAGATAAGATTTAGATGACAAGGTATCAGTCGTTCTATGGGAATACCTGAAAAACCTACAAGAGATTGAACAAGGCCACACCATTTCAATTGGTGTTTGGCGCGGAGGCTATTGTACCAGTTGAATTTATGCTACCATCACTGTGTATTACACGTGCAAGAGGGTTAGCTGATGAAGAAACAATTCAAGAGTGCATGGAGAAGTTAATGTAGCTAGATGAAAAGTGATCACTTACTAGATTGAGTCAGAAGACTGAAAATGCATGAAAAAATCATGGCATGATCATCATATTAAAAGAAAACAATTTGAGGTTGGGCAGATGGTCTTGCTTTATGACTCCAAATTTCTGCACCATCCTAGGAAACTAAAAGTCCATTGGTTAAGGCCATATATCATCTCGTACATACTTGAGACACCTAAATCATATAACTCCAGTAGGATTTCCTTATTTTATGTTATTTTTTTGCATTAGTTGTATTTGAATGTGGATTGAAAACCTTATAAGAAGGACACTTCTTTCGTATCTAGCTCCCTCTAGGCAGTCCACCGACCTATATTATTAATTTTGTCCTGTGGTCTTGTTTTACATATCAAGTAGTTCTTCCTAAAAAAAAGGAGTTCTTCATAATCAGTTTGGTTGACATTCAACATGTGCACAACCTATTTTCTATTATCACAGGTATTCCTCCTTGCCCTCACCTCTTCTATGTTTTAGCTCTACTTTGCAGTGAAACACCTACTTAGTGTGATTTGCTAATTAAGATGGACCTATGAAGACCACTATTAAATAAAATTGGGTTGTTGCTACTTCACAATGGTGAAATGATCTCTCTAACAATGGCTACAAGGCCATATTAGATATTCCTCTACTGACCAAGCATTAATATTGGATGCAAAGATTGAGCAAGCTATTCCTATCAATGAAAGTAAGGATCTTGATCATATGTCTTATATGATTAATGTTATTTAAAACATGGTGTAAAGTATGAAGGTAGGATCTTAGTCCTTTTTATATCTTTCTACTTAGAGAAATTTTGCATCTTGGTGCATGTGGGACTAAAGGAAAAAGTATATTAAGGCTTGTTAATCATGATTATTGAAATGAACAAGTGATTAGCATGTGAGGTGCCTTAATTGACCAATTAGAATCAATTAAGAAGCTATGATAAGAGTTTTAAGCCTTTTAAGATGTATAGGAGGGAAATGGGGTGATTTTGAATGGTTGGAAGAGGGGCATTAACCAATAATAGGGTTCCAATTTATTGATCAGATATAAGGGTAAATAGGCTTAATTAGCTAATAATCGCTAATTGTATGCTCAAAAGAGGATAGTAACTAATGATGTGTCATCAGTTGGCATCCGGAATGTGATAGAGGTTAGTTAATAAAAAGGCATCATCAATTAATGAAAATAGAGGGAAATGTTAGTTAATTAGCGAAAATCACTAATTATAATAGAAATGGTAAGAATGAGGGTAATTAGTGCACTTTTAGCAATAAAATTGTGTAAGCGGAATTTTAGGTGTTTACATTTTCCCCTATTTGAGGTGAAGTAAGTGACGTCACTTTAAAAATAGTAGACAAGCATAAAAAAAGTAAATTTTGAAGAAAAATTAGTAGAATGAAGGATTCCCCCTTGAATTTCGATTGGGGTGATAGAAGAAGTCAATCGACGATCAAAAATTTTATAGAAATGTATAGAAGAAACAAGGTAGGAATAAAATTGATTTTTATTGCCCTAGGTGTTTTGGAAGAAAAATGTATAGTGATAAGACATGATAGTGAAGAATAAAGGAATAGCTTATACATCCAATCATTCAATAAACAACTCTACTTCATCATGTTGCTCGTGATTGACATCATTGACCCTTATTAAAATAAATGCATATAACAAAAGTGTAAAATAACATGAAAAGCTATAATACTAACATTTGTTCATTGATAAAAATGCGTAACTCCATGCAACATACATAATGCAATGTAAAACAAGAAAGTAAACCAACTAACATAAAAAACAAACTAGTACAATCACATATACTCAAACAAACAACATTCAAGACCATTCCACTAATGTTTTTGTTATCGAGCTTCATGTCCCAAATGTTCATGTTTTAACGACAAGGGTTTAAAATGGTGCCCCAAGCAAGGATACATGCGAGGGTAATAATAGAGGACATAAGAAGTCCCATGAAAAAGCATTCATGCGATATGAAATAGTCTTTGACAACTCATTATTGCACGGGAGTACCGACATAGTAAGCAAACTAGCATTGTTAATGGAGGTAGATCAAAATGATCCACGAGTCATTATGACAAGAACAAGAAAGGACCAAAGAAATATGTTTTGTAGGAAAAATTTCGATGTTCAAGGAAAATGCATTTGATACAGGTTTCAACAGTGTTTTACAAATTTTTGAGTTTTTTTGAATTTTTACAATTTTTTGGTTTTTTAATGATTTTACCAATGTTTTTGAAAAAATTTAAATTTTACAATTTTTTTGTTTTTGTGAATTTCTAAGAAGAAAATTATTTAGAATAATGACCATGTGTGTGGACATCACCAAAAAAATGTTAGGAAGTGAAAATATGCCTCAAGTACCAAAAAGGGTCACTAAGAGCAAAAACATGCCCCCATTGTAGCGAAAATGGGTGAAAATGATTATTTATTAAAAATAACGATCGCAACGAGTGTTTGTAAGAATCACGATGGTTCCATGGCACCATGGGGGGCATGAAAAATGTTTTGGGGGTTCAAAACAGGTATAAAGGCCAAACTACTGGAGGTAAAAACCATTGCGGTGAGTTATTTGATAGTTACCCTTATCAATTTTAGTGTGGATTTTCCTCTGACCTTGGAAAGGATTGGCATAATTTTAGAACCATAGACACCACACATATTGTATTTGAGACTACATGAGGCTTCTCAAGAACATCCCACAGGGACACAAAGAAAAAATTATTAATTTTGATTTCATTTAATGGCATTTAATGTAGTTAGAAAAGGGCGTGAAAGCCCCGACGTGGCCCTTGGGGCATATAAGCATGGTCAGGGGCATGTTGGTGCGGAGCAACGTCGGTGAGGCTGTGTCTATGTGAAAACAAGCATGCTGGAACAAGGAAGGTTTGGCTTCATAGCCACGTGCGTGAATGTGCTAAAGGAGGCACATTGGTGTCAAAATAAACGCACTAGCATTGAACTAGGGTTTGGGTGGGATAGGGGCGCGTATGCATGAAAACACAAGAGCTGGTTTGGGAAAGGGGGGGGCGTTGGCACTATGATGGGAATTCTGACATAAAACCTAAATCATGCATGGCTTTAGAAGAAATTTTAGGAGGGTTTCAGAAGAAATTATCCATGAATAGAAGAAGTTAATAATGAATAGACTAACTTAGATGATTTTTTATAGAATAAAATGAGATTAACAAGGTGTGATGCCTGATTTTGTATATTGGACTACCTAGGTTTAAGACATGGGAGTGGCATGGGTGATTATGAGCCTATGAGGCAACATTCTCATGGTGTGATCTCATCTTCCTAGAGATGACTCTTGACATTACAATGCTTTCATATGTGGCCCACATGCCATAGATTACTCTAGACCACAACCTGTTGATATCCTTAACTGAGAGATGGCAGAGTGAGAGTCAAATGTTTCACCTACCGATGGGTGAGATGAGTTTCACACTAGAGGATGTCTGGTATATTTTGAGATTATTGATTTAGGGTCAATTAGTGACTTACAATGGTGACCGCAACTATATTCTTCAGAGCATTATTGAGATGTTTGTTATAGTAGATATACCTCATCAGGCTATGTCAATTGATATTACCACATGTTTTGTTGATCACTGAATTTCACAAGCTCCAGTATATTTGATGGATCTTGTCAATGGCATTTTTACAAGACTGGTGCCAAATTCTCCCTTGGTCTGATTGTAGTGATACATGGTCTTATCAGCAGAGAGGTTTATTGTTGGGGGCAGTGTTTATTATCCCACTTATATTCGTATTTGCACTTGATAGAATATCATGATCAAAATATCATGGGTCCAGCAACATTGCTTCAGATATGGATTTGGGATCATATCACCATAGGGTGCTCACTAGGAGTATTACGAGCCAGGGATCTTGGCAAGCCATCCATTATGGGTTGGGTACCATTTGGAGAGGATATACACGGGCACACTAGAGACACACTTTATCATAGGAAAGTATTCGATGAGATTCAACTTCACATGATCACATGACAGCCATATACACTATATCAGTGGCCTAAGAATGTTGTTAAACTTAGCACAACGGCACTAGATCTTTTTATCATTGGGATTAGGGACCATATCATTGAGTGGTACATAGTGGATAGGGTCTAGTGGAAATTTTGTCTCATCCAAGTGATTCCTAGCGATGAGATGTGGTACGGGAATAGTTCTAGAGATACCTTTGACATTGGCCTCGGATTAGGTTATAGTGAGCACTGGACAACTTCACACAGGTGGTCCCACAACCTTGGGTTCAGCAGCCACAGATAATGGATCCAAGAAAGACTTTTTATTATCTGGGATGGTATGTTATAGTGTTGTTGTTTCAGTTTACTATACCACAGATAGCTATAAATGCAAGGGTTGTAGTAGCAGCATAGGGTCTATAGGGCTAGGATCTTAGACCTCAGGCATAGGTGGTTACACATGCAGCAGCTCAGGAAAGGGTATAGGAAGATCCGCAGGCACAAGGCTGGGGCAGATTAGGTTCCAACATACCAGTTCAAGGTCAAATGCTTACACATCCACAAGTATAGGCTCCACAGGTGCAAGCACCTCAGATGCCCCAGGTTCCACTATAGGTTCCCCTATCACCACCACATATGCATCCACCAAGTAGTCCACTAGGAGGTGGATGGGATCCTGTAGATATATGTGATGGAGGAGGTGGAGAGGATTTATATGGAGGAGATGGAAGATACAGATAGGGGACCCCACAACAGAGTCTTGTGGGGGAGAATGGAGAGCAGAGCATAGATTTCCCCATGCATCTCCACCTAGACAGGCTGCACAGAGTACAGTTGAGCTAGCTATATTGAGGCAACATTTACATCAGGTAGTAGCACATCAGCTTCAAGTTACTACTGAGAGGGATCAGGTGATAGAAGAGATGGATCATCTAGCTACCCAGATGCCTGAGTTACAGGCTGAGTTAGCTAGTGTGAGAGCGGAGTGTGATATGCTTCAGCAGGCAGGATCAGCATATGGGGTACAAGACTTAATACTGGAGAGTGTTTCTATTTCAAGTGAGGCTATATATTATAGGATATTATATCATGTAGTTTTCTTGGTAGGTTAGAGGGCTCTAGATTATATTCATCTTGCTAGTAGTAGGTCTAGATCTAGGTCACAAAGACCATCTCGATCTGTGAGATCGGTACAAATGCCTTCACTACAGTAGGTGCCGCAACTACATGGTCCACAATAGTCTAACCCATCACAGGGCTCATAAAAGATGCCACCTCCTAGGGGATCATAATAGATGTCACCTCATGGACATAGGCTAAGCAGTCCAGAGGTATGAGAGAGTTATGGTTGACTCTTTGTATTGTACTAAGTGTATCTCTTTTTGATGTATGCCTCGATATGAAGTTATATATTTGTATGGATGTACTTATGTACTATTTTTTATTATGCCTCATAATGAAGACATATTTTTTGTATAGATGCCCATGATGGCTCATTGTATCAGATGTATATCGAGACACATTGTTTTGTACATGGAAATTTATATTTATATGGATTTATGATGATGATGGATTGTGTTTACTTATTGTATTTGTTTTTATGAGATAGTATGTTTAATCCACATTTTTATTACGGTCTATGTTTTAGGGGGGGATAGAAGGTGATCCGTATTGGCCCTCTTAGTAATATTATATGGTGTTAGCTTAACATGCATGTTTTCATTTTCATTTTCATGATGATGTAGGTTAGCCTTTATTGATATATGATGTATAGATGTGATGATAGATGATATGATGATGAGATGACAACAAACTATACAAGCAAACAACAAGCACAAGTTAATAAAATATAATAAAGACAACATAGCTATATACAAGTATGCAAGATAAAATGAACTCAATATAATGCACAACAGATTAAAGTAAGACTTAATCCAAGAAAACAAATGAATTTAATTTAAATCACACAAGACAAAAAAGTAATACAACCAAAACTATGTACAAACCAACTAAAGTAAGAGAATTACTACTTTGTTTTTGTGGGACAATTTTACAACGTTTTTCATTTGTTTTGGTATTATCTCGAGATAATTTTTTATTATTTTTGAGTTTTCTACAAAACGCATTTGGAGGTTTTTATTTTCTCAACTAACATATTAGATTTTTTTTGGATTTTCAAAAAGTTATACAAATGTTTTTTATGTTTTCTAAAAATTTCCAAAGCTATGCACAAGGAAACAGAGAAATGTGGATGCCCCCAGCATTAGATGGGATGTATAAGAGAATAATGACATACGTTATGTGCAAGAAGTTGTGATGAAAAGGTGCCCCCTAGAATGAGATGGGAATATACAAAGGAAAACTTTTCACATACAAAAGTTAGGATCATTCAGATCAAGGCTAAGAGGGATAGGCTCAAAAGTATCTCATCCAAAGGTAAAGACTAACTCAGGATAAAGCTATCATAATCCTGGACCTAAAATTCTCGTGAACAATAGACCCTCTAATGGCATTGAAAACTGGTTTTCACCAAAGAACTTTTCCAAAGTGCCAAAATTGCATGGTTTTCACCTTTAGACATAGTGATTTCTCTTTTCTTTTTCTGTTTTATTATTTTTTGTTTTTTGTTTTTGATATTTTAGGGATCCCACACTTAAGCATAGAAATTATTAAGATGCATGTATTCATGGGTTCCCAAAGTTCCTAGCCTTATGAGTAAGCAAGCTTTTAGGCACTTGAACCAAACTTAGAAACCACAACCTATGGCCCCAACTAGTTAGACTCAAATTTACCTTTCTTTTCTCAGTACTTGGTGGTTTTGAACTGATTTTATTTTAGCACCAAGTCTCATACCTCAAATTGATGAGGTATCACTCTTTTTTTGTAACTCATCCACACTTGATTTTGATACACTTTAAGGTGATTAGGAAGTGAAGTCAGTTCTCATCTAATAGTTCCAACTCTACTAGTTGAGCTACTATGTAGTCCTCCTCTTCATTCAGGTAGTCTCTTATCTCTATACACAAAGAGGGGAGCTCAATCTCAAGAGGTAGTATGACTTCTATGTCGAATACTAAAGAATATGGAGTAGCACTTGTAGGATTGCATATAGATGTTTTATATGTCCAAAGGGCAGGGTGAATCTGTAAATGTCAGTTATGGCCTATTGTATTCACCATCTTCTCTATAATACGGACAAGGGTTTTATTAGATGCTTTGGCTTGCCCATTACCTTGAGGGTAATAGGGGGTTGAATACTTGAGAGTGATTTGAAAGCTTTGACACAACACTTTCATAGTTTTGTTTTTAAAGGACTTACCATTGTTAGCTACAATGGCAGAAGGGATGTCGTATTGGTAGATTATATCGTTCATTATAAACTTAGATAGTTGTGCACCTTTGACATAGGTAAGAGTAATATCCTCTACCCACTTTTTGAAATAATTGATGGAAGTGATAATGAATAGGCAGACATCAAAGGATGTAGGGTGAAGATTACCTATAAGATTGAGCCTCCACTTTGAAAAATGTCAAGGTGTTGTGATAGGATGTAATGATTATGCTGGTGTATGTATCAAATTGTCATGTTTTGACATTACAAACATTTATTTACATATTTGCAGCAATCATTCTCCATGGTAGGCCAATAATAGCCTACTCTGAGTATCTTCTTAGTTAAGAAAATTTTGTTTGTATGGGCCCAGCAGATGCCTTTGTGCACCTCCTTAACTGCTAGGATGGATTTTTTTGAATTGAGACAACATAACAAATTCCCGTCATAGCCTCAATGGTAGAGAGTGCCACCAAGTAAGGTATATCAGGCTATATGTTGGATAAGGTTTCTTTTATTAGCATAAGA
Source organism: Taxus chinensis (assembly GCA_019776745.2). Lineage (NCBI taxonomy): Eukaryota > Viridiplantae > Streptophyta > Pinopsida > Cupressales > Taxaceae > Taxus > Taxus chinensis. The sequence goes on from CM034150.1 coordinate 37,762,723, forward strand.
AATATTTATTAGGAAAGGTTCCATAATGAATTTAGTTAAAGATGTCACTATACTAAGGGTAAAAGAGACCAAAAATTTCACATACTAAATAGGATTCTAGCATGTCATATGCTAGTTTTCGTAGATGCTCGACGAAGAATGATGTATCATTATTCCTAGGTGGGATGCACAACATAGACCCCACTGTGGCCATAGCATCCACTGCTCTATTTTTTCCTCTTAGAATCTATTCAAATGTAATTTACTCAAAGAAATCCTTAAAATAATCAACCATTCTCTTGTAAGGAATAAATTTTTCATCCTTAACTTTATACTCATTTTTTACCTATTTTATAATTAGGATAGAATCACCGATCGCATTTACTTGTCTGATGTCCCACTTAATAGCTAGTTTCATCCCTGTAATAAGGGCCTCATATTCTGTTATATTGTTTGTACATGGGAACCCAATTCAAAATGCCTAAGGGATCAAGTATCCTAAAGGAGTGATCAACACAACTCCAACAGTTGAACCATGAAAGGAAAAGGAGACATCAAAGTATAGCTGCCATATAATAGATTCCTCAAGGTATAATGTAGATGCATCTGGGAGTTCTAGACTCAGAGGTTCAGTACTTGGAAAAGGGGCTTCAGCTATTTGATCCACCAAAACCTTCCCTTTTACTAATTTATGGTGAACATACTCGATGAAAAACTCATTGAGTAAGATGCTCCCATCAGCCATCTTTCCTGTCAATGCGGGTTTTGACAACAAGTACTTTAATGGATCAACTTTTGATATTATCTTGACCTTATTATTTAGCAGATAATGATGTAGTTTCTGAAAGGAAAAAATTACGGCCAAGAAATCCTTCTCTATCTATAGGTAGTTGATATTGTAAGCAATCAACGTACGTCTTAGGTAATACACAACTTTTTCTTTCTTCTTTTTATCATAGTGGGCCAACAATGTCCCAATTGCAAAGTGTGTAGCAGAAATATAGAGTAACAATGGTTCACCTGCCATGGGTGGCATTAGAATAGGGGGTTTGGCCAAATATTCCTTGAGCATATAAAATTCTTGTTGTTATTTTTGAACCCAGTGAAAACTGACATCTTTCTTGAGAAGATGTGTGAACGTGTGACACTTTTTTGCAAGCTAAGAGATGAATCTTCTAATTGTTTGGATCTTTCCTTGTAAGCTTCATAGTTGTCTAATATTCATTGGAGGATGCATTTATGTTATAGTAGTAACCTTTTCATGATCTACTTCTATTTCTCTCCATGAAATAATGAATCCTAATAGTTTTCCAGATAGTACGCTGAAGACACATTTCTTCGGGTTGAGTCAGACCTTGTAGTCCCTAAGACACTAAAAGATGCATCATAAGATCTCTGGGTGATCTTCTTGAGTCTTGTATTTTTCCAATATTTCATCCATATAATCTTCCATTATATCACTGATCATGTCATGAAAGATTACTTCCATTTCTCGTTGATAGGTTGCGCCTGCATTCTTAAGGCCGAAGGGCATGACCTGGTAACAAAATATCCCCCATGGGGTGGTAAAATTTGTCTTATGTTGGTCCTCCTCAACAATTTTTTATATGGTTATATCCTAAAAATTCATCCATGAATGATAGCATCTCGTAACCAGTTATTGAATTGAAAATCATGTCGATGTTGGGAAGAGGGAATTCACCCTTAGGAAAATATTTATTGATTTATCTAGAATCATTACAAAATCAAATACCAACAGGTTTCTTCTACACTGGGACTACATTTGAAATCCACTCTGAATATTTAATAGGCCTGATGAAGCCTACTACCAATAATATTTCTATCTTTGTTTTTTAGCAACAAGGTGATGATAAGATGTATATTTTGGAGCTTTTGTTTAATGGTATTTTCCTCTTTATGTACAACTAGGTTATGCACCAATTAAAGATATATGAAAATTCTCTCAAAAGAGACACAAGTTTTTTGTTCTTGAGCCAAGAGCAAAGCTCCCAACTTGACTATTCTAGACAATTCTTCCATACCAATATTGACATATATTATCTTCTCTATGAGTAAGTTGGACTCATCCTCCATGTGTGTACGATCAGTGGGAGGTTGAGATCCTCTTCTTCTAAAGGTAGCTCAAAGAGATTTTCACCTTCAGGCTGGTCAACTATTTTGTCCGTTGATTGTTCTTTTTGTTTTTCCACAAGCGCCTCAAAGAGATTTTCACTATAGGACTTGGACTTGTTCTTTTTGCAAGGCTTTTCTATGGAAATTTTCTCCTTGCTTATTTTTTTTCTTAGATAACCACATAACTTAGCCTCCTCCCTGAAATATGTGCATGCATTAAGCTGGATGGAGAAGCCTTTCTTGTGATCACCCACTATAATGTTGTCACGAATACCTAGGAACTCACCAATAGCTTCGTCATTTTGAAAAAATTAAATTGGCACATATTGTTGTTGGTCCAAATTCATGAGTAACAGGTAAATAAGGTCTAGTGTTGAAGTTGTAAGGGATATGGCAGGGGTTATAGTTAGGATATTCATGTCATAAAATAGGTTCATGGAGGAAAGGTATTTGTAAATACTACATCAAGAATTTGTTTCTCTTTCACATTTGGAAGAACTATCTTCACACTTGGAAGAGGAAGCCTTGACCTCTGGGGATAAGACCCATACGATAAAATGCCTATACCATATCTACAAACCTTACGATGAGGTATTGGAAGAGATTCTAATATACATTGTTCCTTGATGTCGTATCCACGTCCTTTATATCACATAGCATACATCATTTTGTTGGGGATAACATACTAGGGTGATTGGTAACATGGAGCCATCTCATCATCCTAACAACGTGATATGATATTGGTGAGCATATTTTCATTTGTTAATAATCCACCATGAGTGAAAGCATCGAAATTGAAGTTTTCCCTGGAGTGTTGAAACTTGTAACACAGTCTACCACGTGCTTTGGGTGATAGGGGAGGTCATAAAATAAAAGGACCTATTAGAGATCATATTCTCTGTAGTCATTCGCAATAACCTTCATCTCCCATGTCACAAAGGAAGAATCTGATGTAGATGCACCATTAGCATTGGGAGATAAGGTATATGGATCCACTCATGAAGTGAGTGCCTCTGATTGGACTGGAACAATTATCTCTATATAAGGGAATTCATAAATGATGGTGAAATATCCTGACAATGCTCTGCAATGAGAAAAAAGTTGGGGATCTCCCTAAATATTGAGGGTCTTCCCTTCATGATGTAACTTCAAGCACTGATGATACATTGAAGGTACAACCTACATGGCATGAATCCATGGGCGGCTGAGAAATATGTTGTAAGGGAGCTCCAATTCTAAAACATGGAACTTTGTATCATGATTGATAGGACCTACTTCCAGTGAGAAAGTTATCATACCAGCTGACTATTTCTCTTCATTGTCATATGCCGTCATGATGATAACCTTTATTTCTAAATCAGCCTCAGTACACCCTATTTTTCAAACCAGCTTTAGCGTACAAATTTTTAAACCCAGGATCGCAGTCCCAAAGCACTCTTTTTACCTTCTTACATTTGATTATGACTTCAATATGTAAGGGTAAATCATGAGAAGGATTTTTTGCTGGGATATCTTTTGGACTAAAATGTATATGCTTTGTAGGATCAATATGTGTTATCATTGCTTGGAAGCATGTTGGGTCGATATCAACAGAAAATCTTTATCCCTATAATGTCTTACAAAGGATTTCTTTATGAAAGTTAGATATTTTAAGAAGGTCTAAGATTGAAATATTAGTCATGGTTTTCTCTAATTTCTGTAACAAGTCATAATGATTGTCTTGAGGAGTAGAGGGAGGAGGTTCTGAAATAACAAGAAGAGCTCATCGCATTTCCATGGCACAGTCCCTTGATTTAATCTTTATTGTGTTGATATGCTCAACAGGTGGATTGACACAACCTATTAGGGCATCAAAATGGTTATCCTTCTTTGAAACGTAATTAGCATTCTTAGCTTGAGATGACTATCCCTGATCTGACTTTTCCTTTCCTTTGTTATGCTTAGGGAAAGTTCCTTTAAAGATCCCCATGTTTATGTTGGATATTTTCTAGGGGCTATGGAATCCATTTCCACATCGCCACTGTTAATTAAATCATGAATATAGTGCTTCAATTTCAAACATTTATCATTTTTATGACCTTTAACATGGTGAAATCCACAATATTCATTTTCCCTAAACCATGATGGCTTAGGTGCATTATCCACGTAATGTGTAGTTTAAGGATACCTAACCATGTTACCTTCCTCTAATTGTTTTAATATCAATGACATAAAGTCAAATAGAGGGGTGAATGCATAACGTTTGTATTCCATAGGTAGAGTTCCCTTTGCAAGTTTCAAGGAGCACGGTTTTGAACCATGTGCACTCATTTAGAGTCTGTTATTCCATCACCTATGACATTTTTATTCTTATTGGGAAAAAAAATTGATTTTTTACTAGGTTTGGAATCATTATGATCACACGAAAAGGGTTTTAATGTCCCTTTGGCTAAAAACATTTTCTCTATTTGACTACCCTTTTCTATTACCTATTCAAATGTGTTTCCACAATACATTTACAAGTGGAATGTAATTTTAGGGTATAATTTGGGTACAAATATATTGCTCAACTTTTTCTCTAGTATAGAGTAAGGGAAGTGACTAGCTAACCCTCGCCATTGCTATAAGAAACTAGCAAAGTTCTCATTATTCTATTGTTTTTTGTTACATAAATCTAACATGGTGATGTCACTTTCTATGTTAAATGAGAAGTGGTGTACAAAGTTTCTGGCTAGTTCTAGCCATGTAGAGATAAATCCCTTAGGGATGTGTAAAAACCATTCCAACGCTTGACCTCCTAAACTTCATGGGAAGAGACAAATGATATAGTTATCACTATACGCGACCTCTTGACACGCCATTTAAAATTCCTTATGGTATCTAGGGTCACCTTTTCCCTTGTATTTGTAGAACTTTGGACAATTAAAATGATGTAGGAAACATACCTGCAACATAGCCCTATCAAATGGATATGGGCATAAATCCTCAAATTGATACTTTTTGTTATTGCCTGTATTGCCTTCTTGTAAAGCTATCAGGGCATTTTTCATGGTTGACCACTCTTGGTTGAAGAGTTGGTCTTATGTGGGTGGTGTTTTCCTATATATACGATTAAGTCTAGTCTTGTCCCCTATTTTATTATCTTCATAAAATTCCTCATAAGACTCTTTACGTGCCTCCTAACGAGGAGTGTTGGTATGAAATTTTTGGTATGAAGATTTTGGTTTAGCTTGTTTTAAAGGCTTCGATTGTTCCTTATTTATATGTGAGGCCAAACTTGGAAATTGGTGAGTGAGAGCTTGCACTTGTTTCTCTAAAGTTACCTTTTGAGTCGGTACCTCTTTTTGACTTTCACAAGGATGAGGTTGTTTGTAATGAGCATGTTCTTCATGGTCCTCATAGTGAACTCTAACAATAGGCATTCAATAGAATATATCATTTTCATAGTGAACTCTAACAATAGGCATTTAATAGAATCTATCATTTTGGAAAGGTATCTCCTCATTATTCCAATATCTAGAAGTAGAGGCATGACCTAGGTTTAATATTTTGTCAACATTATGATGAGAACGTTCTAATTATTCTTCTCCATGGACCATACCGTCAATGAGAGAAGGATCAACTATGGAGGGTAACTTAGCTCCTAGCTCTACAAAACACATAACAACATCATGTTTTTTTGGAACAAATAATTATCAATGTGTGTGGGATTAAGCCCATAGTCCACACGAGGAGAATTATCCTCACCACCACTATGATTAACCATGACGTTTTCATCAAAAAGTGGGTTGTCATTTCCAAAGGGACCTGCTAATTTTTGGTACCCCATTCTTGTAGTAGGAGGCATAACACGAAATATTCTACTAACGTTGACTACAATTGACCCTAGGTAAATTCATGCAGTGTAACGATGCCAAGTCATCACAAATAATGTCGAATAAAACATGTTCATGAATCCAAAGGATCAATATGAACCCAATGATACTAAAGAATAAAGAATGATATACTTGTTAAAATTTGAGGATTCTAATAAATACATATTTAATCAACTTACATATTATATAATGTTACAATAAACATTACATCAATACATAAGTAAAGAAAGAAATACTTAAGAGAAAATAAATAACACATGTGACACATTATTTATAGTGGAAAACCCCAATAGGATAAAAACCACTTTGAAAATAACCTTATACTTCAGATAAATTATTTTACATCTAGTAAGATCACCTCCTCCTTTAAAACCCTATTTACCAAGGGTAAAACCAAATCACTTGATTTACACACCTTTGATATATTTCCCAAATATATCAAATGAGGACCTAAAGTCCTTTTTTATATCAGGTGATCGGGTATGTCTCTTAACCCACCTTTTCAACCTAAACAATTGACACATACACCTAGGTTTATAATATTTAATATTAGAAATATAATCATTTAATGATATTAAATATTTAACCTAAAGTATATACCTAGGTTAGCATATTTAATAATAGAAATATAAATATTTCATATTATTAAATACTAACTTATATATTTGTGATGGACCCATATACATTAAGGGTTGGCTAGACCACTTAATCATTATGTTCCAACACTCCCCCTTAGTGTTAAGTGGGATAAAAGATCATATGTCAATAGATTACCTGCCCATGATACACTACAGGATTTACAATCCTTAAACCATAAAGGTTTTAGGCTAGCATATTGGTTGAAGGAATTATAACACCTTCATCATACTCAATTTATCGTTTGGTAAAAAGGAGTTGGAATCCCAAAGATCATCCCATGATCAGTGGTTAAGTATGATTTATGAGTTTTACATGTTCTCAGGGGTTCTCATAAAAGGTTATTAAACCCAAGCATTTAGGATCCTTTTACAACTAAGGGCCTCCTTGACAATATGCTTGTATTGAATGTTTACTAATAAACTCAATAGCCACTAAAGAGTTTAATAAAGACCTCCAATAAGATATTTCTACACTTCTTTTTAAAAAAGAAGTTGAGGATGTATACATGCCCAAAGGTATTTTTTACACTTGCTTGAAGGTCTTTTTTACACTTTCCTGAAGGTCTTTTACAAATGCCTGAAGGTATTTTTACAAAAACCAAGTTCCATTAGAAGGTGACATTGTCATGCACACTCCCCCTCAATGGCAACTCTGACAATCCAATCTTTTCACAAAAGTGACAAAACTTTGCAACACTCAGGGACTTTATGAAGATGTCAACAACCTACTCTTCAATCAACATGAACTTGAGATTTATGTCATCACTTAACACCTTCTCATGGATGAAGCATATATGTATCTCAATGTTCTTCTTCCTCTGATGTTGAACCAAATTCTTAATCAAGAGTAATACAAATTTTACCACCACATAGAAGATAAATACTTATCCTTTAGCTTCCATGTGTATCTCTACCATTATTCGTTGTAGCCGCATAACTTATTTACTACTTCCATTGTAGTTCTATGCCTCAGTAGAAGAAATGGAGACTGTTGATTATATTTTTTGTTCCAAATAATGGTTCCTACACTAAGAAACTTGACACACATATCCAATATACTTTATAACACAACATCAATATGGTTAGAATCACAAAATCCATATAAGATAACATTTTCATTCTTAATATAATGCAACCCATAATTGATTGTTCCTTTCAAATATCTTTAAAAAATTGCAATATTCTAATTATTATCTCTAAAAAAGTTCCTGCATAAACCTTGAAGTAATTCCTATTGTATAAGAAATATCCGATCTAGTTATAGTTAGATAAATCAAACTATCATCTAACATCGTATATAAAATAGGATCAACATTTTTCATATGCAGATTCATGAATCAATATTTATTCCAACTTCCATTGAAGTAGAAAATGGTTTACAATAAATCATAACAATTTTTTTCAATACAATGGTTACATATTGTGTTTTGAAAAATAACAATAGAATGAAATACAGTCATACAAATAGCATGATGTAAGATACCTAACTCATTCATTTCAAAGTATTATTTTAATTTCTCTTTAATCCTATGAATTAAATCATAATTGTCACTAGACAAGCAAATCATCAACATATATACATATAATTATAATGATAATATGCGAGCCTTATTGTTTAGTGAATATATCATTGTTAGAAGAATAATTAACAAAACTTAACTATTTAAAGAAGGAAACAAGTTTCTCATACCAAGATCTAAGAGTTTGTTTTAAACCATAAAAGGATTTCCTAACTTACAAACATAGTTTTTTTTACCAGTTTCTTCAAATCCTTTAGGTTGAAACATGTAAAGTTCTTCTTTTAAATCGTAATTCAAAAAATCATTTTTCTTATCCATTTGGTGGATTTCCCACCCAAATTGAGCGGCGATTACAAATAAGGCCCTAAGAGTACTCATTTTAGCTACGTGAAATGTCTCAACATAATCAATACCAAGTTTCTGAGTGAAACCTCTAGTAACAAGTCTAGCTTTGTGTTTGTTAATACTACAATCAGCATTATATTTTACTTTTTATAGCCACCTAGACCCTATAATACTTTGTGGCTCAAGTTCATACAAGGTAGTTAATGCATGGTACATATGATGGCTTCTAGTCATTTCCTTAAGGTTAATAGGATTTGAACTTTCTAACAGAGATTGAGCCCAATATAATTTCTTATTTAGGAAGATAAGAGTTTCATAAACATCATAGCATCAAAACATTATCATGACCATTTACTAAATCAGAATCAAAACTATAATTTAAAATTATTTATTGAAGTAACTTCAAGAGAAGAAGACAGCACATGTAAACCTTTCACTAGATTATATCTAGATATTTTATATAAGCTTCGATAATTAACATGTCTTAACCTCTCATGTCATAGTTTTGAATTATTCAAACTTTGAGATATAAAATAAGATGCAGAAGAGAAATCATCAAAAATAAACAGACCATTTCTTTGAATTCCTTCAGCTATTGTACTCTATTACTATCTTTGATATACCAAGTATCCTTCATGAATGGATTCTAGTTGTGTCTGTACCTCTTTCGGATGTTCGATATTACCAATGTGTAGAAGGTACTCATCGTTCACATTGTGTAGAATCATATAAAGAGTCTCTTACATTCGTTGCAAGAATGTATTAATATTATCTATAGTTGCTTGACGATCAGTGGGAGTAACCTCATATCCAGAAATAATCGTCCAGAGTTTCCTCGCCATAAATTTTGTTTTGACCCAAATGTTATAGTTCGTTTCATTCAGGATCTGGGTTTTGTCAAGACAGAAATAGCTAGATGTCATTGTTTTCCTAAACTTTTAAAATGCACCCCATTATAATATACAATGTACCACATAGTTAGATACATATTTATCGATAATAAAAATAGCACTTTTAATAGAATCAAATCTAAATTTTATAGATCTAAAGAAACTAGTTGATCATAACTAATTTTGTCATTACAATGCATATTAATTAACCTCCCATGATCAAAATAATAACCCGTAATATAAAAGGCTCCACATTATACCCCATATTTATATAAAAAAATATTTCCGACCATATAGAAGTGAAGAAGAGACCCCTAAGAATGCATAACAACTTCAAATTTCTGAAGAAAAAAAATTAATGTAGACAAAAATCTGACCAGCTTAAATTTGATGTCTAAATGACCATCATAAAGGCTTATTTTTTAGTTTGTCGTGATGGTCATTTGACCTTTAATTTTAACACAGTAAAATTTTCCTATAACCTACGAGATTAAATTTGACGTCTAAATGACCGTCATATTGTTTTATGTTTGGTCTATCATGACGGTCATTTGATCGTCAAACTTAATGAAGCTAAAACTTGTTGTGTATTTCCAGAATATGAAATTCAAAAATTTATTCTTCAGTATAATATTAGGGAGGTTATATTTTAACACATTATAATAACCTATTATAATTTATGATGTAAAAATACATACATTTTTTTTAAAAAGAGGTATATAGTTTATAGAATGTAAATAAAAAACAACATATAGTTCATAAAAATTATAAACCATAGTATTTTTATCTATAAAAAAGAACATAACTCTTATTAAAGGGGTTTAAAGTCCATAGACCAGGTTAAAAGAATTTTATCAAGTGCAAGTAGATTTATGAGAGTAAAGATTAACCTGCATATTTTACAGAGGGGACAAGTAATTTCACCTGACTGGTGAAATAAATTGAAATCCCTATTTTCATTAACCTTGTCTCTTCCCTTTATTTACTCTTAATTTTACCCTACACATATTTAAAATTATGGAAAGATTGCAAAATATTTTATATAATTCCTGTAAGTTAAAAACTTCAAAACTTTTATGTGGCTATAACTACCAATAGTTTAATAAATATTTACCACACTTCACGTGGGCCACCAATAAACTAGCTTTTTAAAAAAAAATCTCCATTTATACTTAATAATTCCACATTTATACCTGAGATATCATCTCATTTTATTCTCCACTCCCACTCTTATATAAAAGAAACCTTTAAATAAGTTTAGTTATATAGTTTTTATAAACTATAAGATATAAATGAATTGGGTCGCCCCCTTACATGGATAATATAAATGGTTAGGGACACGTGTTAGGTTTTATTTAATAAGTATTAAGATTTAAAAAATAATCCCTTCATGGCCAAGTAATAAACACGGGCCCCCTTCCCAAAAAAAGTAAACACTTAACGTTTTTTTTAAAACATATATAGACCAAATCTAATAAATTTTATATTTTAAGCGGTTTAAACTAACCACATATATAAAGTATGATGCAAACTTAGGTTTGTTTCTTCTTTTTAAAACTATATATGCCTAAATTTATAATTTAAGTTTAAATATGATTTAAACTTAGGCTTAGAATATGGTCTCTTGACTCTTCCCCCAATCCCATGTAATTTTAATATGATTTAAAGCTTTTAATATATAGTTTTTTTTTCAAAACTTTATCAATTTCAATATGATGTTTATATAAATTATTATATAAACCTTATTTTATATTATATATTTTTTATTTAAAAGTAATAATATGTTTTCAAATTATATAGGATATACTTATAGATTAACTATAAACTATAGCTTTTCAAATCAAATCTTATTAAAGGAGTCCAAAGGACACACATAGATTACTTTTGAAAACACAATAAGGTTAAAATAATAAATGAGTTGTACAAGGGGCATGATTCCACATGAAAAAAATACAAATTAACGTGGAGATTTATAGAGGGAAGAATTACTTTCACCCTACCAATGAAATAAATTGAAAATTCTATTTCTATGGAGCTTGTCTCATTTTTTTTGTATTTAATTTTGTGTTTTTATTTTGAATATATTTTTAACCTGTACATATTAAAACTATAGAAAAATAATAATTCAAATATTTTACCTTTTCCTATACACAAGTTTTCACGGAAGGTAAGAAATTTCTAAATTTTTTACTTGTAAATTCACCTTAATTCTTCACAAAGAAAAACTTTTAGGTTACACAATAGAAAGAGGGACCAGTTATTTTAAATATCATTTGGTTGAAAAAAAATAGTACAAATTAAATAAATAAAATACACAACATTTGATCTTAATTTATTTAATTTATCTCGCTTTATTACCATATTAGAATTTGAGGATTCTAATAAATACGGATTTAATCAACGTGCATAGTATATAATGTTATAATAAACATTTAAATAAACATTACATCATGACATAAGTAAATAAAGAAATACTTAGAGGAAATAAATAACACAGGTGACACATTATTTATAATGGAAAACCCCAATAGAGTAAAACCACTTTAAAAATAATTTTTTACTTCAAAGAACTTATTTTACATCTAGTAAGATCACCTCCTCCTTTAAAACCCTATTTACTAAGGGTAACACCAAATCACTTGATTTACACACCTTTGATATATTTCCCGAATATATCAAATGAGAACCTAAAGCCCTTTTTTATATAAGTTGATTGGGTATGTCTCCTGACCCACCTTTTCAACCTAAACGGTTGACACATACACCTAGATTTATGATATTTAATATTAAAAATATAATCATTTCATGATATTAAATATTTAACCTAAAGTATATACCTAAGTTAGCATATTTAATAATAGAAATATAAATATTTCATATTATTAAATATTAACATATATTAGTGATGGACCAATATACATTAAGGGTTGGCAAGACCACTTAATCATTATGTTCCAACGATACTAACAAGGTAATATATATATATGACAAGAACTATCTAGGATAAGACAATGAAGTACAAGACTAAAATCCAATCACAAAAATAGTTTACTCCCTATGTTTTTCCAAAATAGGTTTAGAGAAAATAGTGACAACACAATATTACTACTTAGGCCAGGTTTAAAATAAACAAGACCTAAATACTAAGAAATTTTTGACGTAATCTCCCAACAAGGAATACTAAAACTAATTTTGGACACAAACAAATTCCAAATTTTTGAAAATGGAAGTTATAAATGCGGTAGCGTAACAACACTATTTGGACATGTTAATCAAAATTTGCAAGAAAGAAAGATTTTAGTATCAAAATGATGATATCACAATGCAAATAATGTAACCTTAACACTCTCAAAAAATCAAGGCAATGTTGGGATCAAAAACTAAGCCTAAATATATCAATAATTTGTTATGCGTGTGAGTAGCGTAACAATACAATTTAGAGACTTAGATCAAGTTTCACAATGGAAACAAGACATAAGTATCACAATTGTATGACTATAATGTGAGCAGTGTAAAAACTCAAAGGAATTCAATGATGAGATAACCTAGCTACAATATGCAATCTTGATTATGGGTATCGAGATGATGGCTACCAAGATATAAAGACGTACGAACACACTTTCAACATTTGCATCCAAGTCTCAAACAAGGACGAATGTAAATGGGTGTAAAATTTGTGGACACAATCAATAAATAGTGCTACATAGATATGTTTCCTTTTGCCCCAAATGGGAAACAAGAAAATAAAGGTGTAAACCAAGTGGTGATAAGAAATACTTGGCGTAAATTTGGAGGAGTTTTGCCTTGTCTTAGGACAAGTGAAAAACTAGGACAAAGTAACATGTCATAAGTTTTGTGATGAAATAACATGTGGTTTCAACTTTAATGGACTCTCCCCTTGTTCAAGTAACAATGTTTTGACTCCAAAAAAGTTTTCACATTGTGAGATATCTTTGAAACATGATGTTTAAATTCAAATTGGCTCCAAGCCACAAGCTTCCTATTAGTTCACTCTCTAGGTGTCACAAACTATCTCTGCAAGCGCAGTTTTCTAATAAAGTCACACTGACTAAATCTTTGAGTATCCCAACTTTACTTTACTCCCTTTAATACAATGGACAATAATTTTTTTTAGTTATATCTCATTGGGGTCACGTGAAAATAATTTTTACTCTAATCTCTCGAAGGCGTACTAATCAATTGGGTAGTGGAGCATTTTCCCATTTTTTCCACGAGGTTCCCTCTTATATGGACTATTTTGGGGTTCCTAAGAGCATCCTCATGGGTATTATGGATTATGCCAAGGAACTTCTCCTAGTTTAAAGAAGACAAGCCATAGCTCTTAACCAAAACTTGTAAGTACAGTGTGTTGAATAATGTGGTGTGTTTTTATCTTTTGGATTAAGAAATTTGGTTTAGACCACCATTGGCAACCTACAACACACGCATAGTTATATTTTTGTTTAGATTCTTCTTTCTTTGGCAATCATTAGGTCCAACACACAAATAGTTAGTAGCTATCCAAAATATCTAAAATATCATAGAAAGAGGATTAAATGTTGTTGTTTTTCTCAAGATCGTCCAAGGACGTAAGAGAAGAGCATACATAACAAGTGACCCAAGTAGATAACAATGAAAAACTTTTAAATCAAATAACCACCATAATGCTTTGTAAATCAAATTTCATCACCAATTAATCAAAGTGATTTTTAATGAAAAACTAAAGTTGTTTTTTATTCTCAAGGTCACACAATGGTGCAAGAGAAGAGCATACACAAGATTTAGCTTAATCGTTTATCAAATGAAAAGATTTTAAACTAAAGGATCATATAAATTTCATATGTAAAGTTCATTCCCTTAAGCATAAAAATGAATAATGAAGTTTCTCACTTTCTCTAATGTTAGCAAAAGAAGTTTTAAAGTTACTTTTGATTCTCATGATCACACAATGGTGCAAAAGAAGAGCATACACAAACTTTATCCCAAACTCGTACAAAGAATGGAAACCAAAGAATTCATTTAAAACTTTAAAAAATGGTTTAAAATGTAATTGAAAATGTTAGAAACCTACATAAAATAGTTAGAAACCCCTGCAACCAACAACAACCACATAAAATTAGAATTTAATAATTTAAAAATAGTGCCAAATTCAAAAAATCGCACCAGCGCACCCCTCTCAACAGTAGCATGCCTCTAAAAGCACCAGCATGTTACTGATAACACCAACACATCCTTTAACATAGCAGCATGCCTGTGTCAAAAAATCATAGGTAATTAATGTCAATGCATCTAAAGAGATGCCTACGCATAATTTGTAGGACCAACGTGACCTGAACACATAGGACAAAAATCAGAGTATAACGCAAGTGTGTCCAGAGAAGCAACAACGTGTCCTTCACAACACCAGTGTGGCCCTTATAACATTAGTGCACACCTTGTAATAGTAGTGTGACCCTTAGCACACCAACGCACCTTCCTATAAGTGGTCAAAACATGGGTTTTGACAAGAAAAAATTCAAATCTTTTACAATCTGATTCAATTTTGACAACACTTTACCTCCTTTGACCCTGCAAAGAACAAAAAAAAAAGCAACTACAACTAATCTAGCTAAGCAACTTCATAATTATCAAAATTAATGCAAAAAGAGGGTTAGTAAATTTTCAAACTTGAAACTAATCTAAAAATCTCAAAACTAATCTAGAAAAATTGAAATCTAATACAAAGGACAAGGAGTATGTCCCACCAGGGGTGCCAAATGTGCACTACCAAAACTCTTGCAAGGCTAAATAACTAGAATAACACCACATAGCCTATTAGCAAAGATAGGAATTAACAATAGTAACATCAAGATCTTATCTTATTGGAATTCTTAATAAAACTAACATGATATCAATCAATCTAATTTAAAGCATGCCTACTTAGTGTGAATCACTAATTAAGATGGACCTATGAAAACCACTAGTAAATCAAATTGGGTTGTTATTACTCCACACTAGTGAAAGGGTCTCTCTAACAATGGCTACAAGGCCATATTGTATATTCCTCTACTAACCAAGCATGAATATTGGATACAAATATTGAGCAAGCTATTCCAATCAATGGAAGTAAGGCTCTTGATCATATGTCTTATATGATTAATGTTATTCAAAACATGGTGTAAAGTATGAAGGTAGGAGCTTGGTCTTTTTATAACTCTCTACTTGGAGAAATTTTACATCTTGGTGCATGTGGGACTAAATGAAAAAGTATATTAAGGCTTGTTAATCATGACTAGTGAAATTGACAATTGATTAGCATGTTAGGTACCTTAATTGACAAATTAGGATCAATTAAGAGGCTAGGATTAGCTTTTGAATTCTTTTGAGATGTCTTGGAGGGAAATGTGGTCATTTTGAATGGTTGGAAGAGGGGTATTAACCAATAATAGGGTTTATTGATCAAATATATAGGTAAATAGGCTTAATTAGCTAATAATCACTAATTGTATACTCAAAAGAGGATAGCAACTAATGATGTGTCATCAATTGGCATCTAGAATGTGATAGAGGTTAGTTAATCAACAAAGCGTTGTCAATTAACTATAATAGAGGGAAAATTTAGTTAATTAGTGGAAATCACTAATTATAACGGAAATGGTAAGAATGAGGGTAATTAGTGCAGTTTTAGCAATAAAACTGTGTAAACATGATTGTAGGTGTCTACACGATGCTTCGGAGTCTCTTTGGGATCGCTTCGGAGTTTATTATTATATCTTCAGAGTTGGATATTAGAGTTATAGGGATGAATACTAAATTTTAAGAGATGAGCATAATTCCAAGGCTGACATTTTAATCTATTTTTGTAATTCATTATAAAAATAGATATTTCTATAAGTATTTTATTATTTGTAAAATAAAGAAGACTCAATATTAATGATTCTCAACAATAAAACATGAGATTAAAATTGTTATTAGAATTAGATAGGATCTCTCCATATTTGGTGGAGATTGATGCTTTTTGGATAGATTGCAACGTTAGTTGATAAAAATGTATTTCATAAAATAAGGATGTGGTTGGAAGCATGGATTTACAAATGCAAACTCCCACACCTTTGAATGTAATCACCATTTTTCTAATCAATTCAATCTAGGATTCCATTATGTACATTTTGTAAATATGTATTGATTAAAATCCTCTTTTGATGAATGATTTGGCCACTCATTCCAAGGAATATGGACATGTATATTTATGTTTATTTTCTTATTTTGTAATTATTTTTGTTGTATTTTTCTTTGTATAATGTAATTATTTTTGTAATGTACAATTTTTTATAAACCTACAAAAATTTTTATGTTTTTCCTTTCTTTTCAATTCAACAATTTATTTTTATGCAAGTGTGTTATCCATTCAAGAAAATATGATATTAAATTACTACAAGTGTTCTTGCATTCCTACAAGTGTGCTTTTTAAATTCATGTAAAGTGTGTTTCCATTCCAACAAGAGTGTTTCAATTCCTATAAGTGTGTTTTAATTTTTAAAAGTGTGGATTTGGTAGAAGGGACCATAAAAAAAAAATTTGTCTTATTTTTCATACAGCCTTCGGACACCACCCATGTATTGATATTATTTAATGTTGAGGATTGACGATCCTCATCAATTGGTTCTTGAGCCTTAAAAGCCCAATTGGGTAGTTTCAGATATTGACATGTTTGAATGCCTTCCACTTGGATTTGGAAGGAAATGTAAGATGTTATGGAAAATAGATTTAGAGGGATTACCAATACTATATGGTTTGTCTCTTGATGAGGTGATTTGATAGGTCAACTAGCTTAGTTTGTGAAGTCTAAGGTTGTTTGTTTTCAGGACGGGATTGCTATGGTTGGAAGATTGAGGTAGAAAACAAATTTTTTGGATATTTTATTCTTGATATCCATTTTAGAGTGAATAGAGATGAATTTTGTTCCAATTGAATGATTTTATAGGTCTTGAAAGTGACTGAAAGGGTGAAAACTAGATGAGTTTCCAAAACTAATTTCTAGGTAGCTTAGTTTAGTGAAGAGGAAAGTAAGTGTGATTTTCATTGATGGATGTTTTGTGAGTTCTAGAAAGAATTGATGTTTTATCCAGGTCATTGTATTTCTAATGAGTGGTTACATGGCATATTTTTGGTGCTATGGTGTGGTCTAGAGCATGTTAAGTGAAGACTAGTTCCTGGAAGCAGATGTTTTGTAAAGGATATGGTCTTTATTGTTAGTCTTATGAAGAAGTTGATTGATTCAAGTTAATATGCAACCATGGATAATGTTTTTATGTCATATTTAACATATGTGAGGCCTTTGGATTTTTGACAAAGTATGGTGATAAGTTTGGAAGTCCTTGAGGAGCTTAATGAATGGGTTTTGAACCTATTTGGGTTTGTTTGGTTGTCTTGGTGCATGGAAAACCTACATGGGTCCATTTTATGAATTTGGATGAGTGTAATATTATATTTTTAAGTTTTATTGGTCACTATTTTTGGTTTGGGATGGAATATGTTTTTTTTAGAGTTTAGAAGCATATAAAAGTGCTTGTTTGGTTCATTTTTGAGCTAGTGGTGCATGGACGAAAAAATGCTACCTAGGTGAGGAAGTAAAAGTTGTTCAAGGGAATCAAGAGAGAGATGAGGATGTGTTCAAAAATATAAATAATTTTAGAGAGAATATTTGCAAGGGTTTGAGATCAAATCAAGTCATGAAAGAGCTAGTTTGAATGAGTTGGAAGGAGGGTTTAAAGAAGATTTGAAGGTGCAATGAGATGAATCTTAGGATTAAAACCAGTTGTGGGATCAACATGTTTTTAGTGATCATACTTCTGTAAAATATCTTATGATGAATCATATTCATAGGAGTCTCTTGTTGTAAGTAATATCAATAATGTTTTAGGGGTTGGTGCTCATTATGGGGTTGGTGTCTTACTAAAGAAATCTCTTGTGATGTGTAATATTCACTTGAGTCCTTGTTTTGTGTAATTTAAGCAATTCATTTCAAAAAAATTCTTTCCCATGAGGTTTTACCACTTAAATCTTGTGTTTATGTGTTTTCTCTCATGTATTATGTTCATTTGAATGTATGGTGCACACTTAATAAGATCTCATTGAATGAATGTTAATTGATGTTGCAGCTAATGGTAAATGAATTAAGAAATTTTTAGGAGTGATTCACCCCCTCTCATTCCATTGTTCTTCCAACACCTACGGTTGGTGTCTATATTTGGGAACTGGTGTCTAGGTAGATGATGCAGATTTTGTTCTTTCAGGGTCGGATGATATTTGTTGTCATTTTCTGTCTGTCAATATGGATTCATTGTCTAATCTATGAGTGTACATGTAACTTTTAAGAAAGGAATTCATCTACACAAACCCAAAAACCGCATCAAACCTAAAAATTAAAATTTAGAATGGGGAGCTGAACTGACCCCAACGATCACATGAAGAGTGAACTTGTGACCTAGTGTTGCACTAAATCTCATACTCGATGTAGTTCTTTGTTTAAGTTTGTGTAATGATTCCCTAAGAATCCCTTGTACAAGTTGCACATTGATAGTGAGCTAGATATAGAATGTAGAAATGTATAGAATGTGTGAGATGGAATAAAATGAACTTCCTCTTCATATGTTGTGTATGTAGAGTGATGCATCCCTTGTCCCTTATGTGAGTGTACTAGATGGATGCTTTGTAATGATAGTGTTCCTTTAGATGTAATCTTAGGTGATACTAGATAATTCTAGTACTTGGTCCTTTATTTTAAAAACATAACTATATATTTATATGATACCCTTGTTTGAATTTCATAATGGAAAACTAAAAGGCCGACCCAAAGTAGTAAAAAAGTAATTAAGAAGCGAAAGAGGTCAAAAAGAATAAGAAAAAGGTAAAGAGGGACAAGATCACACATGAGGACAGGAGCATCTGACATTAGTGTCCCAACTGGGAGCTAGTGTATGAGGTCATAGAAAGATAAAATATCCAAATGCCAAAAAAATTGCAAGATGTATAAATCCAATTAAAGTTTAGAAGATAAAGAAAAAGGACAAAGGGAGTTGTCAATAACTAGTTTTCTTGCTTAAGAATCATGTAGATGCCAGCATGCTTTTAGGACCTATAAATGTACCCAAGTGAATATATTATGTGTCTACAGTGTTATATTTGGGGATAACATGAGGTTCAACTAAGATATCAATAGATGGATAGCAATTATCTACATTATACCTTGCTTCTAATATTTTTCTGTACTCGAAGGGTTTGGTGTCGGCAATCAAGGTGAACCCTTTTCCACGATACGGGAATTTTATGCATTGATGGAAGGTGGAGGGAACAAATTGCATCACGTGTATCCAATGTCTACCCAAAAGGAGGTTGTATGATGTTTTCACACCCACAACACGAGAATGGGTGTCAAGAAATTGAGGGCCCACTTGTATGAGAAGGGTAATAGTGCCCGAGGATTGTTGTTTGACATTTTCATAACCATAAATGGTGATAACATTGGCATCTAAGTTGTCCTCTGTATGACCAAGATAATGTATAATTTTCATAGAGAAGATGTTTAGGGATGCTTCATTATTAATGATAACTATTTTGACCTTATGTTTATTTATATACGCTTCAATGTATAAAGAATTATTATTGTGTACGTTGGGGTTCAACATGTCTTAAGGACAGAAAGAAAAGAAGTGACTTTCAGGTGAAAGGTTAACAATAATAACTTGGAACTATTGTACATTGAGGGTCATAAGAACATGAGCTTTGTGAAGAGCACAAGTCAAGATGTATTGGAGGTTAGGTGATTATTTTAACAACTCCATAAGAGATATATGTGCAAACATCGTCACTAATGGTTTCAGTAGGTCATACTAACCAGAGGTAGAAGATTTAGCATTTTAGGTTGAATTTTGGTTTGAGGGATCCATAGGTTTGGTCACTTGAGGCTCGATGGATGAGATGGAAAGTTGGTTGGCCACAGGAACCTAGATTTTCTTTTGGCATGTGGCAACCACATTTTTTTTTTATTTTTACACGTGATGGTGGAGATAGTAAGAGGCACTTCTTCAAGAGACGAAATAATTGAGCTAAAATTGACATTACTGGAAGATTGGCCTTTGTTATCAGTTTTATTATCTACACCATGTTTAGGATGGGTTAGAAAACACTTTGAGATTATCATTTGGTGTTTTGTTTGATGTAGGATTTTCAACAGTAATATCCCTGCTGTCGATGAGTTCTTGGATATAGTGACGGATTCGTACACATAGATCAGTTGGGTGACCATCAATGAAATGAAAATTGCAATATGTGCCTTCTTTATACCAAGAAAATTTAGGATCCCCTTCAATGAGAGGTTTCATAATAGGGTATGTGATCATATTAGTATTGACTTGTTGACACAAAATGCTAGAGGGGGTTCTCCCAAAGGTGTGAATCATCATCATTTTAGGTCATGAGAAAGTGGTCCTCTATACTTGAAACAATGAGGGTTGTTTTTCTTTGGTTGGCTTATATTGATTATTTTGGATGCTATGCACATTACAATTGTCTGTGACATTGTCGTTAATAACATTATGGTTTTGGTTTATGTTTTTTTATATCTATTATGAGAAGGACCATTCTTACTTTGACCATGATCCCCACTATATTTTGAATGTGTTTTGATTAAAACTTTGGCAATATGGGATTTTTCAATTTGGTATCATTTTTCAATGACTTCCTCAAAGCCATTGAGGCATTGCATTTGCATATGGAAGGATAGTTCACTATTGAGATTTGGAACAAAGATGATTAGTAGTTGTTTTTCTAGGATAGATCATTGGAATCGTCTAGCAATCCCACTCCGTCATTATAGGAGTTATGTGAAAGTTTAATTTTACCATTTCTTAGTGTTGGGAAAATCCATCATGGTGATTTCAAAGTCTAGATTGAAAATAAAAGTGTTTAACAAACTTCTTTGAGAGGTACGCAAAAGTGGCTATTGAACCCTTGAGAAGGTGTAAGAACCATTTCAAGGCTTGTCCTCCTAGACTCTATGGGAAGAGAAATAATAAGAAGATGTCATTATATGTCACTTCTTATAATGCCATGAAAAAATATTTAAGGTGCTCTCATGGGTCATTTTTGCCCTTATATTTATCGAATTTGGGCGTTTCAAAAGATTTCACAAAGGGTGCATGTAAGATGTGCTTATCAAAGGGGTAAGGACACAGTTCATCAAAGGTAAATTGTTTACATTGTTTTTACATACCTGAGATCATGTCTTTCATCATTTTCCATTCCTGAGTAAATGGTGAATTATGTTGTGGGATAATTGATGAACCATCATTCTTAGAATTGTTATTCTCTTTATTTATCATCTGATGGGTTTTATATGAATTGTCATTAATTTTATTTGATTATTCATCATTTGTGTCGCTAGTGACCTTAGAGGATAATATAGAGATTTTATTCACAATCAAATTTATTTTATCAATTAAGGATTTGTTGGGATTGGGTCCTGAATCAGCAAATTTTCCTTTATCCTCAACATTTATGTTATTTGTCCCAGCTTCAGTGTCATTATTTGGTTTGGTTGGTATAACATTTTTGGATTTATTTTTACTAATTAATGTTCTCAAAACATCCTCGTTAGATTCAAAAGGTAATTTTTCTCCCATCTCAAGGAGACAAAGCAAAAATTGGTCCTTGTTTGTGCGTAAAACATTCTCGATTTGGGTTTGTTCCTCAGGAGAAATGTCATTTTGATGATCCTCAAGGTTTTGGTTGTTTTAATCATTAGAGTTTCCAAAAATATATCTATCATCTCTTCCAAAGGGGCTATAGTATTTTTTTCATGCTAAATGTCTAACATGAAAAATTGAATTTTTTTAACATGACAACTATGCCCACACTCAAAAATCCTTGAATCGAGTAATGTAAACCTTCCCTCCCACCAATTGCTGACTATGTAAACCCCATCATGACCAAGAGGGATCTACTAACTATATTTTTAAATTGTGTTTCATGTGCAGATAAGTTCGTGGGAAGAAATTCATGGATTCATTTTGATCCACTTTGAAGGAACTGCTCTCGGAGGCCCAAAAAGGCCTATTTTTAGGGTTTTTACACCTTGGTAAGTACCCCCAAGGATAAATCAAGAAGAGATAATACATACAAGAATTTTTTGAAAGATATGTGAGATCATAATAGGCATTTCAATGAATTTATGTAAGGAAAAAAAGGTTTAGGAACAAGCTATGCAACACCGGGCTACTTATAACATGTTACAAGGAAATGAAAGTGTTAAAAAATCTAGTGAGCTTGTTCTAGATATTGCGGGATCCTTGGGTAATTTTTTTAAGTTAAAAAAAACTCATCAAAAATAAAATAATTCCTAATTCACATTAAAAAATGTTTCGGGAGATTCTATAGTCCAAGTTTTGAGATATTGGTCGGCAGTGCAGATGAAGATCCCCGATCCTAATGAGGGTTCAAATGAGCGTTCCATGAGTTATAGGAATATTTGGGTTTTGATTCAAAACCAAATATTACCTATTAAATACCCTCTTCACTCACAATGTGTTGGTTTTCATTTTCATTAGCATTCCTTATGGTGAAAGTCACTTTCACCGGTGCACAGGCTTGAGAAGAATCATGAAAGGGGTAAATTTAAAATTTCAAGAAAAATTGGCTCCTAAAACCTATGAGAATGATCTCAGTACACCTTTTGGATTCAAAAAGACATACGGTTATCCCAGGTATATCTCAATTATCCTCCTGGGGCAAAAAATCATTGTTTAGTGTCTATTTTTGGTAGTTGTTGGTGAAGGTGGCCTTTCTAAATCTATCCATGGCACATTTTCACACCTTAGATGTGATTTCTCACCTTTTTAATTGATTTAAAGGTTAATTTTGTGTGAAAAAATGTTCCATTATGGAGATAGGATAATTTTTTAAGTCTTTCGTCACTTAAGGTGTAACTTAAGTTAGGTGAGTGTTAACAATTCATAACTTTAAATGGCCCCCTCCCCATGTTGAGGATAACCCATAGCGCACTTGGGAAGTCTTGATGCACCTTTTAACCTATTTCAAAACTGAAATGGGTGAAAATAAGTGTGAGCCTAATGGATATGAGCTATTGCATCACTTAAATGACAACCTTGTTTATTAGGCTCATGTTAACAACTCACACCTCCAAGTTGGCCCCTCTCCACCTGACATCCCTCACCATTGGCACCATTTCTCACCCATATTTCACTTTTTCATCCATTTCAAAAGAGCATCAGGTGAAAAAATTGGAACCCCTTGCTTGCACACCCTCCTTAGTCACTTACCTTCATAACTTGTTCCTTAGGCGTTGTTTTCCACTCACTCGACTCATCACAATTGTCCCCCTCCTCATGTTGGTTATACCCATGGCTCATTTTTCTAATAATTATAAAAAAATTCACCTTTAAACCTCATACCAAATGTGTTAAGGTTCAAGAGATCCTCACGGACTCATTTAGTAAGTCCCAACTCACCCTCAACCTGGGTTAAGGAGAAAGTGTTAAAAGTGAGTCAAGGGGTGAGTTTTCCTAACTAGAGTTAAATTTTGAATTTTTAAATATTCCTTATAAATTTTTGGAACTAATTTTTGAATATATTTTCCCTTCATTTACGTTGTAACCACATCATGCTAAATTTGGAAACTGCATTCCAAGAACACACTTTTGCTCACATCTCACAAACCCTTGCTCCGTTTTCCATGAAACTTAAATTGAAGCTTACCTACATGAATTTCATTATAATGAGTGTTTAAATGACCTCATTTATGCCATACTCCACTTATATGGTCATTTGAAAATTTCATCCATGGATAAATTCCACCTCATATATTTGGAGTTGCAGCGAACCAAATAAGGTAAAAAACAGAGCACGAGATCCTAAAAAAATCAGCTTTCTAATGAGCCCTTTCTTGCACCATGAAAATAGGTAAAATTGGAGTTATGAAGGAATAATATTTTTAAACATTCTACCCTATAAAAAAACATGCATACCTGCAAGTTAAATTTTCATTTCATGAAGATCTGGATGATCGAAACCCCTAAAAATTGGAGCAAAGCATCCCGATGAAAAGTAGAATTTTTAGAGACCTTTTCAGCCCAAGCCAACAACACTCCATGGAATATGTCTATTTTTAGTAATTAATCATTCAAATAACTAACTAAGGTTAGTGGTTCCAAAAGAAAAATACATTCAAAGTGACCCAGGAGGAAAAGTGCTCCAAAGTGACAATTCGGTGAAATTGCCAAAACTAGTCACCTTGGAAGAACTTACTAAAAATAGTAAGTGCCCGGAAAAGGCTCAAAATGGTCATGGATTTTCATCTTGAATTCCTCACTAATTTCAACCTTTATGGAGGTAAAACTCATGTTTTCAATCATTAGACAATGGCATTGCATTTCAAACAAGAGAAGAGCCTTCTTAGTTCTCAATGTTGGTAACAATGGAGCATTCTACCTTCAGTGTGTTTCTCACTTCACCAGATGGGTTGATTAAATGTTTGAATCATGTTCAATAAAATATCTCACCTTCACTCATTGCATGACTAGATTTATCTTCACCTCATCTCATGGATGGATCCATTTCCCCAAGGCCCCAGATCATAAGGTTGAATTGTGTAAGCAATGGTCTCAAGTTACATCAAGAACTTGGAATTTTGGAGGAATTGTAGTGTTTCAAATGTTGAAGGATTATTCAAGTAAGGGAATTATTCTCACATCATCGTCAATGGCCTTCACCTCCCAATCAAGGCATGAGCTCACAATTTTCAATGTTGTAGAGTTGGGGAAATGCTCATCACTCCTCTTCTTGGTGTGTTTAAGAAATGTTGTAGAGGTTCACCATTTTATGAGTTTTCAAAGGGGGAAAAGTGTTCAAATTTCTTCATCAGAACTCTTTGTCAATGCATCATAATGGAGGATCACCGTGGATCAATTATTATCTTCAACCTCTTCGGATATGATCTTCATCGGAGGCGAAGGCATCTTCATCCATATTTTTGAGAAATTCTTCTCTCTTCTCCTTATTCTTCCTCCTCTTCTCTCCCCCCTTTCTAATTATTTTTTATATGCAATCATTGTAATTTGTCTTATTCACTTAAGTGAATCTAATGGTGAATTTTAAAATTCCCTTTTAATTTATAAAAAGAGGAATGGTTTTCTCACATCCTAGGAATAAAAAGAATCACAAGTTGAATAAAGACATGAAGGGTCACGTGGGGGGTAGAGGAAGAGGTAAATTGTAAAGCTTTGAAAGGAGATGATCTCCTCATTATAAAAGCATGGTTTTACTAGCTACTATACTCTCTCTAGAAACAAGTGATAAATTTTCCTCTATTTTCTTTGCTTATGTTTCCTCTCGATTTCAACTATACTCCATGAGCAATGTACTTGTTCAATACCATGCATTAAGACTTTTTGTTTTGTGTGTTTTGTTCCTTGTTGATTCTCATGATATCTTCTCATTGAATCCATGGGTAATTTTATTTTTTTGAAACAATAACTCTTTTGTATTGTTTATTGTGTAATACCCCCTCTTTGTTATTCTCTTCACACCTTTCCTTCAAGATTTTTCCTCCCTTTTAGTTAATACAAGAACTTTTCCACAAGTGTAGGGAATTACCCATGTGTGATCTTTAGTTGATATAACACCCCCAGTTGATATAATAATGTATATAATTTCTCTATTTTTAATCAATGGAGCTACCCCATTCAAACAGAGAGACCTAGTCCCAGAGCATTGGTGAGATCCCACAATTTTCCCACCCAACAAATTATTTTGCCAAAAATTCTATCTTGTTCCCACCATTTTTAAAATAGGGGGTTTAAAGAGAGATACGATAGATTACTCAACCCTTAGTAAAGTGAATGCTAATATGGAATAGAATTTTGTGATTAAGTTTTAAAAGTAACTTGACTCTTATCAAAGTGAATGTTAAGATGGATGATATTTTTTGTGATAAATAAGTTTAAAGATGACTTGACCCTTAACAAATTGAATACTAAGATGGATGAGGGGTATGGAAGATATGATTAATGTGACCCCTAAAATGTGAATGCTAAGGTAGAAGCGTGCAAAAACGAAGGTGAAGATAAAATCAACCCTTGACAAAGTTGATTTCAAGATGGATGAGGGATCCGATCTGTTTTAATTTTCTCATCCTCTAACAAATTGAATGCTAGAAGGGAGGAGAGGATGAAAAAGATTCAAATGAAATCAACCTCTAGAAAATTAAATTCTAGAAAGGAAGAGGATTTAGCAATTAAGTTGAAATGTACTCAAACTCTAGCAAAGTGAATGCTAAAAAAGAAGAGGATTTAGCAATTAAGTTGAAACGTACTCAACCTTTAGCAAAGTGAATGCTAGAAAGGAAGAGAGGATGGAAAGATTAAATTTTTTGTAATGTGATTGACCCTTAAAAAAAGAAAGTTAAGAAAGACTAGGCTTTAGTGATAAAAGGATAAGACTCAAGTATCGATAATGCGAATTTTAAGAAAATAGATGATGATAAATGTCCAAAATTTAACAAGAGGGGTTGCTAGATTATAGGTTGCTAAATTATAGACATGAAATAGATGAACGTGTATAGTTCAACAATGATGGTGTTGAACTAAGGGACATAAGATGAAGATGAAAATATTAAATTTTGATAAAATATAAGATGTGAAGGACTTGATTGTAACAAAGTAGATACGATGATGTCAAGATGTAAGTCGTGAGATGAAAATACTCAAGTGAGGACGTGGATATCCACAACTCAAGACTTGATTATGAAATGAAGAAGAAAGAAAGCTTAAACTTTGGAAAATGTGATCAAAGATTTAAGACTAAAATGAGGTAGGGATATAACTTAACATGAGAGAAATCCGAAAGTAAGAATTTGATGATTTCGAAATGGAAGATTCAAAAGAAAGAATGAAAATTCCAAAGGAAATGATGTGAGATAAAATAAAAGAGGTGAAATAAAGGTCCAAATAAGAAGTATTTAGAAAGGGATGAAATAAAATGATGAAAAATCCAAATAAGGGAGCATAAGGATTTTTGAGAAATGATGAAAAAAAACCCAAATAAAGATTATTTGGAGATGTGAAGAGAAGACAATGATAGATCCAAATAAGGGATATTTAGAAAATGTGATGAACATGAAAGAATGATTCCAAATGAAGGAAATTTTAGAAAAGAAATGCGTGATCCAAAAGAAGATTAGGAAAAGTGTAAAAGAGAGGTAATGAATGACTTCAAAAAAAGGAGAAAGATGATAAGAAAAGAGATGAGTAACAAGTCCAAATAAGGAAAATTTGGAGATTTGAAAAGAAGTGCGAATGAGCCTCAATAAGGAGTATTTGGGCTAATGAAAAAGATTAAAAATTGAATCCAAATAAGGAGTATTTAGGAATTGGGAAGAGAGACGAAAGTGAGAACGTAGATACGAGCATGGAACACAACTTACTACTAAAAAAAGAAAGAAAAACGAAAAGAAATTTCTTTTATGGATGTGTGGGCCTCTACCTTAGATTAGCTTGGACAACGTGTGGCTTCCTAGGCAGTTCTCTTAACTAGGTGTCAGTAGCATATATGAGTGAGTGCAGTACTATTGCTAGTTCTATATTTTCTTTACCCCCTTTGAAACAATGAGCAAAGATCTTTCCCAAATGAATCGCTTTGGGGTCACCATTACTAAATATCCATGACTCTAATCTCACAAGGTGTACTAGTCAATTGGGATGAGGGTACATGTTTCATCAGCCAGTTCCCTCAATGTGCCAACTAATTTGGGCTTCCTTTGGTACTCCTCACAATGCGTTTTATGGCTTAATCCAAATCACTTTCCACATTTAAGCAGATGGGAAATAGCCTTTTCACCCGAACCTGCAAATACAATGTGAATTGTTCATTTTTATCTTAATTTAAAATGAGCTTGTCTTAACCACCATCCTTTGACCGAGTTAACCTGCAGTTAGTAGACTGTTTTAAACGTCATTGAAGGCAACCTACAGTTAGTAGTTTAATTTTTTTAAGAATACATCCTTTAGATCCAGTCCTCCAAACAAGGATTAGTATGTTTTCCTGAGGTAGAGGACAAGATGAAAGAAACAAGATCACATTTCTGATTTTCAAGATCACTTTAAAAGTGAAAGGAAAGAGCATATGCGTGAACTGACTTTGATTAAGAAAAGAAAAGGTTAATCCCAAATAGCACCTAAGAAGGATTATATTTCTGATTTCTAAGGTCACTTATAAAGTGTGAGGAAAGAGCATACGTGTGATCATTCCATGATTAAGAAAGGAAAAAAGGTTAATTCCTTAACAATGCTTGAAATATTTAAACAATAGTAGATCTACATAATCATAATATTGAAGTAGTCTAAAACAGAGGTTAGATAAAAAAAAGAATGTGAGAAATGCCATAATGTGAGTGTTGGTGATAAATATTTTCAAGGACAAATTGGTGGTTATCTTACCAACTCTCTAGGACTCTAAGTCGCTCTAATTAATTGGTGTAGATACCGTACGTGCATGCGTGAGTTAAAAAAAAATATCATGGTGGCCTTTCGGCCAAGGATCTAACAAGGGCACTCCACTGACCCTGTGGCAAATACTTGCAGGTATCTGCAAGGGATGAATTTGTTATGAAGGCCAGAAATGGGAGTGAGAATATCTAGAAAGAAGAAACTAATGTTACAAGTAGAAAATCATAGACTTTCACACACTAGCCAGAAGTTTCATTACATGCACTTAAATATAGAAGAAAACAAATCTACAAAATAGTAACAAGACTAAATAGAGCTTAATGAACACAAAGTACCAATAAAATCCTTAATCAAAGAGACTAAAATTCCTTCTTCCTTTATTGAAGCTCAAGTAGAATTTATACATAGTGTGGGAAGTAGAAGACATTTTTAGTAGGATAAATAGAAGAAACTTGTTATCCCTTTCTCTCTTCACAAAGTTATATCTCTCATGAATTCACAAAAAACAACTCCAACATCTAAGAATTTTCAAAAGAATTTTTAGAAGCAGTTCAAATGAGGAGCTTGCTACAATTTATAGAAGAAGAGGCAACTCTTCATCTTCCTGGTGACTTTTCGAATACCTTAATATGACTTAAGACTGTTCATATTCCACTTTAGATATTTAAGCCCCTTTTATAATACCAAGGTGACTTAAAGTTACATTATATTTCTAAAGTCACTTAATTCATATAAAAAAGTTCAACCCTCAATGCAAAAAAATAACATTGAGGAGAGAGAGTGTTGTATGAGAAGAGAAGAGAGAGAGAAAGAAGAGGAAGAAGAAGAAGAAGAAGAAGAAGAATTATGCTGAAGGATGAGTTGCTGTGATGGACATGGCTCTACACTTTGACTGCTCTCCACTATGTGATCCTGAGAAGGCTTCTATCTTTCCAAACTCTTATTTGAAATGAGCTACTGTTGGTTCTACTTTATCAGCCTGAGGGATGCGAATGCAAATCAAGGTTTCAGTCCATCCATCGATCATATTGTTGGTGTCCTTGCACTTCTCGAACCATGATGAATGCTTTTCTACAATAAGTACAATGGAGGCTCGAATCTCTAAGAAGAAGTTGAGAGTATCCTTAGTGAATGACAATGGGTTTCCCATCCCTTTCTTGACATATTATTTAAAAGGGTTGATCAACTCATCAACAGTTGTATGTTCGCTCATTGCAAGTATTCCAAGTTTCTGAACTTTCCAATTTATACTATCTTGCAGCTTGTATGCTTGTTATTCTTTATCCTCTAGATCTGTGAAGGCCTAATTTATTGCTTCAAATATGGGCCCTCACCCATACACGTGTCAATTATTTTGTAGGAGTTTCAAATACCTTCCTTTCGATTAACTCTTAGCTATGGGTGTTGCTCATCTCACTCACTACTGGTCTCAGAGGTTCCCAATAATCTATTTATTTCCCCACATCCTCTTTGAGTGCTCATATTTTGTTGGTCATGGCACACATGTACACAAAGATACTGAATACCTCTCAAAGCGTTGGCTTCCCTTTTTAAGAGATTGAGTCAATCCATTCATTGTTCACTCACCCATGCATCGTGAGCTCCTGCATTCTTTTGATGGATTTTGGATCGAAGCTACTGATGGGCGCCACTTTCTCGATAAAAAGTGTTGTTATGCTTGGTTCCACCAGGTGTTGCACATAAGCTAAAATATTTTGTACTTGTTCCTCTAGTACCTCAATATTATCTTTATATTTTTTTCCTTGCCACCATGTGAGTAGAATATTATTGATATATGTGCAAGTCTCCCTCATGAGTAGCTGGTCCCAATTGGATCGTGCTCATCTCATAGTCAACTGGTGTCATCTCATCTAGTGTCTTGATTACTTTTTGTTGAGATACTTCGATGTACTGATTACCAATCTCCCCATTGTAGAATCGTGATATTGTGTATGTAATCTTTCTTGACCTTTTTCCTTTAACCGATGAGACAATTGATGATAGATCAAGGTCCACTACTTGTTCCATAGTGGGAGTGTTAGGGGTGATCATTTCCCACATCCACAGAAACATCTTGTCGGATTCAGGATTGATGATGGGTACACCAAACATTCTTTATTCTTAGGGAGGGGGAAAGTCTTGAATGAGAGGGGCATTGGTGTTAACAAGAAGTGAGACCTCTTGCAATGATTTGAAAAATGGATCATGAACCATGTATTCATCATTAACCTGTGCATTTGCTACTGTATTTTCTGTTTGCATCACTGAGATCACATCTTCCTCCTGTGACGATGCCAATTAACCTTCTCCTTCCCTAAATTTCTTGGGTGTCTTCTCGTGGGGAGAAGTTTCTAATTCCATGACCTTCTTTTTTGAGCTCACTCGAGAGTGTTTAGAGTTGGAAGTCACCTCTAATACTTTTGAAGATGAATGATGTGAAGCTTGCTTCTAGCTTGGAGAAATTCCTTATGACTGAATGATCATAATCCTCTTCTTCTAAAACCATTTCCTCATTGTCCTCACCACCTTTTCAGTCCGCTCCAATATATCCCCTGATTCAAAAACATGCCAGTTGATTTGGGGCACTAGGGGCATCTTGACTATTGCATACTCAAGATTATACATTTGTGCCCCATCATCATTCAAGATGTCCTCGTACCAAGAGAACTTGAATTTCCTCATCTCATCGATTGTCATCCTCATGTGGTCCTTTTCACGTACTTCGAACTTGTCAATACATTTTGCCCAGTAGTCCTTGAATTATGGCTCATGTTGTAATTCTAGGACATAGAACAAGTCAGGCTCTTCTCAGATGTCAAAGTTGGGCCTAGCGATGTAGGAATGCAAATTCAGGTGTGTGAAAGAGGCCTCCAGGTAAGATGCGTCACTTAACCTTTTGCACGTGAACTCCCCTAGAGATATAGGGAATGAAATCAATTTCTTTCTCCTACTTCTGATCTTGTTATTTACCTGAGTGATCTGCCTACAAAGCTTGAATAATACAATCTAGTCACTAAGGTACTTAGGTAGTTTCAACGGAGCTTGGTCGAAGCCAGCGACTCATATATAGGAGAATGTTGAGAATTTTATGAAGTATGAGCCGTATTCCTTAATCAGGGATGTCACTTTTGGTGACATCCTAGCTTCAAGATCTACTTCTAATATTTGGACCACGTACATGGTGAACGCATCGTTCATGCGGGTAAAATGCTTATTTTTATCCTCCATTACCAACTGTGGAAGTTTCTCAAATTCATGTACCTTAGAAGCAATGTTCTACGTGAGATTCAATCCCTTGAATGATCTTAAGCTTGTGAGGAGATAAACTAAGTAATAATTCATGTGGAACTTATTTGTCATGGGAACTTGGAGTAGTTGCAGATGTAGATTATCACTAATGATTTTCCCCCATTCAATTCTCTACTTTCCTTCTATCAATGTCAGGATGAAAAGGCCCATCCATTTCTTGAAATCTTTTGTGCTTGCTTCGCCCATAAATCTATTAAGGAGACTGATGACATTGGAATACCCTTCTTGGAACTCACACCTTGGTAGATTCTTGGGCATCCTGGAAGGCTTTCTTCCCATTTCCAGCCATGAGTAGAGTGCTACTCCTTCGACATATGAATCCATATTTCCCAACCATGCACAAATCTTTCCTTTTAGATGATGACCATGTTGGGGGATGTCGGTGTCTACAAATAGATTGAAATGGTCCTAGGGCTGATGACCACCATTTTTGTACTATTTTCATCTCGGATGGTTTTTGTCTCAGGATTGTAGTGGAAAGAATAGGATGGGACTAGCTTGAGATTCTGCATGGACACTGTTTATGGTGAATCACAGCACCCCTGAATGTCTACAACTCGATGGGTTGAGACTCTCAGTGCAATTGCATAACATGGAGCTTTTTCCAAGTGTGGGGCCTTGTGAATCGGGAAAGCTCTCTAGATGAAGGCTGGTTCCCATTCCTCTGTTCAGATGCACACATAAAAATGTGGAGGGTTTACTCAAAAACCTAATCTAACTTGCCAAGGAGACAGCATAAGAAGATGGATAAGAATAAACCTAAACTAACAAAGGTGATGCACCGAGGAATGAAGAAACACCTATATTGCCAATAAACACAAACCATTAAAATGCAATGCAAGATCATGCATAGATAATTAGATTTGTAGTGAAATATCAGGAGGATGCAAATGAACATAGAGAGGGTTGAGAATCATCCACAGACATGCATTATTTTCTCCAAAGATTGATACAATACACTACAAAATGCCAAGAGGCAAAGTTGCATTACAATTTTAGATGGGAGGTTTGAACTCCACAAATTCACCTGCCAAAGAGAAGAAGGGAGGGGCAAAACAAGAATTTCCAACCTTTAGAAAGAAGCCCCTCCTTAAAATTTATAGGAAGAATGAGAGAGGGAAGAGAGAGGAATTCCAAATCTACCCCAACCACCTCTAGGTTGTATTTAATTCATCTCATTATGGCGGTAGGTGAGAACCCTAGCAAACCCAAAAAGTGACGAATTGTATTTTACATTTTTGAAGAAATTTTTCTCACCCAATTAAAGATATCTAGTCGTAGTTGGATAGAGGACCTCGTAAGCTTTCCAAAAATTCCAACCTTGCGTGAATTTGAGCTCCCTGTGAAAAGTTGTGGCCATTTGAATATCTAGGTCAGGGTTTATTTTCTGTCGGGGTGTCAATGCTCAAAATGTTGTGCCTCTTGAAGATACGCCTTGGCACAACTATCCTCATATCAACATACTCTTAAGTGCACCATAGGTGCTGAAAATTTGGTGTTGATGCCTTCTGATGTGTGCCCCCAACCTGCGCTATGGTGCGACTTTTTGCATGTCGACATCTTCTTACCTACGCCATAGGCGCATCCATTTTCATGTTGACATTTTCCGCTTTGTGCCTCTAATCTGCGCCATGGGCGTGACCTTTTGCATGTCGACATCTTCTTACCTGCACCATAGGTGCATCCATTTTCATGTCGACATTTTTTTACCTACGCCCTTAACCTGCGCCAGGGCGCATCCATTTTCATATCGGCATCCTTTTACCTGCACCCTTAACCTACACCAAGGCGCATCCATTTTCATGTCGGCATCCTTTTACCTGCGCCCTTAACCTACGCCAGGGCGCATCCATTTTCATGTCGACATCCTTTTACCTGCACCCTTAACCTATTGGCGATGTAATAAATGTTAGGGTTTGAGTTTCTTTGATTTCCATATTCTTCCATTTGTCTATATCTACCTAGGGGGGAAGATATATACAACAGACACTAGGTGTCCTACAGCGGAGAACAAGCCATTTGTGAATATTTGGTCTTCAATCCTCCTTCGGTCCTTAGAGGTCATGTGATTCTTAAGGTTGTTCAAGTCCATGTATAAGACATTGTTTTCTTCCACATCATACTCAGAGGTGAAGGGCTATGTCAGCTTCTGACCCGTCCACTTTGGCTTCATGTCTTCCTTAGAAAAATAAACTTACTATTTTTAGTAACTGTGAAAAATCAAGTCCCTGGAACTTCTACTGAGTGTTGTGACCTTGATTCCTCTTTCTACTTGCGTTCCTCGTTCCTTTCATATCAAATTTATATTTTTAGAAGGTGCTCGTGGGCCCACTTTCTATTTTTAGTAAGTGCCAAAAATGACCATTCTGGTGAATTCTCAGTTGTAGCACACTCCCAATGTCTTTGTCTCCTTCGCAGGTCCTTCTGTCGATGGCTTTCCTAAAATAGAAGTCCCTATGTAGTAGACCTACTATTTTTTTAAGATGGCTTCTAGAGGTTTTATTGACATGCAACAAAGTTTTTTGATATGGGTTTTTTCCCAACATCACCACTCTGAAATTTTGGGTCTACCCGCTTAATAGTGCAGGAGATTTTAAAGTTTCAATTTTCAGACCAGGCAGTGCTTCTGGATCTAGCATCCATTAATGGAACTCAAAATTGCAGGTTTTTTTTTCTCCTCTGTTTGTGAAGAAAATTATATTTTTGATGTGGGGTTTTTCTTCTGGTGCTTCACATGTGATCTTACTTCAATCTGGCAACTGGTTTGATGGGAAATCCCACTTCTTTCTTTGTTGAGATGGAAAGGAGATTTCTTCATTGTGGATGCTTTTCCACATGAGAGGAAAGTTTGAGGTTATCTTTGTGATGGTCTTGGATAGAGGAAAAAATAGAAAAAAAATGGTTCATTGATTCGTGCACTGGTTTGCAAGCTTTGTTCAAATTTCTATTTTTTGGCTATGGAGACTGTATTGTTTTCTTCTTTGTTGTTCTTTATTTCTCCTTCTTAGGTTAATGAGAATTCCTTCTAAGACCTTTGTATCACCATGGGAAAGGTATTTAAGTTATTTGGTTTATGTGTTCTGATTTTTTTGCAATGGTAGAGTTATGGAAGCAAGTTGCAGAGGAAGGATGAAGTTTGTCTATTCACAGGAGTGGAAGCAACAAGAAGCACTAAGAAGAACTGAACGGCAATTAGATTTTTCAAAATTTGAACACATGGAGAGATTATCTTGGGAAAAAAAATCATGTTTGATGTCCCTAACCTCAAGGACATGAGGGACATCAAATTCCATGGTGGTCAAGAGGACAACACGTGGCGGCGATCTGACAATAGGGAACGAAGGTGAGAAAAGTTGCTTTAAAGAACTAAGAGCTGAAAGCAAGTCACATGGATGTCCAAAAGGCTACCCATAGGGGGCTAGGAAAAAATTTCCATGTCTTATTTCCCTCACCTTAGGGACATAAGGGACATTAGTTTCCATGGTATTCCTAGAGCTTACACGTGGCACTTGATCCGACGGTAGGGAATGAGTGCTCCAAAAATGCACCTCGGGGTTGAACTTTCAAGTCTGGAGGTCACATGAGGGTCCAAGTAGTCACATGGGGTCTGGGAACATTTTTCAATGGTTGGTTTACCTGACCTCAAGAACATTGGGGACATGAAATCCCTCCAGGCTCCAGGTGTTGACACGTGTCCTCCCAAAAAATGACTAAGTCATGAACTACCTTTGAGAGGTTAACTTGGAACGATGATAAATTGAGCTCCCAGTGGAATTTCTTGGTCAACGTTTATATGATCCTGACTAGAAATATCATTTTTGATCCAATGGTGGGGGTATCATGTCTTGATCCAACCATTTGATCCCTAAAAGGAGGATTTTTTATTTGAGACTCCACTTGTGCCTGAGAAAAAACTTCCTGCCAATCCTATGCGCCAAGGTGTTGTGAAAAATATGATTTTACCATCATTTAGGTATTGGAATCCTATTTTTGAATATGTTTCATTTTACTCCTAACTCCATCCAGAGCTCTCAGAATCTTCTTCTGAAGCCCAGTAGTTTTTTAGGCTTGTGTACTGCCTAGGTTTGTGAACCCTATTTTTTACTCAGACTGCTCCAAGTCTTTCAAAAATTCCCCAAACCTTCCAAAATTATTTCCATGATGTTTTAAGGTCTTCAATTCACTTCCATGTATAATTTTTCCCTTCCTTTTTACTCCAGGGGGTTTGATCCAGTTCTAGGAAGGTTAACGATAGCCCTTCCCAATATTGCCAGAAGATAGGATCTCTTCAGAACTCCTTAAAATCACCTAGGGGGAATGAAAATAATTTCCTAAATCACCTAGGGGACTAATTTGACATCAAATAAGGGGTGACCAGACTGATGGATTTGACCTGGGGTTCCTAGGAATGATAAAACATGAAAAAATTGGCACACAGGTATAATTTTCGTGCTTGGAAACTTCCAATTTCCCTTATGCACATTTGCACGTCAACGACTAGCTCTAGCTTGGGGACATGACATGGAGTGAGTGCAGAAAAGACATGACATGGGAATCTAGTATCTCAATCTTAGACCATATAATTTGTTGACCAGTGCCTTATCCATTGGGCCTTGTAGAGTCATGTACAACCTCTAGAAAGAAAGATTGGAAGAAGGAAACACACACACAAAAACCGATGGAAAGGAAACACACGACACACAACAAAAGGGAAAAACACACCTTTAAAACACATATGGTACAAGGATGGGGACAACTCTCTTTCAGTGATGATATAATTTTAGGTATTTCCCACTACGAGGCAATTCCAACAACATTCCATCCAAATATGAGAGTAGAAAATCATTCTCACCGCAAGCTTCACGAATCTGGAATGGGCCAACCCATAATGAATCAAACTTTCCATGACTTACTTTTGGTTCCCTTTTCTTTTCCCATAGTAGGATGAAGTCTCCGACTTTGAATTCTCTCACTTTGGCCTTCTTATCAAAGATTTTATTTACTTTCAATTGGTTTTATTTGATACAATCCACCACTCAAGTTCTATTTTCTTCTAGCTTCTCAAGAAAGAGGATTCTCTTGTCAATGGAAACCTTGTACTTCCCATCTTCTATTCCCTATAGCAACTTTAGAGTTGGCATCTTGATCATGAGTGGGATTTCTACTTTGACTCCATACAATAGTTGGAATGGTGACATACCTATTGCCTTCTTGGGAGTGATATTTTCCACCCACAATGCATCGTACAACCTTTTGTGCCAATTCCTTTGGTTCTCGTCTACAAGCTTGCAGACGATGGTCACAATTTTCTTGTTTCTTTATTCGGCCTATCCATTTCCTTGTGGCTAGTAGTAAGAAGAATGAGATAGAGAGATTTGGTAGCGATAGCAAAACTTGGTTAATTCCCTTAAAGAGAAATATGTAGCATCATCTGATACAATCTTTTGTGGCACTCCGAAACGTACTATGATATTCTCCTTGATGAATTTGTATATTGTTTCAGTATTGAATTTCTTGGTCGGAATGGCTTACACCCACTTGGTGAAGTAATCTGTCATCGTGAGAATATACTTGGGCCCTAAACTTGAGTGTAGATTGAGAATGCCAATGAAGTCTAGCCCCCACTACTGAAATGGTTCTTCAATAACAGCTAGCCTGAGCAGTAGTGCAATAAGTTGTGGTCTTCCAATGAATTGTTGACATGCTTCACTTTTAGAAACTCAATCTTGAGTGGCTACAAAGATGGTGGACCAATAATACCTTCCTTGGAGGATCTTGTGTGTAGTGACCATCGATGAAAAATGTCCACCACATGTTTGGTTGTGGTATTATTTAAGCAATTTTTCTTGTTTCTCTTTATCTATGCACCTAAGGAAGCATCTATACAGACCTCTCTTGTAAAGTGCATGATTCCAAATTACAAAAAAAAAATCCTCTAGCTTGAGTGTTCTCCTTCATTTGTAATCAAGATGGGGAGGTAATTCTCCATAAGTTAAGTAATATGCAATATCAGTATACCACTCATCAGTAGTGGTTACAAAGAGAAATTGTGGATTGTTTTCAGGACAAGTTGAGCAAGCACAATTTTCTTCACCGTGTTGAGATTTGAGTGTTTCATCCTCAAAAATCAACCTGCACAAACCATTCCCCCTTATCAGATTGAACGTTTGAATCTCAAATTCATATTCTTGAGTCTTTGCAATCCAATTTCGTCTTTTAGCTCTAGAATCCTACTGTGTTAAGATGGACTTGATTGCATTGTTGGGGACCATCACCACCATATGAGAGTTAAGGATGTAAAACCTGAATTTTTTTACAGCCTTAACCACTACATAGGCATGCTTCCCCAATTGGCTATAGTTTAGTTCATGTTTTTTCAATGGACAAATCATGAAAGCAATAGGTGCATCCACACCTTCATCATTTTTCTGAACAAGAACAGTGAAGAGTGTATGTTCTAATGCATAACAATACATGATGAATTCTTTATTAAAATATGGAGACACAAGAGTCAGATCTTTAGCAATGGATTTTTTTATCTCTTCAAATGTTGACTTCCCTTCATTGTTCCATTTGAATTTTTCATGGGGTTTCATCATGGCTGTGATGTGCTTTGTCAATTCAACAAACTCAGGAACAAAGCCATGAAGAAAATTCACCTTTCTGAAGAATGAATGAGCTCTTTTCTTGTTTGTGGGTAGAGATAGTGCTTGAATGGATAATACTCTCTTAGGATCAATGTGTGCTCCATGTTTGTTCACAATGTGCCCTAGTAACTTGCCTTACGTGACTCGAAAAATGCACTTTTTTGGATTTAGTGATATGCCATGTTTTATACACCTTGTAAGTACTTGTTCTAAGTGATGGATATGATCTCCCCTCTTCTTTAAAAACACTATGAGATCATTGAGATATATGATAATGCAATGTTTTAAATCCTTGAATTCAAAATCCATCACCCTTTGAAATGTAACTCCTGCATTGATTAGGCCGAAGGGCATTCTATTGTAGGAAAAAGTGTCCCAAGGCATTGTGAAGGTTGTCTTGGTGTGATCCTCCTCCACCACTTTGATTTGATTATATCCTCAGAATCCATCAAGTAATGAAATCATTTCAGATCTGATGACTGCTTGTAGATTTTGATCCATGATAGGGAGAGGATAATAATCTTTCAATGATGCCTAGTTTAGGTTGCGGAAATCTACACATATTCTTATTTCACCATTCTTCTTCCGCACCGGCACAATGTTGGCCACCCATGTTGAAAGGTGGATGGGAAAGATTATTCTTGTAACAAGCATCTTCATTACCTCCTCCTTAATGGTATCATCAATCTTTGGTTTATATGGATTTTTCTTCTACCTGAATGGCTTAGCATCCTACTTGAAATGAATCGAGTGATGCATTTCCTTCGGTTAGAAGGATTTGAGTTCATCATAAGAGTAGGCCAAAACATCTGAATATTTCTTGAGCAATGCAACAAACCTTCTCTTCTCTTTGGTTGAGCAACATTTTCCAATATTGACCATCCTTGGCTCCTCCAGGGTGCTGATGTTTTCCTTATCAAAATCAGTTAGGCACCGAAAAGATTTTTTTTCTTTCTCTTGAATGAATCTGTCGTGTTTTTCAAAGAGGTATACCAAAGAAACTAGGCCTTTACGATTCTTGTTCCCTTTCAATTTAATCACTCCTTCATCATCAATACCTTAAATTACTTCTTTCTCTTCTTCAGCTACCGCTTCTCAATGTGAATTTTTACTTCCTTTAAAGAAGATATTATTGAAATTATCCCTTTGTTCCAAATATTCTAGAATCTAGTAATCATCATTAAATATTTTCTAATGATTTGCATTATCTCATACACTAGGCCTGAATACCATTTCTATGGTCATCTTGTCTTTACAAAAATAAGGATGATCTTTCACTAAGGAAGTCGATACTACAAGAGAATCATCCTTTTTTTTATTTTCCTTTGGGATAGCTTCAATGGAAAATACATCAAAAGATTCAATGCAGTCCCATACTATGTTTCTATAATGCCAGAGTCTTGGATTTTTGACCTAATATTCTTTCCGGAATTTCTTTACTATCACTTCCGCATCACCTTGGAATTTCATCTTCTTGATTCCCATGTCTTCAGCCATTCCCATGCCTAAGATGAGAGCTTCATATTCTGATGTGTTATTTGTATTATAGAAATTACAGCTTGTAGGAAAATTGGTACAATTCACCAGAGGGAGAATACAACACTACACCTGCTCCCGAACCTGCACTAGAATGACTACCATCAAATTCCATCGACCAAACTTGATCTTCTTCCTCCTTCATAATTAGTGGAAATTTATCATATTTTTCTAATGTGAGGGAGTAGTTTCCTATCTCGCTATCTTGAAAAATGATGTTTTCCTTTGGATCAAAAAACTTTCATACTGTGAACTTCATCTTTCTTACTAGAAGTAACTTCTTCATCTCGCCTTTCACTAGAATAGTTATAGATGACCAATCCATTTTTTATTTCTCCACCCAAGTCTCTGCAAAATCTTCATCTCAATATCATTCCAAAGGAGGATGGGATGTCCGCCACCAAGATGGTTAGAAGCACCTTCTTATCTGAAAAATTAGCTAATGCTACCTATGCATATTTCATTCTTCCTAGCAATGGCACTTGTTTGGATTCCATTGAATAGCAGGTGCCATTTTCTTCGGTCAAGCTGAGGCCAAGAGAATTTGCAACTTTGATGGGCATCACATAATCCGAGGCTCCATAATATATGATACAATTATTTAGCTCAAAGCCTTTAATGAGAAGTGACAGGTAGAAAGGTTCAACCCTATTGGTTTTGGAGGCACTGAGGGCTAGCATGTTTTTATAAGGTGGTGTGGATGGTGTGGGAAGTAAGCCTTTAGAACTTGGACCTAAGGTTATAGGATTACTTCCATGGAATACATCAATGAACCTATCAAATTGTGTAGGATGAGTTTGTAGGTATTCTATTTCTAAGAGTTAGACTTTAGTTTTTCTTACGTGTTCCACAAATTCAAATAGGGTTATGGTGGGTAAGAAGGGGTTCCATGAATGACGTAAGATTTACATGGTGAAGGTTTTGTTCTTTTGGGTGTTAAATTATCCTTTAAGGGTGCAGTAACTAACTTGGAAGGAGATGGGGATGTAGGTTTTGATGGCACCTTAGATGTTTTTGCAGGAACAACATTCGAAGGAAAATTATTCTTAGTAACCTTTGAATTGGGAGAAAGATTATATGACTTACTTGGTATGGCAGCATGATCCTTGCTAGCCAGTGGGTCTATTTTTTCTTTAGCTGACTCCATCGAAGGTGGTAGTGGTGATCCTCTACCGATGATTTTATTTTTTGGGACCTACGGAGGAGAGTCTTATTTCTTCTTGTCCTTTACCACTGCTGTTGAGGATGAAACACCTCTCTTGGACTGTACGCGAGTGAAACCTGCACATGAGAAACCTAGAGCTTCTTCATCATCATCATCAAAGTACTCAATTAGGTCATTATGTGTATCACCATCAACTTCCTTGACCTCAAGATAGTTTTCATAGTCCTCCACATTTTCTTCATCAAGTTCTTTAATTTCCAATTCCTCCTCTGGTTCTTCAGTGTCACAAGTGGTATTGAATGATGGTGCTTCAAGAGCAAGCTAGTGAGGAGGTGGAGCAATCCTTGGTCTATTGGGAGGATTTCGCTTCCTTGGAGCATTCCACATTGTGATCTGGGATAGTTGTTTCTTCAAGGCCACCAAGTCATTTGCCATTTTTTGTAACATTGGGTCCATGGTGACTGAGCTTGAATTTTGTACTTTTTGTTTTCCATTTGGGCCTTTCACCTTGCCGGCCATGATTAGATCATCATCGGTATCTATCACATGGTCTTGCGCTTCCCTCAATGTTCTTGGTTGGGTTCTTATAAGGAAGAAACCTACTTCTGATGGCAAGGCACAAATGAAGAATCTCTTCAGATTATTTTCAAAAGGCACCACATCTTCAAGGATTCTTCTTATCACTCTATTATATCTTGCTACGAAGTTTCTCATTGAATCGTAGGTTTATTTTTTCATTTGTACCAATTGGACCAAGAGATCTTGACAATATTTCATGGTCTTGAACCTGTGTTTGAATGCACTCTTATATCTTCCTAACATGTGTGATACAACCTAGAATTCAGCAGTAAGACCCGAGGTGCGCTGGCACATCACTCAACACAGACTGAGTACTCACCCAAAGTGCACAAAGGTATCAGGTCCCTCTTTAGGGTTGTTGTTGTCAGATGTTAGCATGATGAAGACTTAATACATGCAATTTCATTATTAATACATCATTCTATAGAGCATGCCAGATCTATATCTAAAGGAGAATTGAATTAAGTACTACCCATGATGAAATCAAGAACAGACTAGATCCAAATATACACAGAACTAACACTTAGATTCAGAAAATATCCTC
Organism: Taxus chinensis; assembly: GCA_019776745.2. Taxonomy (NCBI): domain Eukaryota; kingdom Viridiplantae; phylum Streptophyta; class Pinopsida; order Cupressales; family Taxaceae; genus Taxus; species Taxus chinensis. The sequence goes on from CM034150.1 coordinate 37,805,361, forward strand.
CATTGTATTAAATATGAAAATTGCATAGAAGATTCTTACAATAATGGCATTCTATGCCCATACGCGCACATATTTGATATAGTAGTCCAGTTTTCCACACATACCTGCATACATACATAGATATATATATATATATATATACTCATCCATGTATATATATCCTCTACTACGTAGTTACTACATATTTATAAGGGTAGGGACTTTCCCTTCACCGCTTATCCAATATTGAAATAGGTCACATGTTATTATTAGCTACATGCTTTTTACAGTCATAGCCCCACATGCAAGTGTGCTAATAATAGAATTCCTTTAGTTAACTGATAGTGATAAACCTATTCTTATCTTGCATCCATGTAAAGTGATTTGTAGTCGATCCTCCAAAAATAGCCAATGCATGGCACGCACATCTCTGCTTTGTTTGTGTGCTCTATACGACATCTCTAAAAATTGATCCCCATGTGCAAAAATGGCTAAGTCCCGAAATATGAACTTATCCTCCATGTGCGTGTTTCCCTTATCAGTTCGCACCTTTGAACATGCCCTGTTTTCTCACACGGACCTCTTGTGTGAATTTTGTTAAGTATTCTCTACTCAACATTACCACACACTAATTGCATTGTCGCCCCAACAATGGTTGTCTCAAAAATGAATTAAAGAATCTAAATGGAAATAATAAGAATGAATATATATGCACAAAAGAATAATGTTACCATGCAGCTTCATCTGCTTCAACCAAAATTAATTTGGGATATTCCTCTCTTTCAATCTCATCCTCCAAGGTCTACCACTCAACGAATGCTTCCTCTACTTTTTCTGGAATGTCCGTAGTAATGGACTCTAGTTCATCTTGCGTAATATCTCCTTTCTCATTCTGTAAGACCAACAAAATGTTGGACATTGCAATCATCCTTCCCTCTAGCAAATCCATATTATGTGTGATGATTTTTCCAAGCTCATCTAGTCATCCCTTTTGTGGTTCTTGTGTTTTCGTAAGGTCCTTGTGCTTCTATTTAACGAGTGCTAGTCTTTCTGCATGGCCCAATGTGTCATCCTTCATCACTTTATGGACCTCATTTTCCTCCTCTAGGGTTTTTATTTTGATGAGTGCCTCTAGAGCTGTACAGATGTTCAAGGCTTGGTCTTCCTTCTTTAGTTCTTCCTACAACGTTTGCAACAGTCCTTTGTAAGATGAAATATTTCTCTTCACTACAGCCCTTGCCATTTCTGTCTCTTGCTCACGATTCTTTGGTGTTGGCATTTGCATGGTTTCATCTTCAAGTACCAAATCCACCAAATTCTGGACATAGTGCATTACTGAAGGAAATTTTTTTGGTACCTTTGACTCCAAATGTGGGCACGCTTTCAGTACATTGTCCCCAATAGTCTCTGTCATGCTGATAAAGGCATGGTTCTTCTTTTGTTCGAAATCCTTTTCCTATATCATGTATTTTATTTCTACATCTTTTCTTTTAATTTTCCCTCAGAGTGCCCTGATGATTGCGGCCTTATACATGTTCCTACGATCCACCCTTGTGGAGACCTTTGCCAATGCATTGCTTACTTGCTCATCGGACATAATAGTAGGCTTTACTGTTATGTGTCTAGCTTGGGGAGTCTTTTTCAACCTCCTCGACATGCACGACTCCTCACACACATCAAAGTCTAGTTCATCCATATGCATGTGCATCGACCACAAAAGTTACTTCCTTGTGCGCATGGTCACCATATCTTCATCCATCAACTCCCAACCAAATAACTCCTTTTGTGTCACAGTGATCTAAAAATGGGCACAAAAAATTTTACCTATGTCCTCAACATAGCCCATGATTGGTGCATTATGTTCTCCACTCATTCTCTTTATTCCATGCCCCTTATGAACTGGGCCTTCAAGATTTGGAGTTTGTTCTGACATACATCGTGTAGTCTCTTGCATAGATTTTTTTGTCTCCTTTTCTCCTTCCTCCCCATCCTTCATTCCTTCATCCTTTGATTCCTCTTGTTGCTCCTCCCTACTCTGTAGTTCCTCCTCATATTCAAGTGGTGTAGGAGACCCTGGATTTATTTCCTTGGATTCCTCCGCCTCTTCACCCAACTTCAAATTCCTTCTTCTTTTCTCAATTGTCTCCTTCTATGGAGATAGTCAAGGTGACCTACGCACTGACTGTGGAGTAGCACTTGAGTCCTTGTTTTCCTGAATACTCTTTTAAAGTGGCCCTATACTTGAACTGCTTTTGGATCCTCTTCTTCTTCCTGCCCATGAGTTGGCATAGGTGTGCGCTCTGATTCCCTTTTATCTGATGGTTACATCCTCCTATGTTCCAAACTATCACTATCCTCATGTTCATCCTCCTCATCCTCTACTTCGATTGTCTCTGTGGGCTTAGGCACTGGAATGTTCTTCATGGTACGCTTACCCTTTGGTGGCCCTGGGAGTGTAAACTCATCTTCCACATACTTGTTATTTTCCATCTTGGGCTTCAGTTGGAGGTACACAAGTGCCGCTCCAATGTCTCCAACATCCAAACTTACTATCTTTATGCTCAACACATCTTAGATGAGCCTTTCAATATATGCATTACATCCTACATATCCATACTTCTTCCTCAGTGTGTGGTAGTCACAGTCTACCTTATCTACATTGAATATTAGGTGGGGCACGTCTACAAACATATGAAATGATGCCTGCAAATACCTCATTGTGAAGGCATATGGAAGTTTGCACCATGGGCTCCAAGCCCCGTCTTTCATCACAAATCGTGTGATGCAAAAATGTTGGTATACTACAAATTGTTTTGCCTTACCCACCACCGAATGAAATTCTTTGGGGATATGCCATTCCTGTTCAAACACTACACAGAGCCTATCATACCACTTCTCAATCCTCTTCTTGACTGATTCGGTCATCAATACTTCACACAAGTACTTGTTGATTCATTCTGTAGGTGACTTGTTCTCCATGGCATACTCCCAGATCTTCTCCTTTGTTCCATTGGGAATCCTGATCTCCATGAATACCAGAGATAATAGAATATCCCCAAAACTGATCTTTCATCCTGAAATTTCTTCTTCTATGATAGTTTCCACAATGTACTTTGAAATTTTGTATACTACCCCTTTAGACATCTTCTTTGCAATGTGCAGCCACATGATTTTCACTTGTGACTGCCTCTCTTGGTCATTTAGTTTTGTTACAAGGTGTGCAGCTACCTGCACAACTGGGTACTTTTTCATCTTCTCTATGTCCATGTCGTGTGGACCCTCGGTGTACCCCAGCTCCCTCCTAGTCTCCAAAATTACACCCTTGTCTATTAAGTCCTCTTTGAGGTCTTCACATCTATCCTTCAAACCTGCCACTTTGGAGATCAATGCGATTGAAATCCTTACTCTGAATCCTGTAAAATAGAAGAAGTCTTCATGCACTCTTCTCGTGATCCATTGGTACAAGGGCTCATATTTTCCAAAGTAGGGGAGCTCGTATAACTAATATACTCCAATATTTTTTAATAACTTCTACCCAGCATTGTCATAGACCGGCATGTCCTCTTCCGTGCACTTATTTGTCTTCGTATTTAACGGTACATCCATATCCTTCTTATTTTTTATGGTATGATAGTTGTACTCACTTATCTTGCTTCTCTAAATGTGGGAATCCCATTCCTGGCCTACTATAACCCCCTCTGGATATTGCATCTCTAAAAAATTGCAGTCATGGGTCATTTCTTCTTCCTCCATGACCACCTTCTTATTTCCCTTAACTCATGTTACAACTGCCCTCTTTGGTGCCATTTCTAGCTTGCAATTCTCTTAAAATACTTGCCTTTTGACTTCTACAATGTGCAACTCAAACCCTAGCTCAAACATGTGTTCCCTAGTGTAAATCACGTGCCCTAGCTCATTTATAACGCATCTGCTTCACTCAAACCCTTCTCCTATGGGAATGCAAGCTTCTCCTTTGCACAAACCTCCTTTCCACGTATGGTTTCACACCCTTCGCACCTCAACATGATTGCTCGGCTCTTCGCACTTAGCTCTTTTCAAATTCTCTTAATCGCAACGGTAAGAATGAACTCGCACCCCATCCTTATATATATTTTCACACTTTTGATGCATTTATTACTCCTTCACCTACCCAATGTCCTCTCATTTATTGACCAATTTCATTCATTCCACACGGTACATATTCACGCCCCAGCTATAACCTTCTAGCGTGCCTTCCTACCCTCTGGTCACATACTTCTCTTCAGTGTGCTTCCTTGCACCTGAGTACCTTGTCATTGCACCTTCCATTGGTAGTTGTTATGGCCTTTGCTTACCTCATGCTATACCATCCCTTCATTCATCTCCATCTTTGCTCACTTTTTAGAAGCAATCTTTTAACTTGAATTGCACCTGAATGGCACACAGAGCAGTTTATTCTTTTCACCTTTCAATTCCAGTAGTCTTGTAACTGGATATCAACAACTACCCCACACTAAAACTATGTGCAGTCTTCTGCGCATAAACATGCTTCAAATAGTAATTAGCTTCACGCGCGCAAACACACTTATTACACAAACACACCAACTAAATTGACAAAGCATAGTGATAAATAAGGAAACACATGAAGGAAATTCATAATTGAAAACCTAATCTAAATGGAAACATTGCCTTATTACAAACACCAAGAAGACTTATTTATAGTAGGGCTTCAACCTATTCCCATTAAAATAACCAGGTAGATGTGTTCCATTAAGTTCTTCTAACTAGAACGCACATGTTTCAAGAATATAAGTGATAAAAAATGCCACCAACCAATGTACCTTAAGTTTTCTTAGATGGCGCAAGAACTTAGAGTCATAAAGAAACACCATTTGTCCAATCTCAACTTTCTTTGCCCTTATGTTTCTGTCATGCGATGCTTTCTACCTGGCATTTTCTTGCTTCTTACGCCAATGTGCTATGGCTCGTTGCTTATCCAACTTGATCATATTTTTAATCCATTCTTCTAAATATTTCTCATCAGCTAGACCTCTAGCACGCGATATGCAAAGAAGGTAACATGAATTCCATAGGAAGAACGGATTCTGCACCAAACACTAACTGAAATGGTGTGGCCTTGTTCAACATCTTATAAGTTGTTATATATTCCCAAAGTACATCAGATACTTTATCATCCCAATCCTTTCTTCCAACATCACAAATTTTTGTCAAGATCTGGCTAAAAATCTTGTTGAAAGCCTCGGTAGTTCCATTTTCCTGAGGATGGTAAGGTGTAGTCTTATGGTGCACAACCATAAACTCATCTAACAATATCCTTATTATCTCATATAAAAAATGTGTGCCCCTATCACTTGTCAGACTTAGAGGACATCCATACCGTGTAAGAACATTTTCCCATAGAGACCTAGTTGTTGTAGCTATTGTAAAATCCTTTGTAGGTGTTGCTTCTGCCCACCTTGTGAGATAATCTATGCAACTAATGATGTAGCGCAATCTAGTCCTACGTGTAGTCAGTGAAATAGGTCCTACAAATTTGATAGCCAATTTCTTGAATGATTATGCACTAGAATTAGGTCTTAAAGGCATCTCATCTCTTTTCCCTGGTTTTCCTTAACGCTGAAAATGATTACACGCCTTACAATCTTTATACAGGGTTTCCCACAATAATACAATGATTAGGATCTTGCGCGCACTAGCATCACCTGCATAGTGGCCACCTGCAATACTGCCATGAGCATCCTCCATAATATTTATGCGCTCATGGTCCAGCACACAATGGCACAATACTTCATCTCTTCCTAACTTTTACAGGTCACTGTTGATCAACATAAAAGGTGTCTCACGTATAGCAAGTTGTTTGTTTTCTAAGGCCTTCATTACTTCTAGTACCACACCAATATGTAGAAAGATAACAATGTCCTCTAATTTTGATGGTGCACATTGTAACCTATATAACTATGTATCTAGCATGGTGTCCTCAATTGCCTGTGCTTCTTCTCCTGACTATATTCTTGATAGATGGTCTGGTCTAGAATTAATTTTCCCTAGTTTTACCACAACTGTGAAATCAAATTCTTGAAATAATAGTACCCATCTGCATATGTGCCCCTGTAAAATGGGTTTTTTTATGAAATACTTCAATGTCATGTGATTTTAATAGAATACAAATGGTGTAGCTAGCATATACTTTCGGAACTTTTGTAATGTATAGATCATCAACAAAGCTTCCCGCTCTGTAGTTGTGTAATTATTTTCTACAGGAGTTAGATTTCTACTAGAAAAATAGATAGGATGATCTATAATACCTTCTCCAAGTTGAGCTATCACTACACCAATAGTCGTGCCAGAGGCGTGCACATGTACATGAAATGGTTGATCCCATTAAGGAAAACATAGAATAGGCATGGTAGTAAGTTTTTCCTTCAATGTCTCGAATGTGTGATGTTGTGGTTCTCCCCAGTAGAATGTACCTTTCCCTTTCAGTAACTCTTCCAATGGTGTGAAAAATTTGGCATATCCTTTGATAAACTTTCTATAATATCCTGTATGAACAAAATATCTGTGCACCTCACTCTAACTAGTAGGCTCCCTTAGGCCTATAATGACTGCAACCTTGGCTGGATCAACCAACAAACCTTCCTTATAGATTATGTGTCCTAAAAGTATCCCAAACAGTGTAGAAAACATGCACTTCTTGATGTTTAAGGAGATACTCAATTATCTACATCTTTCAAACATTAAGCGTAGATTGTCACAATGATCCTTAACTAATCCATACACCATCCAACCATCCAAATAGACCTGTAAGAAGTTGTGAATAAATTCCTTGAACGCTTGGACAACTATGCGCAAAAATATAGCAGACGCATTTTTCAAACCAAAATGCATTACAGTATAGGCAAAGCTACCCCATTCAGTAGTAAATGTAGTCTTTTCATGATCCTCCTAGGCAATCCTAACCTAATGATACCCATAGAACCCATCTCTAAACGAATAGATTTCACGCCCTGCAACGCCCTCTAGTATTTCCTCAATGAATTGCGTAGGAAATGGATCATTTACAGATGCAACATTCATCTCCCTATAGTCCACACATATTCTAATCCATCCATCCTTCTTGATACTGATCACCATTAGACTAACCCATTCTGACTCATCAAGGGGTTTGATGATCCCAGACTTCAACATTTTATCAATCTCTTATTTTACCTTTTCACGCAAGTTAGGGTTAATTTTATAAGGTCTCTTTCTAACTTGGCATGCACCCTATTTAATTTTTATATTTATCTCCCCTAATGATTCATACACACCTTTAACTTCATGGTGGTTGGATATTTTTTCAATCCAAAATATGAGGTTCAACCACAGTACATGGGATTAAATCCCTCCTCAAAGACAGGTGAGGCTGCCTGTTTATTACTAATCTAAAACACAGCAGAAACAATATATACAGTATTCACACTAATCTAACCATTGGGGTTGGGATAGAATCCCGAAATCCATATCCACACTATGGGAAGATGTTGTTTTTATAAATGGACTGGGTCAGAAATTATTACAATGGAAGAAACACAATGGAAAGGAAATGAGAGGAACGTATTTTCTTTCGAGTAAACACAGAGCACGAAATAATCATACGAGCTTTAGATAACAAATGTAATGTTTGAAATGATTAGAATCATCAAGATGCTAAACAAAGAATAGCTTAAGATTATGAACATAAGAACAATATCTTAAGAAAGATACATCTCACAACACAAAGTTTGCAAAATAGCATCAACTTCTATTCCTCAAATGATTAAAAGAAAACACAAAGTTTTTCTTCTTCACAATAGCTCTCAATATTCCAAAAATCTCAACCCTTTGGAATGTACACACATCCCTTATTTATAATAAAAATAGTTGAGAGAAAATAGGACAAACCCTATAAAACAGTCTTTTAAAAAGAGTCCTATTTTGCTTGGCTCTCACGCAGGAGACCAAGTCACAATATGATTCAAAATGTGACGAAACAGAAATGAAAAAGACATGTCAATTTCAAGATTGAAATGACACGTCGCATCAAGACTTAGTCTGAATCATCATCTTTTGCTTCTTCATCTTTCTCTTCCTCCAACTGAGCCTGTTTGTTCCGAAATTCTTGGAACTTCCGGATTATACCTTGCATCTCATTTTCGTCAGGCGCAGTGGAATGATCACTCAAAACTTCACATGTTTCATGAGTGTCACTGGCACTACCGGGAAGTTTTCTCAATCTTTTGTTGAGTTTTCTCCAAGCCTCCAAAGAATGTTCAATCTTACAAACCTGTCAATGATTTCAATACCAAATCTGTGAGCTGGTTCATGCTGAATTGATTCTTGGATTTGTTTGAAAAGATCATCAGCTGATAGGATGCCCGAGTTTCCAACTGACACTTTTGCACAAATTTTCAGCAATTCTTCTTCCAGGTCACTTTTGCCATCAATCAATTGATCTCTTGATTCTCTCAATTTACCACAGGCTTCGTTGAGAATCTTTACCCTGAACCTGATGGCTTTGGTCAGCTAGAAATGCTTATCCGCATGTGGGATGATGCCTTCTTCTACCAAGATGCGTGATGGTATTTGCTTTAATACCTGGAGAGCTTCGAAAGTCAAATCAAGATGTCCAATTTCTTGGGAGAAATTACCATCCATCTTTTCTCCATCACTCTGAATATTCCCCAAAGATTGATAGACTTCCATGGTGTCTTGAATCACTTCTTTCCCCTATTGGAGCAGCCTTTGGATCCATTCATCGACCACTCTTCCTTTTTCATTAATCTTCTCAATTATAGGCACTGATGAGAAATCAAACCTGACAGGGACAGAGGAAGATGGTATGGATTCAAGGGGTTTTGAGAGCTTAAGCAATACCTCAGTTAACTGCTCCACCTTTCCTTTAAGCTCATCTCTGTTGTCCTTTGTTTCCTTCAATTTCTGGCATAGCACGTTTATAGCATCCCGTGCATCCTGTTGTGCTCCTTCTGTTGTCACTTCTCCTAGAGCCACCCTGGTTATCTGATAGTCAGAGGCTGTTATGTCCTCTTTGGTTTTGTCAGTCGCGGGAGTGGCGATCTCTGCAAACTTATGCCCCGAAGCGTCCACCAAAACCCTTGAAACTATTTTGGGTTTCTTGGCTGATTTAGCAGTAGAAGCCTTGAGTGAACTAAAATCAAAGGCTGGTATGGGTACAATCACCTTCCTCTTCCTCGGAGTTTTCTCAAGTAGCCATTGAGGCGTGTCAGAGGGAGTTGCCACTATCGTAGAAGTTGGTATCATACTTTCAGGGGGAGAAGGATCCACTGGTGGAGTGGGGACAGTTACCAATGTGGTAGCAGATTCAATAAAAAGAGGCACAGGAGGGGGCGTGTTGGTGATTACTTTGGTCCCAGCAGAGAGGGGTGAGAGTCCAGAGAAAATGTTGGCCATGACCGAAGAAGTAGATGGGGAAAGAGGAGGTAGAAGTGGTTGTGAAGGAGGAAGCGCAGATCCCGACTCCAAAGCCTGGGATGCAAGAGATAAGGTCACTTCAGTTGGGCAGTCAACAAATGGTGAAACTAGAGGCTGGCTTACTTCTCCTTCCAAAGAAATTTCTCCTATTTCTGGTGGTGTTGGTGATTCTGGCACATTCACCGTTTCAACTGGAGAAACAATTGAAGAGATTTCTCGTTCTCTTCTCTTCTTGACAAACTTGACCTTTATAGGTCCCTTAGAAGATCTTTTGTCTTTTCCCTTTTTGGAGGGCCCCGCCTCTGCAGCAACCAACTTTGAAAAATTATCATCTTTAAAACTCATTCCCCAAGAGGTGAGCCATGCTTTGGTGTGTGCAAGAATCAGGGCTGATCTATCTGTAACGGAGGATTTTTCACTGATAGACCAATCAATAGGTGGGAAAACATATTGATCTTCATTCAATCCATCATAGGAAGGATCCAGAACACTTTCATTATCACTAGTACCTTCTGGTATGTTAGCGAGCTCAAGTGTTTGAATCTCAGCAAGTGTCAATCTGCTATGATCTTTTCTTCGGACAGCAACCTCATCACGTAAATCAATCCAGATGTCTTCTATGCTTGGCATGTGCAGGTGCAGAGTTCCATATGCCTTAAGGACTCCTCGAAAATCAAACCCGTCTCGGGGCTTCATGTGCTTCTTCAACTTATCTTGAAGCTCATGGACAACGTTCTTGGCTTTCACCACTGTTGAACAAGTATACCTTCCAATAGAAATTGGGAAAGATACAGCGGCCTTGTGTTTACTCTGTTGGAACTTGTGAAAATCCAACAATTGCCTGACCAACTCCATCAAGATTAGTTTGTCCCCTGGATATCTGGGAAAATGGAAAGGATCCCCTGGGTACATGACTACTCGAAGATATGTGAACTTCTTAAATTGCAAGAAGACACAACCCCATTTTGAAACTTCAGCCCATGCCTCATCAGAGACTCTCGTTTTCCTTAGTTCAGGGTTTAACCTGCAAATGTTCTCGTAAAAGAAGGCATCGTTTACCCTTCTGAATTGGTCTTCAGACCCTTTTCTTGTCAGCTGAGGAAAATACTGATAAACATGCTCCACTGTCTTGTTCCCCTTGGTGTCCAACCCGGGATAGTTTCTCATGCCGGCCGCTGCATAGGTGACATACGAGGACATATAAAACTTTCCCGTAGACAGGACTGTTGTCATTTGAGAATCTATCTCGTTACTGATAAGAGTACCCCAATCAATTCCCTGTTGATTCTTCTTAATAATGATCATGAAATGGTACATCCATCCTTGGAAAACATTTGATTCGGGGAAACCAAAAACCTGACTCAACAGAGTAATGATATCATTGATTTCCTGAATGAAATCACTTCTGGGAACAAGTCTTGGGAACCTGGAAACAGCCGGTTTGGCTTTGATTAGGAACTTCTTATTCACGTGCTTGATGCAATCCTCCTGATCATTGTCCCAAGATTTTTGGGCTGACTTGAGATCCACATCTCCATATTCCTCAAAATTAGGCAGCTTGAGAAGGTCATCGAAGTAACCTCCGTCCAACTTGATTACAACTTCTCCCGCCTGGTTTTTCACAGAACGAGAAGCAGAGTCATAATTCGAAGCACAGGCTAAGATGAACTCGGGGCACTGAGCGGACATAGGGAAACCTGCTGCAAGAGGTAGACCACTGTCAACTATTGATTTCATCCATGGAGTCTGAGAAGAGCTCTTGACCCTATTCCAAAAATCCTCCATATCTATGTTTCCGAGCTCTGTATCCCAGATGTCGTAATTACAGTCAATGTAGGAGGGAGACTCCACCTTCCTGAATTTGTACTTCATCCTCCCTGATTTTTCAGTCTTATCTTGTGATGGACCAGGGTCCGACATGAGGAATTTCAAAGGAGGAGAGTGTCGGAGATCAGAAGGTGTTGAACACTTCGGAAAACCTGACACACTGGAGATGGGAAACTAACACACTGGGAGGATGCCGGAGAAGAAAACCCGACACACTGGGAGGATGCCGGAGAGTTCAGAAAAGAGAGGATGCCAGAGACTTCGGAAAACCCGACACACTGGGAGGATGCCGGAGACTTTGAAAAACCTGATACTTTAAAGGATTTTGATATACTGCGGGTTTTGAACACTGCAAAGCACCCTGCGAAACCCGAGAAGAGGGAATGGGGTAATTGTTGAGTTGAAACATGCAAGTTTTTCTTCACTGTTGATATCCCCAATATATTTTTAATTACAATGACATCTTTAAGGAATAAAACAAAGTGATAATTCCAAAGGGGTAACCCTAAAACACAAACCTGATTTAGAAAACAACCCCCAAAATGGAAAAGATAAAACCCCAACAACCCTGATAAGAAACTTGGAAGAATTCTTTACACAATTATTCCACAAAAACCACAAACAAAGAATGAAGAAAAATACCTTCAACCAGAACAAGAAATGATAAAAAATGAGCAATGCAATCAGGCACAGAGGCGAGTCAGGTTTCTGGGTCGAAGATGCATGCACGAAAATCCACGAGGTAAAAAGTACGTCTGGTAAAAATGACGTGGAAATCTGAATATATATAAGAAAATTCACATTTAATACACTTCAGTTGACACGTGCCAACTACCCGACAACTCGGCATTAATGCCATGTCAGCATGCTTGGGATATCCAGAAACCCGACACAAAGGGTTTTAGAGCAATTCAGGTTTCGGGTTGCGGGAAACAAGCGACATGAAGCATCATGCTTGATGACCCCGGAAACCTGAAACAAAGGAGTAAATCAGGCTTCGGGGATCGGAAGACATGCGACATGAAGCATGTTTTGACGAAGGCATGTTCCGATGCTTGGAAGGTCCGCAAACCTGACTCGCCTTACTTGATGCGGGTTTCGGGTTTCGGGGAACACACGACATGAAGCATCCAAAACACATGTTGTCTTGCTTGTGAAACCCGAAAACCTGATTATCTCTCTGAAAGGTGATTCTTAGAAAACCAGCTCAAAAATTTCTTAGGGTTATCTCATTTTTGGCGTAAACTCAAAAATGAGATAACAACTGGCTCTAGTTGGGGACTTTCTTTGTGATATCAAAGGAAGAGAACTCAGAATCTCTGGCTTTATCCATTGGGCTACGGAGTCAGAAAAGAAGAAAACCAAAAAACAAAGCAAGGAAAGAAAGAAGACTAAAAGCAAACACACGACAGAAAATAAAGTATGTACAATGCAAAAGAGCATCTTGCATTAATGATGGAACAACTTTAGATGTTGGCCGCTGAAAGGCAAAGGGAGTAACTCTCCATCAAGATATGATAGATGGAAACTATTTTCACCACTCAGCTGATGGATCTTAAAAGGTCCTTTCCACAAAGAGTCGAACTTTCCGTGCATTCCTTTCTGCTCCCTCCTCTTATCCCAAAGCAACACCAGGTCTCCAATTTGGAAATGACGTTGCCTTGATTTCTTGTCAAAAAATTTCTTTACTTTGCTTTGATGGTCTGCAATGCGATCAACCACCTTGCTTCATTCCTCTTCTAGCCTAGCTAGGTACATAACCCTTTTCTCAATAGAATTTTGAAAAGTCACATCTTCGACTGCTTTGGCCAACTGTAAGGCTGAAAACTCTACTGAGATAGGTATCTCAGCATCGATCCCATACAGTACTTGGAAAGGAGACATTCCTATAGCCCGCTTTGGGGTAATCCGATCAGCCCACAATGCATCATACAATGCTTTGTGCCATGTCCTCTGGTTTTCATCTACTAGCTTTCTAATTATGGTAACCAGGTTCTTGTTGCTGGACTCAGCTTGCCCATTGCCTGGGGATAATAATCAGATGAGTGAGCCAGGGTGATGCCAAATCCATAGAAAAATTCTGTCAACTCATGCGATGAGAAATTGGAGGCATTGTCAGCCACAATCTTGTGAGGCACACCGAATCTGACAATTATATTTTCTTTAAGGAACTTGCACACAGCTTCTGAGGTTGCTTGCTTGATTGGCGTGGCTTCCACCCACTTGGTAAAATAGTCTGTAGCAGTCAGCACGTAATTGTGTCTGGCACTGGAGGTAGGATTCAATGTTCCAATGAAGTCAATTCCCCACTGGCGAAAAGGTTCTTCAATCACTACGGGCTTCAGGGGAAGAGCTGCTAGCTTGGGATGACCAACGAAATGTTGACAAGCTTCACACTTGGACACCCACTCTGCTGAATCCTGAAAGAGAGTAGGCCAATAGTACCTAGCCCGTAGGATCTTATAAGCTGTTACAGAGGATGAGAAATGTCCTCCGCATGCTAGGCTATGGAAGGATTCTAACAACTTTAACTGTTGTGATTTATCAACACAGCGCAGGAAAACACCATCAATACCTTTCTTATATATTCTGTTATCCCACAGGAGGTATCTTGCAGATCTTAACTTGACCATCCTCTTCTCCTTTTGGCTTAAATGTGGGGGGCATTCACCATAAGTCAGAAAGAAAGCAATATCTGTGTACCATTCATCAGTTGTACTCACGAAAAGCACCATGGGCAACTTTGAAGAGGTATCTTCGGTCTTTTCGCATTCTGCTTCAACATGGTTTTCCGCGATCAATTGGCACAGGCCCCTTCCTCGTACCAACTTGGTAGGTCTAATGTCCAAGTCATACTCCTAAACTTTAGCTATCCAGTTACCTCATTGACTACCCAGCTCTTGTTGAGTCAAAATGGATTTAACGGCAGTGTCGGGAACGAGAACGAGGGTATGGGAGTTCAGCACATAGTACCTGAAATGTTTCACCGCTCGTACCACTGCATAAGCATGCTTTTCAATTTGTGACATTTTTAGCTCATGTTCCTTTAATGGACAGCTCATAAAAGTGATGGGAGCTTCAATGCCCTCCCCGTTCTCCTGCATCAGGATGGCTGACACTGTGTGAGCAGAGGCGTAGCTGTACATGATGAAATCTTTTTTGAAATCAGGACATACTAGGATAGGAGCGCAAGCAACTGCCCTTTTGACTTCATCGAATGCAAGCTTCCCTTCAGTACTCCATCGAAATGGAATTTTTCCTTTCATCATCCCAAGGATATCCTTGGTTTTATCAGCAAAATCAGGTACGAACCTTCTTAGGAAATTGACCTTTCCGAAGAAGGAATGAACTCCAGTTTTACTTGTGGGTAGGGTAAGGCTCTGAATGGCCTTTACCCTCTCTAGGTCGATTTTGGTTCCTTCTCTAGTCACGATATGACCCAGCAACTTTCCTTCGGTCACTCCAAACATGGACTTCTTGGGATTTAATGAAATCCCGTGACGCCTGCATCTCAAAAGTACTTGCTCTAAATGATCATAATGATCACTCCATTTTTTAGAGAAAATGGTCAAGTCATCCAAATATACCACTATGACTTTTCCCATCAGGTCTCTAAATGCCAAGTCCATAGCTCTCTGAAAGGTGGCTCCGGCGTTGATCAAGCCGAAAGGCATCCTCCTGTAAGCAAAGGTCCCCCATGGGGTTGTGAAGGCCGTCTTGTGTTGATCCTCCGCAGCTACCGCAACTTGATTATATCCTGAAAAATGTCGAGCATGGATAGCATTTCTGATCCAGTAACGGTCTGTAACACCTGATCCATGATAGGCAAGGGATAATTGTCTTTTAACGAAGACTGATTTAGGTTCCAGAAATCAACACAAATCTAGATTTCACCATTCTTCTTCCTGACAGGGACGATGTTAGCAATCCAAGTGGAGTGATGGATTGGAAAAATAATTCTGGCATCTAACATTTTCTGAATTTCCACAAGGATAGTCCCTGAGATCTTGGGATTGTAATGTCTTTGCTTCTACCTGTATGGTTTTACATCAGGCTTCAAAGGGATACTGTGTTGTACGTCTTTGGGCTTGAAGGATTTTAAATCTGCATAAGACCAGGCTAAGACATCCATGTATCTCTTCAAGAGTGAAGTGAATTTTTCTTTCTCCTCAGGGGAACAACATTTCCCAATATTCACCATCCGAGGTTGATCAGACGAACCTAGATTGACTTGATCTACTTCCGAGGAAGAAGCTCCTTCAACTTGTCTTTTGTTTTGAATAAAACGATCATGCTTGTCAAACAAACCCTCCAGAGAAACCAGACCTTTGGGAATCTTGTTGCCTTTAAGCTGAATAAACTCACCATCAACCTCTTGATATGGATCTGAAATAGATTCACGGAAAGCTGATTCCGAACCTTCAAAGTACAACTCACTAAAATTATCAGCTTTTTCTAGAAAAGTCAACACTTGTTGATCATCATTGAACACTTGCCAATGAGCCGCATTATCTGGGATACTGGGATGATACATGATCTCAATGGTGTATGTATCTTGTTTGAACTGGGGATGAGGGAGAAGGAGGGATGCAGACACAGCCAAAGAATCAGCCTTGTCGTTATAATCTCTCAAAACTGCCTTGATGGAGAATGCATCAAAGCATTCTATATTATCCCAAACTTTGTTCCTGTAATGTCTCAAGCGATCATTTTTTACTTGATAGATTCCCTTGACCTGATTGACAATCAGCTCTGCATCCCCTTGAACTTTGAGATTTTGAATTCCCTTCTGTCTGGCCATTTCTAATCCTAGTAACAGAGCTTCATATTCAGCCATGTTATTAGTATTATCAAACTGCAATTTGAAAGCAGAGGGGAAGATCTCAAAATCAGGAGATATAAGAACTACACCAGTGCCCGATCCGGTGGTTGAACAACTACCATCGAATTTGAGGGTCCAAATAGCATTAGAATCTTCTTTCTTAACATCTACAGCTGGTATCTCTGATGTCATGAAATAATTTCCAAAGCTAGCATCTTCGAAAAGAATTTGAGCCTTAGGGTCATCTGATTTAGTTACCAAATACCTCGCCTGAGGCTCGGGATGGAGAACATGATAAACCCCATTGACTGGAATCCTTTCCTTGGTCCAATCCATATTAATCTCTCCTCTGACGTCTTTACAAAAACCTCTACCCAAGAGGATACCGTAGGCTGCAGGAATGTCGGCAACTAGAATAGTCATTTTCACTCTCTTCTCTGGGAAGGCAACGAATGCAAACTGTGCATCTTTGATTTGACCAATCAAGGGAACTTGCTTGGTTTCCATGGAGTAACATCGTCCATATGACTTAGTCAAAGTAAGCCCAAGGGCATGGGCTACTTTTGCAGGCATAACATTGTCGGAGGCCCCTGAGTCGATGATGCAATTGCTGAGTTTAAACCCATTTATAAGCAAAGACAAATAAAATGGTTCAATATTTCCTGAAGAAGAAGCAAGAGGTCAGATTGTTCTGAGGTGGGGATTGAGTAGGATTCGGCAAAAGACCTTTTAGAGGTGAGAGAATGGTGGCTTTACTTCTAATGAATTTGGTGAGCTTTTCAAACTGTTCAGGATTTGACTGAAGGTATTCCGCTTCTGACATTTGGATCTTGGTTCTTTTTACATGATCGATAATGTCAAAAGTAGTATAAGAAGGGGTGATGGTAGGCTCAGTTCTAATCACGTGAGCTTGAGTCTGGGGCACTAACCTTAGGAGAAAGAGAATGAGGAGAAGTTGTTACCTTTTTGGTGACTTCTCTTTCAGTTTGTGCTGAAATAGGAGCACCTCTCTTAACTATGGCTATGGGAGGTTCCTTGTTCTTCTCCTTGGGGCTTTCAAGAGGTTTTCTTGGATTCTGAGATTGGGATCGAGTGAAGACAGCAAATGACTGACCATCCGGTGCACATTCATCCTCTTCATATTCCAAATACCCAATGCTGGAGTCACCAGCCGAATCGTCATAAGACTCATCAGCGTATCCTGAAGCTTCAAAAGCCTCGGGGGAATCTTGTTCTTCGGGTTCCTCCTCTTCTTCGACTATTTCTACTGCTGCATTGATGGGAGGAGCTTTGATTGCCATCCTCGGTTGAGCAGGGTTAACCGCGGCCTATCTCTTACAGGCGCACCATTGGTGTTATTGAAATTCCGTCTAGGGATATCCCGATACGGAACATTACTCACCTGCTGGGACATTTGCTTTTTTAAAGCAATCAAATCATTAGCCATTTTTTGGATCATAGGGTCAGTATTACCTTGAGAAGAACCTTGATTTTTAGGTTTGGGTACATCTTTCCTGATTCTTCTGGCCAAAATGAGATCATCCTCTATTTCAATAGTTGTTGACTGAGCGATAGCCAAATCTGGGATAGCCGACCTTCTTAATAGAAAGCTCACATCGGGAGGCTGAGCATTAATGAAGAAGCATTTCTAATTTTCTGGAGTTGGTACAGCTATTTCTGGAATCTTTCGGATCAGTTTGTTAAACTTTTCCACGAAGTCCCGCATGGGTTCATGTGATTCCTTCTTCATATGGGTAAGTTGTGCTAACAAAGCATGAGAATCTTTAGCTGGTTTGAAACGTGCTTCGAATCTGGTCCTCATGGTAGCCCAGTTTGTGATGCATGCATTCAGAAGGTGGTAAAACCATTCAGCTGCTGCACCATGCAATGTTTCAACAAAGAGTCAAACAGAGACATCTTCGTGAGCTACTCCAAGGACACCGCATGCTACAAAGAAAGATGTAATGTGTTCATCAGGATGCTGCTTCCCATCCCCATTGAACTTGGGAATGTTTTTACGTGATCCATCTGGTAACTCGTGTAATGGTGGAGTTAAAGAAAGAGGACCAATAGCTACGCCCTAAGGCACAGGTTGTGCTGCCATCCTTCTTAAAAGAGTGTGTATAGGGATCTGAGTGTCAGAAAAGAATAACGCACGACAAGTTACAGATGCTTCCCATTCTACGGGGATCCAGTTTCTCCGAAAAGGCGAAGAACTTCTGGTTCCGTTAGAAATAACGTTGTTGGGGGAAAGACTGAAATTGTGCCGTTGTAGCAATTCAAAGAGTGGATCAATTTCACCCCGGGCTCGGCGGGACCGAGTGAAGATATTTCCGGCCAGCTTGAACCGGGAAAGAAATCTTGTTGAAAATAAGGAAAATACGGAGTCGCCAGACACCAAGAGGATAAGCTTTACACTATTATTCCGTATTCCCCAGCGGAGTCGCCAAAAACTGTTGGTTGCATATTTATTCAATCCAAAATATGAGGTTCAACCACAGTACATAGGATTAAATCCCTCCTCAAAGACAGGTGAGGCTGCCTATTTATTACTAATCTAAAACACAGCAGAAACAATATATACAGTATTCACACTAATCTAACCATTGGGGTTGGGATAGAATCCCAAAATCCATATCCACACTTTGGGAAGATGTTGTTTTTATAAATGGACTGGGTCAGAAATTATTACAATGGAAGAAACACAATGGAAAGGAAATGAGAGGAACGTATTTTCTTTTGAGTAAACACAGAGCACGAAATAATCATACGAGCTTTAGATAACAAATGTAATGTTTGAAATGATTAGAATCATCAAGATGCTAAACAAAGAATAGCTTAAGATTACGAACATAAGAACAATATCTTAAGAAAGATACATCTCACAACACAAAGTTTGCAAAATAGCATCAACTTCTATTCCTCAAATGATTAAAAGAAAACATAAAGTTTTTCTTCTTCACGATAGCTCTCAATATTCCAAAAATCTCAACCCTTTGGAATGTACACACATCCCTTATTTATAATAAAAATAGTTGAGAGAAAATAAGACAAACCCTATAAAACAGTCTTTTAAAAAGAGTTCTATTTTGCTTGGCTCTCACGCAGGAGACCAAGTCACAATATGATTCAAAATGTGATGAAACAAAAATGAAAAAGACATGTCAATTTCAAGATTGAAATGCCACGTCACATCAAGACTTAGTCTGAATCATCATCTTTTGCTTCTTCATCTTTCTCTTCCTCCAACTGAGCCTATTTGTTCCGAAATTCTTGGAACTTCTAGATTATACCTTGCATCTCATTTTCGTCAGGTGCAGTGGAATGATCACTCAAAACTTCACATGTTTCATGAGTGTCACTGGCACTACCGGGAAGTTTTCTCAATCTTTTTTTGAGTTTTCTCAAGGCCTCCAAATAATGTTCAATCCTTACAAGGCCTGCCTTGGTGTCTTTCCTTTCAGTCCAATCTACCAAGACTCTTGCGGACCTCTCCTAGTCTATCTGACCTTCTGTTGTAGTACTACATCCTCCTCCAATTTGCCTTGTGATTCCAAGACACAATCCTCAATGGAAGGTAGAAATTATAATTCTTCATCTTCATCTAGCATGGATGGCTCAATTAGGTGCAAGTTCTCGTAGTTTAATACAGAGTACATCCTCATGAATGATGGTAAATCAAGTCAAAAGCAATTTTCTCTAACCTGCTCCAATATGGTAAAGGGTCCATATCGTAGTGGCTTGAGCTTCCATGCTTGACCTTGTAATCTCTCCTTTCTCAAGTAAATCCAAACTCTATCTCTAACATGAAGCTTATGTTCCCTTTTATGCTGATCGTGCCTAGCTTTGTACTTGGCCTGATATTTTTCTAGTTGTTCCTTAACTTTGAGATGGATTTTTTGGATCCTCTCAATGAATTGATTTTCTCTAGCCACCTCTGTGTCTTATGTATCCTTCTCATCCTGTTGTCCAACTACTATGTCCAGCGGATTCGTAGGTAGATATCCCAAGCATGATTCAAATGGTGACTTCATAGTGGATGTGTGTACTACCCAGTTATAGGAATATTGAATGTAGGCTAAAGACTCATCCCAATTCCTTGGGTATTTGATCCATTATACCCTCTGATAAATTGTACCAAAGTCTTGTTTACCATCTCTATTTTTCCATCTATCTGTGGATGGAAATTTGTGCTCCTTTGTAACCTGGTATCCATCTTGTCCCACAAATGAAGTCCAAAACTCCCCCAAGAACCTGGAATCCCTGTCATAAACAATAGACTTTGGCAAACCAAAATGCACCTGTACATTAGCAAAGAAAAGATGTGTCACCTCATGTGCTTTTACTGTATTTTTACATGCCATAAGGATACACATCTTACTAAATATATCAAGAACAACATATAGATAGTCATGGCCATGTTTAGACATAGGTAATCCTCCTACAAAATCCATACAAATGTCCTACCACTGACGAGTAAGATACTGGAAAAGGCATATACAAACCTTCCTTCCTAGTCTTAGGATTGCTAGTACAACAAAGTTTGCATCCTTGTATAAATTTTAATACTTCTTCTTGTATATTGGGCCAATACACGTACCTTTGTAAGTGGGCTAGGGTCTTACCAACACCGAAATGTCCTGCAATACTTTCGAGGTATGTGCTTCCCTCATCGATAGAATTTTCTCTTCTTTTGGCACGCAAAGCCTCCCCCATCGGTAGAGCATCCCGTCTTTGAGATAACAAGTCTTCAATCCCTACCCTTTCAGCCCCTTGGGACTACAATTGCTGAAATGTCACCCCAAATTCTTTGTCCTGAGCATATTCCTCTTCGTAAGCTTCCTTTGTGAAGGGCTCGATCTGAGAGATAGTGGCCAAACAGGAAAACTTCTCCTGTGTGGGTGGCCTAGACAACATGTCTGCCACCAATTTTGTACTACCCTTCTTGTATTTAATCACCAGATGGAATTGTTGAAGGAACCCCATCCATTTGTAGTGCCTTGCCTGCTGTAATTTAGACTGTGCTTACAAATATTGGAGAGGTTTGTGGTCAGTGTGCACAATAGTTTCTTTACCCAACAAATAATGCTTCCATTTTTTAATTTCCTGAACTAGTGCATACATTTCCTTATCATATACTGAATATCCTTTAACTTCTAAAGTGAAAGTTTCAGAATGATAACATATGGGTTTACCTCCTTGAAGTAACACTGTGCCCATGGCATAATCACCGGCATCTGCCTCTACTTCAAAAGGCTGCTGCAAATTAGGAAGAGTAAGCACAGGAGCATGACTAATCTTGTATTTCAATAACTTAAAGGATTTGTCTTGTTCCTTATCCTAGTCAAAACTCTTACTCTTTGTGGCCACTGTGTGTAGAGGTGTTGCGATCGCAGAGAAGCCTAGAATGAACTTCCGCATGTACTATACTACTCCCACAAAACTCCTACTTTATGTGGCTCCTGTTGGTGTTGGCCAATTAGTGATGGCTTCCACCTTCTTTGGATCCACTTGTAACTCTCCTCCTCCAACCACATGCCCAATATAGACAAGTGACTGTTTCAAAAATTCACATTTCTTCATATTACAAAGTAGTTATTTCTCCCTGAGAACTTGCAAAACTTGCTGTAAATGAGTTAGATGTTCTTCCCATGTGGCACTAAAAATCAAGATATCATCTAGATATACAATGACAAATGAATCTATGAAATCCCAGAATACATCATTCATCAATCTCATAAATGTCATTGCATAACCCAAAAGGAAGTACTAACCATTCATACAAACCATGTTTTGTCTTGAAGGCAGTCTTCCATATATACTCCTCCTTCATTTTGACTTGTGATAACCTAACTTGAGATCCAACTTCATGAAAATTTTGGCACGCTGAAGCTAGTCCAAGAGATCATCTATGCAGGGACTTGTGGATATCTGTTCTTTATCGTGATCTTGTTCAAAGCACGGTAGTCGATGCACATTCTCCAAGAACCATCCTTCTTTGGCACCATCATGATAGGCGAACCACATGGTGAGGTGCTCGGATGTATCACCCATTGGTCTATTAGTTCCTAAAGTTGTATCTTTACTTCAGTACTCTCAAGAAAGGATTGCCTATACAACCCGATGTTCGGTAGAGGGGATTCTAGTAATAGTTGAATCTCATGCTCTACTTCCTGTTTTGGTGGTAACCTGCTAGGAGCCTAAAATAATTCCTCAAAAGATTGAATAATACTATCCAAATCATGCTTTCCCTAGTTATAAATCTCTACAACTTCTACCCCATATTGTTTATCCTTTAATAAAAGTAAACAAAACTGATTATGATTTGCCTAAATAAGTCATTTTTCTTGGTTAGCACTTACCATAGTAACCCATATCTTACGCTGGTGTTCCCAGATGTTGTATTTGATCCCATCCTTGACCCATCTGTACCAATTTTTCCTCCTCATAAATATAGCATCCCTAACATACAAGTAAGGAATCCTGAATACAACATCAAAAGCATCAAGTGGAATAACGTCAGCTTCAAAAACAACAATAGATTGGGAATTTATCACAAACTTGACCTTACATCTTCTTGTTACCTGAATTTCAACACCCTTCTTCACCCAACCCAAAGGATAAGGGTGTGGATGCTCGTAAGTCTCAAGACCAAGCTTCTTTATAACTACTTTAGAAATCAAGTTATAATGAGAACCGGTATCAACCAAAGCATTTACCTTAGTTCTCTTGATCTAGATTTTGATCTAGAATAGTCTACTCATTTTCTCTTCCTGGATGTCCATGTTGGTGGCCGTGCATCCAAGCCTCTCATCTACATCAAAGTCATCTTCAATTTCCACCTCCCCTTCTATTTTCATGGTTGTCATGGACTTCTTTAAGTCCTTGGTTTGGTTCTTCGAATGTAACTCCAGATGAAAATTCCAACATGTAGCATCAGTATGACCATTGATATCACAGTTCTTGCAAAAATTCTTGGGATCTTTACAAGTATTCAAAGTAGTGGCAGCTTGTTTACCTTTCCCTTTCCACTTATCCTTGTTACTTGTTTTCCCTAACTCTTTCTTCTGCTGATTTTTTTATTTCTTTACCCTTGGCTCTGCTTCTCCTTGCTTCTTTTCATCATCTATGTAGTACGCCTGTACGCATGCTTCATTGATATCTTTGGGATTTATGGAGATGAAGTTTCTTCGAAGGTGAGTGTGAAGGCCTCCCAAGTACTTGGTCAGAATATCCTCATCCTCCAATTCCATGTTAAGCAACATGGCTTGCCTTTGAAACTCCGTAGCATAGTCCTACACACTTTGAGCACTGCCTTGTCTAAAATACTTCCATTTAATTATTTGTTCAGTCTTATGGCCAATGGGATAGAAGTTATCTCTAAGTAATTCTTTAAATTCTTGCCAATATTTCACAATAGGATGCTTCTTATTTTCACAAGTGGCTAGATGGGTTTCCCACCAAACTAGAGTATGTCCCTCCATCTTGAGACGTGTCAAGGTGATCCTTTGTGCCTCAGTCACATTATGGATGCTAAAGTAGACTTCTAACTGTTTTAACCATTTATCAAGCAACTCTGCATCTACTTGTCCTTCAAAGCTTTTAATCTCTAATTTTGTTTCAAATTTAAAAGGAGTATGATCAGATTTTACCTTTTCTCTTGTGTTAGAAATCTCTTCTTCATGCTCTTCCCCATTACTTTCCTCATGGTGGCTCCTTCCTATGCCAAACTTTTTAGCTAAGCCCCGAACCATTGAGTCCATGGAGTCTTTTTTGACAGAAGTTGTCTTCTATAAATCAGTAATCTCTTCTTGCATTCTAAACATCCTATCCATCATGGTCTCCAGCATATCGATTCTACAGACCAAGTTCTCTTCCTCCATTCTTCCCTGAATTCTCTATTTCCACTTTTTGTAGAAATTTTTGGATTGCAAGGTAAAGCCTCTTCACCTTTAGATCTCGTCATTGTCATACAAATCTAAGAACGAATACCACAGTCCTAGATAATTGTTATCTTTGATACCAAAATGATCTGTAAACTCTTCAACTTTGGAATTATCCACAGAATCACAATTAATCATTGTTGTTCTACTTTCTATTAGAAAATAACAGAGATATCTAGTGAATGAATTATACTTGTGCTTAGAATCAACAATTTGTAGAAAGGGAAATAATATAGACTCATAAACCAACAATTTTATCCTAGAAAACCTCCAGAGGAGGAAAAACCAGTCAGGAAGGGTGATTTCTCTTTTTTCCCACTTTTATTGGCCAATTCAATAAGTATAGAAATTACAATAAGTATGAAAAAGAAGTAGATAATATCTCACACTTCCTCCCAGTTACTTGCTTTCTCTATCTTAATTACTCCTTGCTTCTACAAATCAAGATTACAACAATAAGAGCTTCTTGCTCACTTACTTCATGCTTTGATACCTTTGTTCTCTTCCATAACATACATTTATAGCCTTTCTCATGTTCTCCCGTGCACTGGAGAATGGGAAAGGTCATGCAGAAGAAGAGACATGGACACCCTTTGGAATTATAGGATTGTTCACATCATATTTTATTTTGTCTGCAAGAGCCAAGACTACCACCCAATGCAAACTGGCAGTCCCAGGACTGCCGGCCTGGTGGGGCGGCGGTTCTGTAACTGCCGCCCTGCACAGGGTAGCGGTCCTGTCACTAAATAGACAGAACCTCCATGTATCATTTTTTTCTTCTTCGTGTTGGCTGATTTGATAAAGTAGAGTCATTTTGGATCCCTATGGATCACTCAAGGAAAGTGTGTCGAAGTAGTATGGCATTGGCCTCTATTTCTTCAACAAGACGTGCTCCTAAGTTTCCTTCATCTAATAACTCCTAAAGTAGTTCTTCAGCCTTGGCACTATCTCCCATAGTTAAGCACTTTATGACTTTCAATGTTTCTTCCACCGAAGGCTTTGTAGAGGAGAAGTCAAACATCTGGGTCATTCCTGTAACTAAATCCTGCTAATTTCCATCCTCTCTATAGAGTTCTGCATATACATACCAAGCACGCACTCATCCTTGTAAAGTGGAATGAAACTTGTGCAGCCAGAGCAAAGGGGCTAAAGCTTCCTTCCCTTTTTTCCAGAGTCTCTCACACTTCTGAACGTGGTGCTGAACAGGTTAATTACTGTGATAAGTATAGATTTGAGTAGGGGCATTGCTCCTGAAGAACCTAGTAACAAGAGAAATCCTAATTTCATTTCATCCTACAAGATTATCCTTGTGGGCCTGTTATCTTGCAAAATTGACAAGGGAAATTTGCTGGTAACCATACCAAAAATGTTGTTTTGACCCCTAAGGAAGTTGGACAACGTCTGAAATGGCCTCATAACCCCTTCCAGAAAATCAATTTATTTCAAAAACTTGGTAGAAGTTCCCTAATCCTTTGGCACAGAAAATATCATGTCAACATCATTAAAACTGCGCCCCTCTTTGCCTTTGGTGCACTCCCTGGAGTGTTAACACTCCAAATGTTGTGCCTCCCATAGGTGCGCTAAGGTGCACCCATCAGCATGTTGACATCATCTTAAGTGTGCCACAGATGCTGAAAGCTTGGTATCGACATATTTTTATCTGCACCAAGGCGCACCGCTTGTCATGTCAACATCCCACCAAATGCGCCAAATAAAAGTTGGTGGTGCAATAAATACCCAATATTCTATATATAGGCGCTTAGCACCAATCATTTTCATGAATCAAAATTTGTGAAAAGTTATTCTTCTGCACCTGTCAGCGACTCCTAATGCCATTTGTCATGTTTGTGGACCCCACGTCATTCCTTCATCATTATATATTATTGGTAAGTGGCTTATGCCCATCTTATTGTTGATTGTGGCTTTTATGTTGGGATTTGTATGGTAAAAACAATGAATCTAAAAAAATAAACATAACAAATCTAACAAACCCAGCTGCAAACCGTTTTGACCCTCCTTTTAGATTTGTAAATCTGGAAGGCTCTGCCTCAGAAAGAGCTCAAACCCATTTTGCCTCTACTCCCTATTATTATCCAAAATGTGCCCCTGCTCATTGTTGTGGCTAACTCCTTGTGTTCTTACCTCTCTTGTGCCTCAGTCTCCATTTTTTATTTTCAGGAACTCAAATCTTTCTAAAAATTGCACCATTGGATAGAGCTCTCTCTCAGCTTTACAGAAAGGTAAATTTTTCCTCCTAACTCCTCATATTTTTCAAGTTATGGCTCGACGGAGTTTTTATGGGAAATTTTCCCTTAGGAGGCCCGCGGCCAATAGGAAGCCACCACGTGTCCCAGGAAGTGGCGGGGAAAAGAGAAGAACTTAGAAAAATTTCCAAGTTTTGGTCAAAATTTTCAAAGGTAAAATTTTTGCCTGCGGGCCCGCAGACGAATCAGAACGTGCCACATGTTAGAAGGGGAAGAAAGTTGAAAAAAATTGCTAAGTGTTTGACACAAGGTAAAATTTTGAAATTTGGCCCGCAGCAAATGGCGTGCTGCCACGTGTCCAAAGGAGATGGCAGGCATCAGGGGAGAAGTTAGATTTTTTGGCTAAGTTTTGCCAAAATTATCAAATAAAAAATTTGGCCTGCATGGCCCGCAGTGAATGGAATTGCGCCACGTGTCTTCACCATCGACCCAATGGAGGAGAAAGGAAATTTTGGCTAAGTATTCGCCAAAAAAATCAAAAATGGAAGTTTCCCCATGGCCTCCATCAACAAATGAGACATCACCATGTGTCCCAGACCAGCGGGGCATGGGGGAAAATGGGAAATTTTCCCAAAGTGAAAAATGTCAAATTTTCAAAGGAAAATTGCGCCCCTCAGGCCCGAGCCAATAAAATAGTGCCACGTGTCCAAGTGGCAAAAAATTTTAAGGAAGGGCCCGAAAGAAAATTTTCAAAGGATGAGCCCACGGCCAATCAGAGCCTGACATGTGTCATCCAAATGGTGGAGCACAGGGATTTTTTGGAAAATTTTCCAAAATGCAAAAAAGGGGTAAAATTCAAATTTTTTTCTCCGCCATTCCATTTTTGGCCCTATTTTTGCCCTAAATCTTCAAATGGCCATAACTTTCGATCCAGAGCTCAGATTTTCACGTTCTTTATATCAATGGAAAGATGGTGAAATTATATACAAGATTCCATGGTCATTTTTGCATTTTGGTTCAGTTTGGAGAGAGAAAATCAAGAAACATCTCTGGCACATGGTAATGGCCAGAAATGATGTTTCAACAACCAGTTTTAATGCAAAATGGGTCGCATTCTTCTTCAGCATGGCCAAAAATGTTAGGGCATGGGTCTGTAAGGACTCCCATGTTGTTTTAATGCATCTTCATTCAATGGGGAATGGCTCCCACGTTTTTACATGTTTTCTCTCTCCTGGGCTCGACCCATGCATTGTAAAAAGCTAGATTTGGCTCATTTTTTTAGGGTTGAACATTTTTTTTGGATAGCAAGCTTCTTCTTTCACCTTCAACAAGTGATTTTTGCAAGTATCAGACCTTCTTCATGATTGTAACAGGTTTCTACCTCTTTGATGTTGCAAATGCGAGGATTTTGACAGTGAAAATGACAATGCAGACTCTGTGATCAATTTTCAGTCCTTTGTTTGTATTGTCTTGCTTCATTTCAGACCTCTAATTATATCTATCAGCTTGTGCCTTGCTAAAAACCTCTCCTCCTTTTCATTTGCCAAATCCAAATGCAAAATATAAGAAAAACCAAGAAATGAGGTAATCGGCCAAAATGTTAAAAAACCATCAAATCTTCAGCGCACTATCGTTCCATGTTGCATTCAACATAGTCATGCCATAGGCACAATGCAGACCCATGTAACATGCATCCCTCCCACGTGTTACCTAAGCAAGCACTTGGCCATTTCCTAAGAAGGCTCAGGTGTTGGCGCAAGAAAAATAACATCAACATTGTATATAGTGGAAACCAAACCCGCGTTGTGCACGTAAAACCCTTGGTGTGCTAACTTTCTATGTTACATCTCCCACAAGTGCACCTGGCACACCTCAAGCACCTATAACAAATTTCACATCCGTGCCTTGGTGTGCCCTGAACACATGTAACACCAAGCAAGTCTACGCCCCGCCAAAACCTCTTAAGGCACTGGCACAACTTCCTCCCCACCAACATCTGCATGTTGGTTGATTCCTAAGTGTGCCTTGCTATTTCAAGTCCCTGTAGCCTGCAGTAAAGCTGTGCCTTGCGCCCAAAGGCTTATAAGTTGCTTATTTTTCCATTCTGCAAGCTTTTACTATGGATGACATGACGGTTGACATGGCTCTCCTGTGTTGGACCTCTTTGATCCTTCTTATAGAGAAACAGCCTCCCTTGAGCTTACACATGTCTTCATCGAGCAAAAAGCCAACCAAGTCTAAAGGTAAAGATAAGTTGACAAAACAAGAGATGAAGTACAAATATCAGAGAGTCAGGATGCTTGACTCACTTGTTGAATGCAGTCTTGACATCAAAGACTTAGAACTGGGACACATTGATATGGACGACTTCTGGGCTAGAACCAAGAAGGTTACCGGTGGCCCATGGATGGATAAACTGGTAGGCAGCGGGCTACACTTTGCAGCGGGACTTCCAGTAAGTGCAATAAACAACGAGTTCATTATGTTGGTGGCCCATTGCTATAACAAAGACACAAAATGTGTCGAGGATCAGGAGGGCAAGGTGATCATCAACCTCACTGCCAGCCACTTTGAAATCATGTTGGGCATTCCTCACCATAGCCAGTATGTGGCAGTAAGCATCGAAGAATGCTTAAAGACTTGGACTGACAACGAAGATAAATGTATGTAAATGATGAATGAAGTCTACCTGAAGAACAAAAAGGTAGTAAGTAGATGGCCCCAAGTCATCCATCACAGTGAATTAAACTAGGAGCCGAGTGACACCATCACCTTCCTCAGTAGAGTATTTGGGATTCCTGATGCCCACTATTTTCATAAATGGATGCTCAGGTACTTAGAAACCATGAGTAAGAATGTTCATGAGTAGCGTTTCGGCTGGGGGGAAATCATCAGTGATACAATCTCATAGCAAATTCAATAGGTTTTAACAACTGGGAAGTTCTACATGGATTCCTATGTTGTGTATGCAGCTACATCAGAGAGGGAGTACCCAGGGTTAAATCAGAATGGGGTATGGCCCCAGGTTAAAATATATGAATATTACCCAGAGCTAAGGCTCAAAGTCAGTATCACCCAATTCAACAAAATCAATGATGCCTTCTTCTATGGTATCATCTTCCTATTGAGGCTGAACATGACACATGGTTGGATAAGCACAAGCGTGATCTCTACCATGAAGAAATGGGGGGGTTTGTTTACAAAATTCCCCACCTTCACCTATCTCAAAGCGGTAAACTTCAAGGGAGAACCCACAAGGTTACCAAGGTATGTGGGGCCCAATCTGATCCTACTGGAGTTGTCAAGGCAGCTAATCACCTATCACGAGAAGTGTATGAAAAGAAAGAAGGGAGGAACTCCATTCCCCCTCACAATAGGCAGATACACCTACACTTCATTGGGTAAAGCCTAGGAAATGTATGTAGAGTTGGAATTTCTCAACTTAAAGCATGATTTCCTAGCAAGTCCAACCTTCAACTGCCAGATTTGCCTCCCCAGGGAAAATATAGATCCTATTCATGTCCCTGAGATCGAGGACATCTACATTGACCTGAATCATGAAATTGAGATCAGGTGAAAGGATCACTCCCGACTGGCCCTGGCAGAGATCATTCACTATGGAGTTGCCATCATCCCAAAATATTTCCAAGAAACCGATCATGAAATTGATCAGGTTTATCTTGACATAGATGGGGATGATTGGCCATTTGTAAACATCGATAGAAACAAGACACCCAAGACCATAGAAGAAAGGGTCCAACCTACCTTGCAGCGCACTGAACATTGGTGTAAATAGAATGGTATCATCTACCTTGGGGTAGATTTCACCACTTCTCCCTTGGGAAAAGCACCCACAAGGCCCGAACACTTGCCAAAGGGAAAAGGAAAAGATAAAGTGGGAGAGCCAAGTAAATAGGAGAAAGCTCCTGAAAGCCCTCCTTCCACCTCAGAGAAGATAGTGGACTTAGTGTCCCTAGATAAAGAAGGAGGAGCAGATGTTCCAACAGACACATCCACTTAGGATGTTGTCGCAGCTACCACTGGAAAAGTACCAACCATTCCCTGTTCCGCTCCCCCTCCCCCTCCTCATGTCACTCAAACAACTACTCCTTTGGTTGTGTCTTCTCCCCCATCTTCCTCCTTTCCATCTCCCACCTCTTCCATCTTCTCCTCCCTTGCAGATCTATCCCCCAGCATTTCTTCCATCATGTTGCAGATCCCTTCTGACCCCCATGTCCTTCTCTACCCCTGTAGTGACTCCAAATCCCATAAGCATTGGTGTGTTGGCCTCTTTCTCCATGCCACCACCAAGTGTCTTGACACACTTCCCTGTGTCCGCTATAGTCGCTCCTCCTCACACCCCCGTTTCTTCTTATTCCTCTAGCCTACGCTCCCATAAGTCCAGGTTGGATCTCCGACCACCTGAGCCAGCATAAGAGAAAGGTTCCCATTGCAGTTATGGACTTCTCAGTCATTCCAGCAAAGGGGCCAAAGAAACAGAAAGCGATAACTCGCTTCTCTAAAAGCTCCTCAGGCGAAAGGGTCATGGAGATAGCCTATCCGGATCCCATTAAGAAGAAAGAAGATCTGTCCCCTACAGACTTCATAGTGACCCAGGTCACAATGGGAACCTCATCAGAAAGTCTACAAGGTGAAGCCTTGTCAATCTTGGATGCCCTCTGTAAGAAATTACAAGAGGCCAAAGAGTAGAAGAGAATACTTAAAGAACAAAAAAAACATCTCCTTCAAGCTTTGCAGAAAATGGGCAAAGCCCCCTCAGCAACTACCATGGAACCTGTTCAAGCTCCCAACCAAGAGAACATCAATGAGTACATAAATATTGCTGAATAGAGTATAGCTATGTCATCCTAGATTGAGAAGATCCTCGAGGATGGTCAGGCGGTAATTGGAAAGTTCACCTTGCTACACCAGAGTATAACTCGAGAAAATAAAGAGCTACAGGCAGTAGCAGGTTCCCTCTCCGAGGAACTGGATAACGCCAAGTTACAGTAAGGAACATTCCAGATGATGATCAATTGTTTAGTTGATGACCTGTTAAAGGTCAGCGTTATCGATCACCCACGGGCACACTATAAAGCTCTCACCGCTTTAGATTATCAGGTGGATCAGATAGAATACATCTTGGAAAGAATAGACAAAATCAAGGAAGAAGCTTACGCAGCAGTGCATAACATGGAGAAGACAGTCTCGAAGATGTCTCCTGAGCTACTCAGTACGTCCTACGAATTGAGAGAGGCAGATGATACTTTCCAACGCTTCAAGGTGATCATCTCTCAAGATCTAGCACAAGAGGTCACCTTCGACCGTGAGTCCATCAAAAAACTCCTGGCCTGTCGTGACTTCATCGGCTTTTTGATCGACGCCAATGAAGACGTCGCTGCGTTGCCTGAAAAGCTCAAAACTGAGAAAGAAACTTGCGAATTTATTCATGATCATTTCCAAGGTCCTGATCGATATCAACTTCAAGAGATGATCAGCAAGTTTACAGAGTACTGAGCGTAATGTCACATCAAATCTCTTGAGCCACCGCCAGATGCTAAGTTCAAGCCAAGGGACGATGATGAATGAGCTTCTTCCTCCTAGGATGTATTCCATTTTTGTAAAATATTTAAAAGTATGTTGGCACATGCGATGACATCATCCATGTTGCACCATGGGATGTTGTCATCCTAAAACTTGCCCCAAAGTCAACATTTGACTTTTAGATATTTTATATATATTGTAAAATATTTTGTAGTTATTGCTTGGCTTTCATCTTCTTCTCCCCTCTCCTTCTATAAATACTTGAATACTTGTTGTATTCAAAGGTGGACAGTTTTGTATGAAAAATAGAAGTGAGGAGAGAAAGACTTTGTGCTTTCTTGTAATAAAAGAAAATATTAATAAAAATATTGAGACTTTGTGCTGAATTTATGTGTTATGTGCATTAGATATCTCTTTAGTTAGATTTGTGTTTCTTTTCTATTAGATCTATCTCTACTTTTTTCATTTGTTCATCAGTATTGCTTTATTTGTTTATGTAAGTAAGTTTGGCTCTATTTACTACCAGCCCAAAGCATAAACCTTCTGACCTTTCTATCTTGGAATTCATTTCTTTTCTCCCTTCAAATCTATCCTTCCTCCATTCCTTCTTTCCTACCTTTCTGTTCTTAGTCTGAACTACCTCTACTGGGATGAGATCCCAAACCCCCTGAAGGCAGAATACTGTAAGATTTGCACAAGTTCCTACTTGGTAGAATAGTAATAAACCAGTTTCACTTTTTGTCTCAAAGAAGGGCTATGCCCTACACACTGTTGGCCTGTCTATCCATAGATCTACCCACCCTACAAATTTTCGAACCAATAGTATTTTGGAAACTCTACTGGGGATCGAACTAAGGAAATAGATAAAAAACTATGAAAATCACTACCAGTTTGCAAATTTTAACCCTTTGTTAAAATCCAAATTTTTTGTAAAAGTGGTCCAAACTGAAAATTTTCTTAGCAAATCTATAGATCTGGACCAGTTAGAAACCTTTAGTTTGCTGAGTTTTTATAAAAATCTGTATATTTCCATAGATTTGAGATTCTGATATTTTACAATATTTTCAAAACCTTGCAAAAATCAGATCTAAGATCCGAAAATCAGCTTACTAAAATTTACCCACCTTTTATCCCTACTAATCCTTGTCATAAAACCGCAATCAGTTGTTTAAAAGGGATAAATTTAAGTATTTAGAAAAGTGCATGCTGCTGATTTTTGCCAGAAAAATCAGAAAATCAGCAAGTACAAACAAAAAGATTATTATAAATCTGCTCCAAATTATTGCCGGTCTGAGCAGATACACTGGCGGGTGAACCATTTACCCGTAGCAGAAGAGCTCATGGAGAATTCGATCCTATTTTTGATCTACTTCAGAGGCACAATTTTAGTATTACACCAGCACGATTCTCATCGCTGAGTTCAGCTGATCGGTCAGCAAGAAGTGCCTCGCCTCCACGAAAGAACCGGTTTTCACAAGGAGCTTCCACGTCAATTTGCAGTGCCTTGTTACTAAGCAGAACCGCACTCCTAGCTCACATCCTCTTTCCAGCTTTTCAAATGGTAGTACCATGGGGAAACGCTATGGGTCCTCTTGCATTACCGCATCCAGTTCACGCACTCCCTCATGGAAATCACAAGAATTTCCCAAGATTTGATGGGAGTGGAAATCAAAGCATAGATGCACATATATCTGCATTCATTATGTCATGCAGCATCCTAGATGTGACCCATGAAGACGTGCTATTACGCCTCTTTCTAGAGACCTTGTAAGGGCCTATAGTAGAGTGGTTCCAACACTTGCTGGCCGGATCTATCACCAGTTGGGCCACATTACGAACTGCATTTGAAGACAGGTATAAGCCTTCAGAAGACACATTTGCATTACTGTCAAAGATCACTCACTTGAAGAAGGAGGCCAATGAAACCATGCATGATTTTATCACCCATTTCAATTCACTGATTAACCGTGTGCCACCTGCCATGTTGCCAACACCAGAAAATCAAAAGTGTTTCTTTGTGAACACCATGAGTTCAAGAGTAAGTTTCTTGCTTTTACAAGAACAAATCGCCACCTTGGTTCTCGCTCAAGCTGCGGCCATTCGGATAGAGGACAACCTACTTATATCTGGCGAGTTAAAATGAGAGCCATCCAAATCTAAGGCTTCGACTCCTTCTCAAGCCACTTCGTCAGATCCAGCATTTCAAAAGATGGTGAATGATTTACTCACATTAAAAAAGTAATTAGCTCAAGCTTCGTCCACCACTCCGTATCGGGATATCCCACAGAGGAATTTCACTCCCAACAATGCCCCACAAAGGCCACATTTGCCTGCCGCTGCTCCAAGGTTAGCACTTGAGGCCCCTCTGATCAATGCTTTGGTCGAGATTGAAGAAGATGAGAAAATTTATGAAGAACCTTCATCGCAAGGTGAAGATGATCAAGATGTCGGTGAACCGACTGGCAACTCCACCATCGGGTATATGGAATTTGAGGAGGAGGAATCTGATGAAGAGGAAGGTACCCAAGGGTATGTAAGTGGACAGTCATATGCTATTTTCACCCACTCACAAGGAAAAGAAGCAGAGGTTGCTGCTAAGATACAAAAAGAGAAGGCCATATTAAAACTCCTCCAACACGATCATCTAAAAGAGGTAATCCCCTTCCTGCTCAACCTCCTATTAAGCCTTTTGTAAAGAAATATTTTCCTCCTGTTTCTCCTCCGAATCAATTATTCCCATAAATACTAGTAACCCTCCTCTACCATTGCAAAAGAAAGGACTCATTCCTTCATCAACGCAACCCTTGGTCACATTCGACATAGTCGATCACGCTAAAAAGACCAAGATCCAAATGTCTGAGGCTGAATATCTTCAGTCTAACCCAGAGCAGCTTGTAAGATTAACTGAATATATCCAAAGCCAAGCTACCATCCCTTCTCCTATCTCCCTGAAAGGAATCCTTTCCACTCCTCCTGCATCTCACATAAATGTTGCCTCGACTTCTACATCAGGAAAAATTGAACCTTTTTATCTCTCTCCTAATCAATGGTCACAAATTAAGCAACTGTATAATTGATTCTGGAGCTTCTGATAATGTCATGCCAGAAAAGGTCACCCATGCCCTGGGCCTCACTCTTACCAAACCTTTTCAGTAGATGTTATTCCATGGAAACCAAACAGGTCCCATTAATTGGTCAGATCAAAGATGCATAGTTTCACATTTGCAGCATTCCCAGAGAAAAGAGTAAAAATGACCTATCCTCATCACTGACATTCCAGCAACATACGGAATATTACTAGGGAGAAGTTTTTACAGAGAAGTTGGTGGAGAAATCCATATGGACTAGTCCAAATCCAGAATCCCTATTAAAGGAGTTATGTAGATGTTGGAGCCGGAATCACAAAAGAAATATTTGGTCACTAACTTCGATGACCCCAAGGCCTAGATTCTCTTTGAATCATCAGGGATGGGGAATTACTTCTTATCCACCGACTCTGATAAAATGGAGGTTCTCATCCAAGAGGAGGACCTCAACAAGATATGGACCCTGCAGTTTGATGGCAGTTGTGCAACAAGTGGGTGCGGCGCTGGGGCCGTTCTAATATCTCCTGAAGAGGATATTTTCCCTCTTTCTTTCAAATTGTAGTTTTTCAATACAAAAAACACTGCCGAGTAAAAATCTTTGTTACTTGGTATGCAAGCTGCAAAGGAAAAAGGAATTAATAATTTGAGAGTATAGGGTGATGCTGAGCTAATTGTCAATCAAGTGAAAGGCATATACCAAGTGAAGAATGATAGGCTCAGACACTTCTGCAACGCAGTGTGGGACAACATCGAGGAATTTGATGCTTTTTCAATCAAGGCCATTCCGTGAGCTCAGAACGACATGGCTGATTCTTTGGCTATCTCGGCCTCTCTCATGCTTCCTCACCTAGGGTTAAAGACAGACACATATACCATTGAGGTAGTTTTCTACCCAAGCGTGCCAGATAATTCCCAACACTGGTAGGTATTCAATGATGATAATCAGCTTATCACTTTACTCAAGAAAGCTAAAAATTTCAAAGAGCTCCATTTTGATGGATCGACTTTTACATGTCGTGAGTCTCTCACGGGCCAAGCGCATGAATCGATAGAAGGTCAAGGCATATGTCAGCTCAAGGGAAATAAGATTCCGAAAGGTTTAGTTTCCCTGGAACGATTATTTGATAAGCATGACCATTTTTTCAAGAAGAGGTGACAGGATAGCCCTAGTTCTTCTCCAAAAACTGAATCTGTCAATTTGGGTACGACAGAACATCCTCAGTTTGTGAACATCATGAAGTGTTGTACACCCAAGGAAAAGTGAAAAAATTTCAAATTGCTAAAAAGATATATGGATGTATTGGCATGGTCTTACACTGATCTAAAGTCATTTAAGCCTAAGGACATTCAACATGACATCCCACTGAAAGAAGACAGTTAAGCCTTTTCATCAAAAACAAAGGCACTACAACCCCAAGATCTTAGGTACCATCCAGGCTGAAATACAGAAGATGTTGGATGCAAGAATCATTTTTCCAATTCATCATAGTACCTAGGTCACTAATATTGTACCTGTGCAGAAGAAGAACGGTGAAATACGCATATGCGTAGACTTTCGCAACCTGAACCAGGCGTCCTTAAAAGATAACTATCCACTACCCATAATGGATCAAGTTCTGCAGGTAGTAACCAGTTTAGAGATGATGTCCATGCTTGATGGTTTCTCGAGCTACAATCAGATTGAGGTCACGCCTGAAGACCAATTCAAAACAACATTCACCACTCCATGGTTTAACCAACCTACACCTAGGAATGATGGGAAAGGTCATCGTAGTTTATCAGGATGTCGTTTGGTTTAAGTCAATGCCGGTGCCACCTTCCAAAGGAAAAGTGACATGTCACCACCAATGGACTTTCGTGCATTCAAAGGCATGATGGGAAAGACAAATCTCATCGTAGTTTATCTAGATGACTTAACTCATGTTCTCTAAGAAATGCTTCTTCAACACACCTTTAAAGTGATCATTGTGATCATTTGGAGCAAGTCTTGATTAGATGCCGAAAACACTTAACTCTTAATTTCTCTAAACCCTAAGAAGTCATTTTTCATGGTTACCAAAGGAAAATTGTAGACCAACACAAATATTTATCGTAAGTAAAGAAGGCCAAAGATAGATGTTACGGAGGAAAAGAGTCAAGGTCAAAATATTCAGAGCCTTACCTTGCCCACAAGCAAGACCGGTGTTCATTCTTTCTTCGGAAAGGTGAATTTTCTCAAACGCTTTGTTCCTGACTTCGCCAAAAAGACTCGTCATATATCCAATATGATGAAAGGGTCACAAATATTCCAATGGAGTGAAGAAGGCAAGACATCATTTGAGGATATAAAAGCCTCTGTTGCTCATGCACCCGTCCTGGTATGTCTAGACTTCTCCAAGGATTTCATCATGTACAGTTATGCATCCGCGCATACTGTATCAGCTATCTTAATGCAGAAGAACTCTGAGGATGTTGAATCCCCTATTGCTTTCATGAGCTCTCCTCTAAAGCCTCATGAACTGAATATGTCTCAGCTAGAAAAACATGCCTTTCCATGGTCAAAGCATTCAAGAACTTCCGCTACTACATACTGAATTCTCATACAGTAGTGTTGGTTCCAGACATGGCAGTTAAGTCTATCCTGACTCAACAGGAGTTAGGAATCCTACGAGGGAATTGGATCACAAAGGTCCAAGAGTATGATTTATACATCAAACCAACCAAGTTGGTAAGAGGAAAGGGCTTATGTCAACTTATGGCTGAAAATAAGGACCCAGAAGCACCTGAGGAGCAAGCTGCTCAGGTTGACGGAGAACAGGGTGAACTAGAGAAAATAGATTCTCTACCTATGGTCCTATTTGTTGCAACTAATGATGAATGGTATTTAGACATCACTTTCTTTCTCACTTATGGAGAGTGCCCAATGCATCTAACCACAAAGGAAAAGTGAACAGTAAAGCTCAGGGCCACACGGTATGTCATTTGGGATGACGGGTTGTACAAGCGCAGAATTGATGGCATCTTCCTACGATGTGTTGACAAGCTGCAGTAGGTAAAATTACTAGAAAGCTTTCATGACTCAGCCTGCGATGGTAATTTCTCCTCTTCCATCACAACACATAAGAGGCCAGGTACTACATGCCAACGCTATTTCAGGATGACAGCCACCTGGGTAGCGAAATGTGAACTCTGCCAATAGTTTTTTGGCAAACCAAAGTTGGTTGTGTTTCCCCTCAGACCTGTCATTATTGACGAACCATTCAGGAAATGGGGAATTGACTTTATTGGAGCACTCCATCCTCAATCGAGTGCTAGGCATAGTTATGTCCTAACATTAATAGATTACTTTAGCAAGTGGGTGGAAGCCATACCTGTCAAGAATGCCACTTCCGAAGTTTTTTGTAACTTCATCAAAGAGAATATCATCGTGAGATTTGCATTCCACATAAAATCGTTGCTAACAATGCTTCCAACTTCTCTTCATGAGAAATTATTGGTTTTTGCTATGGATATGGAATAACCTTGGCTCATGCCTCAGATTATTACCCTCAAGGAAATGGTCAGGTAGAATCCAGCAATAAGAACCTAGTGTTTATCATACGGAAGCTGGTTGACGAAAATCAATGGTCCTGGCACAAGTCATTGTATGATGCTTTGTGGGCAGACCGTATTACCCCGAAGAAGTCCCTTGGCATGTCACCATTTCAAGTGTTATTTGGAATCGATGCTGAGATCCCCATTTCTGTGGAACTTCCTACTCTCTACCTGGCTCGAGCAATCGAAGATGAAACTTTTTAGAATTCTCTCGAAAAGAAGATTATGTATCTGACAGAACTTGAAGAAAAATGAGTAAAGGTGGTCGACAGGATCACCGAACATCAGAATCAAGTTAAGAGACTGTTCAATAAAAAATCCAAGCAGAGAGATTTCCAAGTGGGAGATCTCATTCTTCTATGGGACAAGCGACAAAAGGCATGCACGGGAAGTTTGACTCTCTTTGGAAAGGGCCATACAAGATCAAGCAGCTCAACGGAGAGAATAGTTTCTATCTCTCATATCTAGATGGAACTGAGCTCCACTTCCCTATAGCGGGAAACATCTCAAGATCTTCAAGAAGTAGAGTTTTCTCTCTTCTTTATACAGTTTGTTTTTGTTGTGTGTTTTCTTTCTGTTTGTTGTTTGCTTCCTTTCTTTTCATCGCCCTTGTTTTTGACTCTGTAACCCAATGGATAGGCACCTGAAAATCTAGGATTCTCTACCCTTAAATTTCATTCAAAAATAGTCCCCAGAAAGAGCCAGCTGTTATCCTGCAAAATTGACAAGGGAAATTTGCAGGTAACCATACCGAAAATTTTGTTTTGACCCCTAGGGAAGTTGGACAACGTCTGAAACGGCCTCATAACCCCTTCCAGAAAATCAAGTTATTTCAAAACTTGGTAGAAGTTCCCTAATCCTTTGGCACAAAAAATATCATGTCAACATCATTAAAATTGTGCCCCTCTTTTCCTTTGGTGCACTCCCTGGAGTGTTAACACTCCAAATGTTGTGCCTCCCATAGGTGCACCAAGGTGCACCCATCAACATGTTGACATCATCTTAAGTGCGCCATAGGCACTGAAAGCTTGGT
Source organism: Taxus chinensis (assembly GCA_019776745.2). Classification (NCBI taxonomy): domain Eukaryota; kingdom Viridiplantae; phylum Streptophyta; class Pinopsida; order Cupressales; family Taxaceae; genus Taxus; species Taxus chinensis. Next base: position 37,844,843 of record CM034150.1, read on the forward strand.
GTCGACATATTTCTATCCATGCCAAGGCACACCACTATGTCAACATCCCACCAAGTGTGCTAAAGAAAAGTTGGTGGCGCAATAAATGCCCAATTTTCTATATATAGGAGCTTAGCACCTGTCATTTTCACGAATTGAAATTTGTGAAAAGTTATTCTTCTACGCCTGTCAGTGACTCCTCATGCCATTTGTCATGTATGTGGACCCCATGTCATTCCTTCGTCATTATATATTCCTGGTAAGTGGCTTCTGCCCGTCTTATTGTTGATTGTGGCTTTTATGTTGGGATTTGTATGGTAAAAACAATGAATCTAAAAAAATAAACATAACAAATCTAACGAACCCAACTGCAAACAGTTTTGACTGTCCTTCCAGATATGCAAATCTGAAAGGCTTTGCCTTAGAAAGATCTCAAACCCATTTTGCCTCTACTCCCTACCTTGCTGAAAACCTCTCCTCCTTTTCATTTGCCAAATCCAAATGCAAAATATAAGAAAAACAAAGAAATGAGGTAATCGGCCAAACTGTTAAATCTTCGGTGCACTGTCTTTCTGTGTTACATTCAACACATTCACGCCATAAGCACAATGCAGACCCATGCAGCATGCATCCCTCCCGCGCGCTACCTAAGCAAGCACTTGGTCATTTCTCAAAAAGGTGCAGGCACTGGCGCAAGAACAATAACATCAACATTGTATGTTGTGCAAACAAAACCTGCGCCGTGCACGTAAAACCCTTGGCGTGCTAACGTTTTGTGTTATATCTCTTGTAAGTGCGCATAGTGCACCTTAAGCACCTATAACAAATTTCACATCCACGCCTTGGCATGCCCTGAACACGTGCAACACCAAGCAAGTCTGTGCCCCACCAAAACCTCTTAAGGCACTGGCGCAACTTCCTCCCCACCAACATCTACATGTTGGCTGATTCCTAAGTGTGCCTTGCTATTTCAAGTCCCTACAGCCTACAGTAAAGTTGTGCCTTGCGCCCAAAGGCTTATAAGTTGCTTATTTTTCCATTCTACAAGATTTTACTATGGATGACATGATGGTTGACATGGCTCTCCTGTGTTGGACCTCTTTGATCCTTCTTACAGGGTAACACCCTCCCTCGAGCTTACACATGTCTTCATCGAGCAAAAAGCCAACCAAGTCTAAAGGTAAAGCTAAGTTGACAGAACAAGAGATGAAGTACAAATATCAGAGAGTCAGGATGCCTGACTCACTTGTTGAATGCAGTCTCGACATCAGAGACTCAGAACTGGGACACATTGATATGGATGACTTCTGGGCCAGAACCAAGAAGGTTACCGGTGGCCCATGGATGGATAAACTGGTAGGCAGTGGGCTACACTTCGCATTGGGACTTCCAGTAAGTGTAATAAACAATGAGTTCATTATGTTGGTGGCCCGTTGCTATAACAAAGACACAAAATGTGTCGAGGATCAGGAGGGCAAGGTGATCATCAACCTCACTGACCACCACTTTGAAATCATGTTGGGCATTCCTCACCATAGCCAGTATGTGGCAGTAAGCATCAAAGAATGCTTAAAGACTTGGACTGACAATGAAGATAAATGTATGCAAATGATGAATGAAGTCTACCTGAAGAACAAAAAGGTAGTAAGCAAATGGCCCCAAGTCATCCATCGCAGTGACTTCAACGAGGAGCTGAGTGACACCATCACCTTCCTCAGCAGAGTATTTGGGCTTCCTGATGCCCACTACTTTCATAAATGGATGCTCAGGTACTTAGAAACCATGAGCAAGAATGTTCCTGAGCAGCGTTTTGGCTGGGGGGAAATCATCAGGTATACAATCTTGCAGCAACTTCAACAACTGGGAATTTCTACATGAATTCCTATGTTGTGTATGCAGCTGCATCAGAGAGGGAGTACCTAGGGTTGAATCAGAATGGGGTATGGCCCCAGGTTAAAATACATGAATATTACCTATAGCTAAGGCTCAAAGCCAGTATCGCCCAATTCAACAAAATCAATGACACCTTCTTCTATGGTATCATCTGCCTATTGAGGCCGAACTTGACACACGGTTGGAAGAGCATGAGCGTGATCTCTACCACGAAGAAATGGGGGGATTTGTTTACACAATTCCCCACCTTCATCTATCTCAGAGCGGTAAACTTCCTGGGAGAACCCACAAGGTTACTGTTGTTGCAAATCAGCAGCACCCCTGGATGCAAATCAGATTTCTAAGTTGATGTTTCAGGCATCCAGTGTGATTGCACAACATTGAAACCTCTCTCCAAGTGTGGGACTTGTAAAATGAGAGAGGAATCTCCAGATTAGAGGTTGGTTCCTCAAACTCCTCTGATCAGATCTATTATTTGCACAACTGCAGAGGTTCAGATCCTAATTTTATCTTAATTTACAAGGAGACAGGGATAAAAATGTAAAAATGAAACTAAACTAAAGATGGTGATGCACCAAAAGGAGTGGTGAAACATTTCTTGCCGTATAAATAGACACAAATTCATGAAATGCAACAAGGGAAAACATACACAAGCTGATAGATATAATTAGAGGTCTTGAAATGAAGTAAAACAATACAAATAGAGGACTGAAAGCATTCACAGAGTTTGCACTGTCAATTTCATGAAAAAATCTCTTGCATTCCACCATCAAAGAGGTATAAACCTGTTATAAACTGTGAAAAAGGTCTGATTCTTACAACTATCACTTACTAGAGGTGAAAGAAGAAGTTTTCAATGCCAAAAAGTGTTCAACCCTTTGAAAAATGAGCCAAATCCTTCTTTTACAGTGCATGGGTCGAGCCCAGGAGAGAGAAAATGTGAAAAAACGTGGGAGCCATTCCCCATTGACCAAAATGCATTAAAAACAGCATGGAGGTCCTTACAAACCCATGCCCTGACATTTTTGACCATGCTGGAGAAGAATGCGACCCATTTTGCATTAAAATTGGTTGTTGAAATGTCAGTTCTGTCCATGGGCGCGTACCAGAAGTGTTTTTTTATTTTCTCCCTCCAAACTAAACCAAAATTCAAAATTGACCATGAAATCTTGTAGATCATTTCACCAGCTTTCCATTGATATAAAGAATGTGAAAATCTGAGCTCTGGATCGAAAGTTATGGCGATTTGAAGTTTTAGGGAAAAAACAGGCCAAAATCGGATCACTTTGATATTTTTGACCTGGACACGTGGTCAGTTCTGATTGGCTGCAGACCTTGCAAGGGAAAATTTCCCACAAAAACTCCGTCGAGCCATAACTTGAAAAATACGTGGAGTTAGGAGGAAATCTTTACCTTTCTAGAAAGCTGAGAAAGAGCTCTATCCAATGGTGTCATTTCCAGAAGGTTTTGAGTGCCTAAAAAGTAAAAATTTATGACTGAGGCACAATAGAAGGAAAGAATGAAAGGGAGTTAGCCAAAAAATGAGTAGGGGGCACTTTGGCGACTCAGAGGGGTCATCTGCCTGCTGGATGAATGATCAGTAGCCTAAAACAATCCATTGGGCATGGAGTCATGAGTAGTAGCCTGAAAACTGATCTGAACTTTGAAAACTTCCCTCTGAACCGCTTGAATCCCACTAGACATGGAGTTGTTCCCACCAAAATGCCATCAAAACAAACTGTGCAAGAGTGAAACCAGCAGCACCAAAACTATGTACAAACTGAAAATCATACATGCTCCAAATGGAACATGCAGAGTGTGCACAATCACTTCTTCTACTAAAAGAAAACCTACCTACTCTACTCTAACTAGAAGCAAAGGTGAGCTAAATGAACCCTACAACTGGTTGTGAAAAATAGCTTCCTTTCTTCAAAATTGGCAGCCATGCAAATGATTTGGAGCTGAGTATGGCTGATTGGATGAGTGGAAAATCAACAAGAAGCTAGTCTTCTACCCAAATTAGCAAGGTGTCAACTAAAAACAAATCCAATACCTCTTTTAGTTGCTCTGCATTTGGATTGGAGAGTTATGACAGCTGATCCTTGGAACTTTGCAGCTCATCCTCATGTTTAGAAGCAAGCATGACTGGTTGTGGCTTCTCCTTTGGCTCCAATGAAGCCAAATACCTGATTGGGCAAGGTCTGATCCGTTGAGTATGCCCATAATTCTGATTTTCAACTCCAAGAATGGAGTTCTCTTTTAGACCTTGAATGGATGGTGTGGAAGCAATGGTAGAACCCTTCTGCCCTTTCTCTTCCTCCAATGAAGGACATGAAAGATTAAAATCTTCCAATCTTGGTTCCAAAGAGCTTCTATAAGATGCAGGCTGCTGCAAATGAATACTCTCCTCCATGACATCAGGCTCTTGTGTTTGGAAGATGGATGATGAAAGAGAGAATGGTGGAAACTCAACCGGTTCTTCTTCATCAAAACAGTCCTCAAAATCAAACAGGTAAACTGCCTCATTGCTGTCCTACTGCAAATGTTCAACCTCTCCCATGGCATTCTCTTGATCTGCAACTTGATCACCATGGTTTCTTTCATCCTCCAGCATTGAGTTTGAGGGATCAAACTCTTCTTCAATACTAGAACTTGAGAGAGATGAAGTAAAGAGAAGAACTGAAGGTTCTTCTATAACCTGCTTTGTGCTCAAAGCCTTTGGATCTGCACTTTTCTCCCCCACAGCTGGAATGTGCTCCTCTTCTTTTGGATTTGTAGCAGCTTCTCCTTCCTCTTGCTGTCCCTCATGACTGATTTTTGTAATTTGAATTGGATCAGCATTTCCTTCAAATAGGGTGCCAACATGGACACTATATTCTGAACAAATTGATTGCTGATCTACAACTCCTTTTTGCTCTTCTTCTGCTGCAAAAAAATCAGTCATAACCACCATTTGTTCTATAACTCCAACCTCTTCTGAAGGTTTCATCAGCAAAGGGATCTTCTTCATGATAATAATGTATAGCTTTGATACCAAATGATAGAATAGAATTAGATTGCAATGACCAAAGAGGGACGGAAGCCTCACAAATATTATTGATCATGAAATCAGATTACATAACAATGCAAGAGCTATAATATTTATAGATATTAGACAGCCTCATATGGATAGACATGACACCCTATCAGGAACCAATTACGAGATGATAAGACCCATCTCACATGCACATGTAATTACTACTAATACCAATATTGAATGTTATCCAACATAACAATATTGAATGCAAGTCACTAGACTAGAGTGCACATGTTGCACATTATTAAATAAAAGACAATGCAATAAATATGCCTATGCTAAATTATGCTAACATTCCCCCCTTAATTTTGCATAGTTTCCAATGAAGTGGAGAGGAACTCTCTGAACAGTGTGAATTTTTCACGTGCAAGTGACTTAGTGAAAACATCTGCCTTCTGTTCAGCTGTAGGACAGAACTGGAGCTGTATGTTGTGCTTCAAGACATGCTCACGTATGAAATGAACCTGTACTTCAATATGCTTGGTTCTCTCATGAAATACTGGATTGCGAACAAGCTTCAGAACTCCTTCATTATCAACATATACTGGAGTAGATTTCTGTTGTGGTAGACCAATTCCTTCCAGTATTCGGCGTAGCCATATTGCTTCACAAACAGCTTCACCTGCAGCTCGATACTCTACTTCTGTAGAAGAGTGAGAAACAAAGTTCTGTTTCTTGCTTCCCCATGATATCGGTCCAGATCCCATAAAGAAGACGAAGCCTGATGTTGACTTCCTATCATCCATGTTTCCTGCATGATCTGAATCTGAATATCCTGTCAAGAAGAAGTTGTCATTCTTCTTGTACTCTAGACCAAGGTCAACTGTACCCTTTAGATATCTCAGTATTCTCTTTGCTACTTTCCAATGACATATTTTTGGTTCTTGCATGAAGCGTGATAAATAGCTGACTGCAAAGCTGATATCTGGTCTAGTATATGTCAGGTAAATGAGACTCCCGATCAACTGCTGATAGAGAGTTGCATTCACCAGTGGTGATGGATCGGAATGAGATAACTAAAGTCTTGCTTCCATAGGTGTAGCAATAGGAGTGCAGTCCATCATCCTAAATTTCTTGAGCATTGTCTTGGTGTATTTCAACTGTGACACAAAGATATGATTCTCTTTTTTCCATACTTCCAACCCAAGACAATAGTGCATGAGCCCGAGATCTGTCATGTCGAACGATCGATTAAAATCCTTCTTTGTTGCATCGATCATCTTCACAGAACTACCTGTAATGACTAGATCATCGACATAAACAACCACAATGACAATCTCCCCCCTTGCTTTTTGAGGTAGAGATTGGGGTCATAAGGATTCCTTTCGAATCCATGACTTATGAGATGCTCATCAATTTTGATGTACCATGCCCGGGGTGCCTATTTTAGGCCATATAGAGATTTTATGAGTCTGCATACCATCATCTCTTTTCCTGGTATTACATAACCCTCTGGCTGAGTCATATAGACTTCTTCTTGCAAATCTCCATTAAGAAAGGCACTTTTCACATCCATTTGGTGGACTTTCCAACCAAATTGTGCAGCTAGAGCAAAGATCATCCTGATTGTCTTGATCTTGGCTGTGGGAGAAAATGTCTCCTCATAATCAATGCCTTCTTGTTGTGCATACCCCTTTGCTACAAGCCTTGCTTTATACTTGTCAATAGTCCCATCTGATTTGTACTTAGTCTTGAATATCCATCTGCATCCAATGGGTTTCTTCCCTGGTGGAAGGTCGACAAGTTGCCATGTGTTGTTCTTCATCACTGACTGATACTCTGAATCCATGGCATCTTTCCAAGCTTTTGATTGTAGGGCTTCCTGAACTGTAGATGGCTCAACTATTTCAACAACTCTACTCATTAGGGCATAATTGACCTCTTCACGAGCTTGACTGTGAGTTCTAGGTCCAGGATTGGATGATGTGCTAGGTGCTTCATCCAAATTTACATCTCTTATTAATTGAGTATACCATTTAGGTAACTTCTTAGCTGTTCCATTGGCTTGTGGTGGATCCAAGTTTTCACCATCATCCAATTCATCACTGTCATCTTCAGTGGGAACATCAAATTCTGTCTTCACAAGAGGTGTATTCTGCATGTTTGTTGAGTCGTTGAGTGGAGCATCTGCTTGTTTCTTCTCAAAGAACTCAACATCCCTACTTGTGTATACTTTCTTTGCTTTCAGATCCCATAATCTGTACCCAAGTGCTTCTTCACTGTATCCAATGAATATCAGTTTCTCAGCTTTCATATCCAACTTGTTCCTATTCTTCTTGGGTATGTGCATGCTAGCTTTACACCCAAATACTCTTAGGTGTGCAATTGATGGTTTCTGATTTGACCATGCTTCTTGAGGTGTCACTCCTTCAAGAGCTACTGTGGGCACTCTGTTCAACAAATAGACTGCAGTTCTTACAGCTTCTGCCCAAAATGTCTTTGTTAAACCTGAGTCGTCAATCATACATTGCACCATTTCCATGATAGTATGATTCCTTCTCTCAACTATACCATTTTGTTGTGGTGTGTGAGTAGGAGGCATTTGTCGACGAATCCCATGAGCTTCCAGGTAAGTCTTGAACTCATTGCTTGTGAATTCCCCCCCTCGATCTGAGCGGAGAGTTTTGATCTTGTGACCAACTTCATTCTCAACAAGTGCTTTGAACTTCTGAAATGTCTCAAAGGCTTGACTCTTGTTTCTTAGACAATATATCCACATCTTTCTTGAGTAGTCATCAACACAAAGCATGAAGTATTGACATCCAGAATGACTTGGTTGCATGGGCCCACAAAGATTGGTGTGCACCAAATCAAGCTTTCCCTTAGCTCTATATGTGTTCTTCTGGAAGGGTACTCTGTGTTGCTTTCCAGCTAGGCAATTGTGACACTTGTCAGTGTTGTGCTTGAGTGTAGGCAATCCTTTCACCATGTTGCCCTTTTGAAGTGTTTGGAGATAGCCAAAACTGATGTGACCATATTTGTGATGCCATAGTTCTGCAGATTGTGTGTCTTTGGCCACTAGAGCTTGATCATCCTTGTGGACAAAATCAAGTTGGAACATGCATCCCACATTGGAGGCTCTTGCTACAATCTTGGAACCTCTTGACTTATCTCTTATCAAGCACACTTTTTCTCCATTATTACTGTCAAAATCCAACTTCAAGTTGTGATCAAGGAGTTGACTAACTGATAGCAAATTCTTGGTCAACCCAGGTACATACAATACATCTGTGATTTTGTAGTTATGCTTTCCAAGAGGTAGTGAAATGTTTCCAATCCCCTTGACACTGTATGATGAGTCATCACCTAATGACACATGGTTCTTGTTAGGTGAGTCACGTAGTGTGTAGAACCAATCCTTGCGTCCAGTCATGTGTCGAGTTGCACCTGAGTCAACATACCAGATATCTTGTGTGGACTTGGTTTCTTCATCAAATTGAGTAGAATACATGTGGTTTCCTTCATCTGAATCATCCTCATGTTCAGAAATGTACCCTTGTTGTTTGGGTTTTCTTTGCCAATTACCATTTTTCTACCCTTGATTGTTGTTGTTGTTGGACTTCCCTTGATTTGAATTGTTGTTACCCTGTTGGTTATTGGGTTTTGAATTGCTTGATGAACCCTTTTTGTAGGAATTGTACCAACAATATTTGATGTCATGTCCCCCTCTATTGCAAATGGGACACTTCTTGGTGTTGTCTCGTTGAATTTGGTCCCTTTGTTGACTTTGATTTTGTTGGGACTTCTTGTGATTGGACTGAAATTTCCCTTTCCTTTATGATTGGAAGATAGTGCTTGCTCATCTTCATGATCTTTGTTGTTCATTGCCTCTTCTTGTTGGAGTAGATTGACCAACTTCTCAAAGGTGACTGTGTGTTCACTCATATTGATAGTTGTCACAAAGATTTTGTAGGAAGGAGGAAGTGCTCACAACATAATTGGTACGAGGTCTTCATCACTTATCTCTTTTCCCAATGCCAATAGAGATGCCCTCAAAGTAGCAACTCATCTCAAAAAAACTTCAACCTTCTCATTGTGCTTGAACTTGAGAGTATGCAGTTGTGATAGTAGGTTGAGGATGGCATTCTTGTTCTTTGCCTCATAGAATGTGCTCAACTTATCCCATGCATCCTTGGCCGATGTGGCATCTCTAATGTGGGGTTGCACATCGTCTGTTACACAAACAAGATGATCAACTTGGCCTTTTGATTGGCCCTATCAAATTGAACTTGTTGTCTTCCATCATCAAGTGATCTTGTTGTTGTTCCATCTACAACTGTCCATAGGTCTTCAAACTCAAGTAACATCTTGATCTTCGGTTTCCATGCAGCATAGTTGTCTCCTCTAAGCAGTTGTGAATCTGGCAAGAAGAACTTTGGTGCTTGTGCACCCATTTTTGCAATCTGAATTTCTGAAACTCTGAATTTCTGACAAAGGGTAAGGCTCTTATCACTCCAGGTTTATGGTCTCCCTCTCAATATACCATCAGGCCGATATACCAAACCTTTCTATATACGCTCCCTTCCGATATACCCGTCGGTACATGGAAGAAGATCACCCTTTCAATATACCCATCAGTATGGAAAGAGGTGTTAACACACGTGAAAGAATTTAGTACGTGGTACGTAGACAGTACGGAGAGGGGTTTGTGCAAGCACAAACGGATGGGAGGGCTCAAATGTGTGTGTATTGTGTCCTTATTACTCCCCGTCGATTTTATAGGGTCGATGCCCAGACGACGTTTAGGTAGCTATGTTAGGTGTTAAGTGCAGTAGTTAGTCATGACAACATCACCCGTAAGTGCTTCCCAGAGGCACTATATATACCGAACACTGCTATGAGATCAAAGATCTCGTGTGATAGAACCCAACATTAAATAAAAAAATTGCACTTTTTTTTTACTTTTTTTTTTGCACTTTATGCACCAAGATTAGTACAAAATGCTCCAAAAGTACATCAAAATGAAATTTTTGTGTCCCCCCTCTTTAGAAAAAAGGGTCTAGAATCACAAAATACACAATTTAGGCCAAAAATATTTTTTTACCCCCCAATAGGTGTTTTTCCGCTAAATTTAGCGGTGGCTCTAAATGTGTTTGGTGAGCTTCTAAATTTGGAAATCTCCCAAAATTTAGTAATTTCTCCAAATTTTCCAAAAAAAAATAATTTAATAAAAAATATGGAGAGAGTGGGAATTGAACCGCTGACCTGTTTGTTCCCAAGATCCAAACAAACAATCTGAATATTGTTTTCACCTTTTCTCATAAACCGTGATCTGGTTTTTCTAAAATTTTGACAGCAGCATCATACAATATTTTTCTTGAAATCCACAAAAATTTCAGAAGAATCAGAATCTTGGTTTTTGAGATCTTACCAATTTACCAGCTAGATCTGATTTTTTTCAGAAAAAATGATCCGACTTGTACAGACTTTTCGTCACATGTAGAGGCCGAATCTGAAGATGATGTAAACTGCAAAGTTGTGCGCCTCCTTCTTATCTTTCCAGCAAAAAAATGGCACATCAATCCAACATTGTATGAAAAAGTTACGTCTTTTTTTCTAAGAGCTATCTGCTGGAATTTTGTTGACGGGACTGCTTCAACCTTTGCTCCCGAATTCTTCACACCTCCACTTTCAGATCTGATTTTTTTTTTTAGATCTGATTTTTTTTTTACTCTTTTTTTTTAGATCTGTAATTTTTTTTCAAGATCTTTCTCCTTTTTTTTAAGATCTTTTTTTTTTCACAAATCTTTTTTTTTTTTCAAGATCTTTTATTCTTTTTTTTTTAAAGATCTCCAAATCTGAAATATTCCGCCAATATGTTGGATCAATTGGCTATGCCAATGACTAATCAAAAAAAAATTACCTTCCAAATAAGTGGATAGGTCAAATTTTAGTTGAGGGATGCTTGGAAGGAATGGAGGTTGTGGGATGCTTCAATGGCTCTCCTTTGATGCAGATCTTCTTCTCCAATGGATCCTCTCCAATAGTGCTCCTCTTCAACCTTGCTTGGATAGAACCTGCTCTGATACCAAATGATAATAATGGTATAGCAATGGTATAGCTCTGATACCAAATGATAGAATATAATTAGATTGCAATGACCAAAGAGGGATGGAAGCCTCACAAATATTATTGATCATGAAATCAGATTACATAACAATGCAAGAGCTGTAATATTTATAGATATTAGACAGCCTCATATGGATAGACATGACACCCTATCAGGCACCAACTACGAGATGATAAGACCCATCTCACATGCACATGTAATTACTACTAATACCAATATTGAATGTTATCCAACATAACAATATTGAATGTAAGTCACTAGACTAGAGTGCACATGTTGCACATTATTAAATAAAGGACAATGAAATAAAATACAATAAATATGCCTATGCTAAATTATGCTAACACTTCATCCCAAATTTAAGAGCCCAACTCTTCAAAATTTGAATTTCTTCATCCTTGTTTGGCTTCTCTTTTTGCTGTCCTTCATGACTGATTTTTACAATTTTTTGTGGTGGTGGAGGAGGTAAAACCTCTTGTTTCTTTGGAGGAGAGGGTGTTTCATTTAGCTCTTATGGAGGGGATGACTGTTTGGAAGGGAAAAGGAAAGAAGAATTGAGATGAGGTGGAAGACTAGGGGGTGGAGAAATGGATTCAACACTTGGGACAGCATATGGAGAGTTTAAAACTTGACACTGCTGAGATAAAACAGATTGGGAAAGAGGAAAAGAAAATGCATGAGATGGTGTGCTTACCCGTTGACAAGGTTGCTGAATACTCCTCTCATACACCTCTATTCCTTCAATCCACTTTGCAAGCAATGGCATCGTTATAATCATGAAGTCAAGCTTCTCTTGAGGGTTATAATGCCTTGGGAAAGGTCCCACCCATGGACAGGGTGCTCCACAACTGATTCTAAATGCTTTCATTTGTGCTTGAGCCCTGGATTGCACCATGTTTACCTCCATCTTTTGGATTTTCTCCAACAGACCAGCATCTTGCATCTGATCGTCTTCATTGTATGCACACCCTTGCTCTTGGAAAGCTCCATAGCCAAACTGATTTTGGCATTGCTGCTCATATGGGTATGTATGCTGATTTTGAATTTGTTCAAAATGTTGATTTGGAGGATTTAAAAAACATGTTGGAGGTGGGAAACATTGTTGTTGTTGTAAATGTGAGTTCCATGATGGAAATGAAGTCATGATTGCACAACTTCATGGAATGGAAAAGAATGAAAGAGATGGAAAGAATAATGGATGGAAATGGATGAAAAAAAGGTCTGCAACTTTAGAAATGGGTTGCTGATCAGATGGAGTCACCAGATGTGTTTGCAAGTGCCTCCAAAGGTTGAAATCTTCACAGGAACACACCAGCCTGCAAAAGATGAAGTGGAAGACCTCTAAGGTCCCACTGGGCGTGCCAAAACTGTTGTTGCAAATCAGCAGCACCCCTGGATGCAAATCAAGTTTCTAAGTTGATGTTTCAAGCATCTAGTGTGATTGAACAACATTGAAACCTCTCTCCAAGTGTGGGACTTGTAAAATGATAGAGGAATCTCTAGATTAGAGGCTGGTTCCTCAAACTCCTCTGATCAGATCTATTATTTGCACAACTGCAGAGGTTCAGATCCTAATTTTATCTTAATTTGCAAGGAGACAGGGATAAAAATGCAAAAATGAAACTAAACTAAAGATGGTGATGCACCAAAAGGAGTGGTGAAACATTTCTTGCCATATAAATAGACACAAATTCATGAAATGCAAGAAGGGAAAACATACACAAGCTGATAGATATAATTAGAGGTCTTGAAATGAAGTAAAACAATACAAATAGAGGACTGAAAGCATTCACAGAGTTTGCACTGTCAATTTCATGAAAAAATCTCTTGCATTCCACCATCAAAGAGGTATAAACCTGTTACAAACTGTGAAAAAGGTCTGATTCTTACAACTATCACTTACTAGAGGTGAAAGAAGAAGTTTTCAATGCCAAAAAGTGTTCAACCCTTTGAAAAATGAGCCAAATCCTTCTTTTACAGTGCATGGGTCGAGCCCAGGAGAGAGAAAACATGAAAAAACGTGGGAGCCATTCCCCATTGACCAAAATGCATTAAAAATAGCATGGAGGTTCTTACAAACCCATGCCCTGACATTTTTGACCATGCTGGAGAAGAATGCGACCCATTTTGCATTAAAATTGGTTGTTGAAACGTCAGTTCTGTCCATGGGCACATACCAGAAGCATTTTTTGATTTTCTCCCTCCAAAATGAACCAAAATTCAAAATTGACCATGGAATCTTATAGAGAATTTCACCAGCTTTCCATTGATATAAAGAATGTGAAAATCCGAGCTCTGGATCGAAAGTTATGGAGATTTGAAGTTTTAGGGAAAAAACAGGCCAAAATCAGATCGCTTTGATATTTTTGACCTGGACACGTGGCGAGTTCTGATTGGCTGCGGACCTTGCAAGGGAAAATTTCCCACAAAAACTCTGCCGAGCCATAACTTGAAAAATACGTGGAGTTAGGAGGAAATCTTTACCTTTCTAGAAAGCTAAGAAAGAGCTCTATCCAATGGTGTCATTTTCAGAAGGTTTTGAGTGCCTAAAAAGTAAAAATTTATGACTGAGGCACAATAGAAGGAAAGAATGAAAGGGAGTTAGCCACAAAATGAGCAGGGGGCACATTTGGATAATAGTTACCAAGGTATGCGGGGCCCAAGCTGATCCTGCTGGAGCTGTCAAGGTAGTTAATCACCTATCATGAGAAGTGTATGAAAAGAAAGAAGGGAGGAACTCTATTCCCCCTCACAGTAGGCAGATACACCTGCACTTCATTGGGTAAAGGCTGGGAAATGTATGCAGAGCTGGAATTGCTCAACCTAAAGCATGATTTCCTGGCAAGGCCAACCTTCGACTGTCGGAGTTGCCTCCCCAGGGTAAAGATCGATCCTATTCATGTCCCTGAGATCGAGGACATCTACATCGACCTGAATCATGAAATTGAGATCAGGAAAAAGGATCACTCTTGGCTGGCCCTGATAGAGATCATTCACTATGGAGTTTCCATCATCCCAAAATATTTCCAAGAAACTGATCAAAAAATTGATCAGGTTTATCTTGACACGGATGGGGATGATTGGCCATTTGCAAACATCGACAGAAACAAGACACCCAAGACCATAGAAGAAAGGGTCCAACCTACCTTGCAGCGCACTGAACATTGGTGTAAACAGAATGGTATCATCTACCTTGGGGTAGATTTCACCACTTCTCCCTTGGGAAAAGCACCCATAAGGCCCAAACACTTGTCAAAGGGAAAAGGAAAAGATAAAGTGGGAGAGCCAAGTAAACCGGAGAAAGCTCCTGAAAGCCCTCCTTCCACCTTAGAGAAGATAGTGGACTTAGTATCCCTAGATAAAGACGGAGGAGCAGACGTTCCAATGGACACATCCACTTAGGATGTTGTCACAGCTACAACTGGCTAAATACCAACCATTCCCTCTTCCGCTCTTCCTCCCCCTCCTCTTGTCACTCAAACAACTGCTCCTTTGGTTGTGTCTTCTCCCCCATCTTCCTCCTTTCCATCTCCCACCTCTTCCATCTTCTCCTCCCTCATGGATCTGTCCCCCAACATTTCTTCCATCATGTTGCAGATCCCTTCCACCCCCATGTCCTTCTCTACCCCTGTAGTGACTCCAAATCCTATAAGCGTTGGTGTGTTGGCCTCTTTCTCCATGCCACCACCAAGTGTCTTGACACACTTCCCCGTGTCTGCTACAGTCACTCCTCCTCACACCCTCGTTTCTTCTTATTCCTCTGGCCCCACTCCCATAAGTCCAGGTTGGATCTCTGACCACCTGAGCCAGCACAAGAGAAAGGTTCCCATTGCAGCTATGGACTTCTTAGTCATTCCAACAAAGGGGCCAAAGAAATAGAAAGTGATAACTCACTTCTCTAAAAGCTCCTCAGGAAAAAGGGTCATGGAAATAGCCTATCCATATCCCATTAAGAAAAAAGAAGATTTGTCTCCTACAGACTTCACAGTGACCCAGGTCACAATGGGAACCTCATCAGAAAGTCTGCAAGGTGAAGCCTTGTCAGCCATGGATGCCCTCTGCAAGAAATTAAAAGAGGCCAAAGAGGAGAATAGAATACTTAAAGAATAGAACAAACATCTCCTTCAAGATTTGTAGAAAATGGGCAAAGCCCCCTCAGCAACTGCCACAGAACCTGTTCAGGATCCCAGCCAGGAGAACATCAACGAGTACAGAAAGATTGCTTAACAGGGTACAGCTATATCATCCTGGATTGAGAAGATCCTCGAGGATGGTCAGGCGGTAATTGGAAAGTTCACCTTGCTACACCAGAGTATAACTCGAGAAAATAAAGAGCTACAGGCAGTAGCAAGTTCCCTCTCCGAGGAACTGGATAATGCCAAGTTCCAGCAAGGAACATTCCAGATGATGATCAATTGTTCAGTTGATGACCTGTTAAAGGTCAGCATTATCGATCACCCGCGGGCACACTATAAAGCTCTCACCGCTTTAGATTATTGAGTGGATAAGATGGAATACATCCTGGAAAGAATAGAAAAAATCAAGGAAGAAGCTTATGTAGTGGTGCATAACATGGAGAAGACAATCTCGAAGATGTCTCCTAAGCTACTCAGTACGTCTTATGAATTGAGAGAGGAAAGTGATACTTTCCAATGCTTCAAGGCGATCGTCTCTCAAGATCTTGCACAAGAGGTCACCTTCGACCGTGAGTCCATCAATAAACTCCTGGCCTTCTGTGACTTCGTCAGCTTTTTGATCGACACCAATGAAGACTTCGCTATGTTTCCCGGCAAGCTCAAAACTGAGAAAGAAACTTGCGAATTTATTCATGATCATTTCTAGGGTCCTGATCGATATCAACTTCAAGAGATGATCAACAAGTTTGTAGAGTACCGAGCGTAATGTCACATCAAATCTCCTGAGCCACCGCCAAATGCTAAGTTCAAGCCGAGGGATGATGATGAATGAGCTTCTTCCTCCTAGGATGTATTCCATTTTTGTAAAATATTTAAAAGTATGTTGGCACACGCGATGACATCATCCATGTTGCACCATGGGATGTTGTCATCCTGAAACTTACCCCAAAGTCAACATTTGACTTTTAGATATTTTATATATATTGTAAAATATTTTGTAGTTATTGCTTGGATTTCGTCTTCTTCTCCCCCCTCCTATAAATACTTGAATACTTGTTGTCTTCAAGGGGTGGATAGTTTTGTATGAAAAATAGAAGTGAAGAGAGAAATACTTTGTGCTTTCTTGTAACAGAAAAAATATTAATACAAATATTGGGACTTTGTGCTGAATTTATGTGTTATGTGCATTAGATCTCTCTTAAGTTAGATCTGTGCTTCTTTTCTGTTAGATCTATCTCTACTTTTGTCATTTGTTCATCAGTATTTCTTTATTTGTTTATGTAAGTAAGTTTGGCTCTGTTTACTACCAGCCCAAAGCATAAACCTTCTGACCTTTCTATCTTGGAATTCATTTATTTTCTCCCTTCAGATTTATCCTTCCTCCATTCCTTATTTCCTACCTTTATATTCTTAGTCTGAACCACCTCTACTAGGATGAGATCCCAAACCCCCTAAAGGCAGAATACTGTAAGATTTGCACAGGTTCCTGCTTGGTAGAATAGCAATAAACTAGTTTCGCTTTGCTGTCTCAAATAAGGGCTATGCCCCTACACACTGTTGGCCTGTCTATCCATAGATCTACCCACCCGACAGATTTTCGAACCAACAGGGCCACCCACTAGTGTGATGTTGTTCCACGTAGTGTATATGCTAGCATATTTCTTCTTTCCAATGGGTCTATCCACTATTCTTACATGGCGCGCAGGAATACCATAGGATCTCCTTCTCTGATGTAAGAAGGTATTGAGTTGGTACCTATCCATTTGACATAACGTGGTTTACTGCCTCTAGGAAATATGCTCTTTACTTCGCACCCTACCAACTCATAATTATTATGAGCCCAATTATCATAAGCAACACTTGTAGTATCGCTAATATATTGTGCATCCTCCCACTGAATTAGTCCTTCTTTGGTTGGCTCAAGTATCTCTAGATCTCGGATGGCACATACATTAATCCTATTTAGATCTTCTTCACTTAAGGGATCAACATAGGGTGCATATTTTCCATCTGTTAAAGGGATAACAACTCTTTCCTCCTTGTTTTCAATACTGATATAGCCCTTGTTGAACCGAAGATCAACATTATTTACATAGCACCACAGATGCCCAAATAGATCTAGGAAGTTATCTGACTCTTCCAGCGCTATAAATTCAAAGTCTCCAGTGAACTTGGCTCTTTGTATGGTAATGAATGCATCTTTCAAGACTCTAATGAGAGTGGCCTTAGTTTGATTAGCCATGAATAATGCATTAGATGATGGTTGCAATGGGGGTCTTCCCATCTATACCCATGCATCTAAATTAAGAACATTAACTTCTGCACCTGTATCAATCAGTATATTACTCAATAGCCACCCATCCACAACAACATTCAAAGTGATTTCCTTGTCATAATATGGGCTATGGGGGGGAAGATTCACATGTAGGATTTCTTGTCCAGTCTCAACACTTGCACACAGAATATTTCCTCTTAACCAACTCCCTAACAGTGGAATGATATTTTCCTGGCACAACATTTTACACACTTTCCTTACATCATCTATATTAGTTTGGACCATCTCTGATACTTTATTTCTCTTTTAACAATTATATCTCACCCTGAATATTCCTAAGAACTTCCATGGTTTCCTCATAAACCTCCTTCTAATAGGCAAGATATGGGTATCTTACATGTAGAACCTCCTCTTTGGTGATGGTAGGCTTCTGTTGTAATGCTTTTATGACGTGTGTTGCCTCAACATGGGTCGTAATCTTCACTTGCAACTCTTCAGACTCTGCCGCCAACTTAGGCATCCATTAATTTTCAATAGCGCGTTGTATCCTAGCCATCCCTGTACCTTTTTTTTGTTTATGTTGCTTACTAAGATGTTCATACAAGTCCAGGCACTCCTCGTAGCTATGGTTCTTTCTACAAAAAGAACATGTAATAGTCTAAGGAAATTAACACCTGTAGTGGTTAGGAGATCCACATGTATAACATGTTCTGCAAGGGAACTCACTTCTTCCACTTCCACGGCCTCATCCTCCAAATCCACCACATTATCCTTGACCTCTGCCATGACCGCATTCAAAACACCCTTCATTTTGATCATAGCGCACCTGATTGTGATCCCGGTCCTCATGCTCGCTCTTGCCCTTAGAGTTATCCGAAACTCCTATCTGTCGTACACCAATATCTATAGCATCATGGATCTGACCAATCAGTCAAAAATCTTTCATGTCATGAGTCATAGACTTGCAGATTTTACAATAGCTTGAAACATTCTTCCTAATCACACATTGTAATAATGGGCAGTGGCTAGCATCATGGTTTAAATGGCATATTTCACAATCCATCAGCAATGATTGCACTGATCTGTGAGGACAACTATCCTTGGTGTGACCTTCTACTTCACAATATTTGCACTAAATCCATGTGCGTGTCTCATGTGTTGAATTTGTTGATATTTTCTCTAATTGTTTTTCCATAGTTATGATATGTGCTTCTAAAAATGGGCTCACTCCAGTGTCTATCCTTCCAACTACTTCAGCGCGTAAGGCTACTTCAATTGCTTCACATGGATCACTGTATGTCTTATGTGACAATGCCCTCCCAAAAGGTGTAATCAAACCCCCAATGAACCATTGTGCATGTTGGTTTGTGTATATGTCATAAGAAATCTTAACAATGTTTTAAACCATGCATCATACTCTCTAACACTTTCAGTAGTGCCTTGCTTAATATCCTTAAGTACACTATACTCTTCTTCTCAAACTCAGGAATGTGAAACTCTTTAAGGAATGCATCTTTTAAAGTTGTATAGTCCACGCAAGTCTAATCAGGGTCACATTTTCTGTACCAGCCGTGTGCGTGCCCTTGTAATGTAGTGGAAAATTGGCTTGCCCTACGCTCAAAAGCCATGATTCCTTTTGTGTGCCATAGTATTTCACAAATATGCACATGTTTAGTAGCATCTTCTATGCCTCTATACTCTATAAGACGAAGATACATCTCCATGTAAATATTATGGGGTCGGTGTAGACCTTGCCCACCTAATCCAAAACCTCATGTGTTCCCCTTGCCTCCAGAACCACCAGATATACCGGAACTTGATCCTATGCCTCCTAATCCTGAACTTGTGGTTGGGGTTGGACCAGAAGATGTACTTCCCTGTGTCCCAATAGTAGAACTGAAATTTATACTGACAGTCTGTGAAGCATTACCATTCCCAGAAGTTAGTCTGAAAATTGGTGCACTTGTATTCTTCATTGTTGATACACCTGAAAGAGTACTCCCATATAACAATGAATTCATTTGCGCTGCCATTATTATTCCTTTTATAAGACTCGCTCCTACTCTTCCACTGCTTGAATTAGTTTGTTGACTTATTTTTATACTAGATGCTGGAAAACCAAGCACAAGGGAAAGGTTGCCAGGTGGATTCAGATGCGTTTGTTGTCCACTCAAAATTCCCCGCTCTGATAAGAGTAAAATTTCAAAATTTTGAGTCTTAAGTGTTTTTCTCTGAGGTGCCTAAGTCGTGAAATTGAAAAAATCTGTGTTTTGGGTCATTTTGTGTGATTTTCGGGCCTGTCGGAACTTTTTGTCCCATCTGTCCCAAGTACGAAAGTGCACTCTGTTCCCCGATCGGCCGAAATCCCCGAAGCTGTCCCATTTTCGGGCCCGTCGGAAAATTTTGTCCCAAGTGTCCCAAAACTTATTTTGCGTGTTGTTCCAATTTCGGCCGAATCATCCTTCCCGCGTACTTCGCACTTTCCTGTCCCAAATGTCCCAAAGTTAAAAAGTGCGAGCTTTCCCATTTTCGGCCGATTTTCCCGAACCGCGTCCTTCGCGCAATTTTGTCCCAACTGCCCCATTTTAAAAAGTGCGAGCTTTCCCAATTTCGGCCGAGCCGGTCAAGTCGCGTACTTCGGAACTTTTTGTCCCGAATGTCCCAAGTCCAAACGGGCCCTTTGTTCCAATTTCGGCCGAAACACCCGAATCGCGTACTTCGCACATTTTCGTCCCATTTGTCCCAAATGCATTTGTGCGTCCTCTCCCTGTTTCGCCCGAACCGGCCGAGCCGCGTGTTTCGCGCATTCGCGTCTCACATGTCCCAAGCGTACCTAGTGTCATTCACACTTGGTTTTTCCCGCTCACTCCGAGTATGATGCTTTTCAAATTGGTGGTTGTGTATTCAATGCGCATTAAAGTCATTTCTCTCTCCAAACGGCTATATAACGAGCATTCCCCTTTGCATTTTCGCATTGCTTCCATGCTATCTTTTGCTCGAACCCTTGCCATTTGAAAACCTGCGCGATACCCCCTCCATTTGCAAATTCCTTCCAGAAGTCTAGGTTGCAGCTCCGAGACTATCACTATGAAGATCAAGTTCCAGGGACAGGAGCAAATTTCTCCGCT
The DNA here is from genome assembly GCA_019776745.2 of Taxus chinensis. Lineage (NCBI taxonomy): Eukaryota > Viridiplantae > Streptophyta > Pinopsida > Cupressales > Taxaceae > Taxus > Taxus chinensis. The sequence goes on from CM034150.1 coordinate 37,865,400, forward strand.
TGAATCTGCCGTTAGCAATATAGGGGACAGCGAAGCTCGTCATCTCGACTTCGTGATTTTTGGGCAAGAATGACAGATGCAAACCCTACACCAATGGCACAGATGATTAATGATAGTGGTTTAGCTTTTGCCGGAGGATTCCCAATCTCAGTACAGTGTGCTGATACAGTGCTTTCATGTGGAGCTCACTTCGACCCCGATTCGAGCGAATTGACAAATGTACATGGGGAACTCATTGCCAAGCTGGACGCTGCCGCCATTGGCGCTGCTCTGAGGATTCCGGAGATGGACAATGCTATAGTCGTCTCCCGGGATCAAGCACAGGCTATGTTCGACCAAGACAGTGACAAATATAAGGCGCGAGTGGCGAAGTCTTGGTTGAAGAACCCTAAGAAAGGTGCTTCTCGCCTAACCAAAACCCTCTTCCGAGCAGATTTCAACGAAGAACTGTCAGACTTCATAATCCTGCTGGCTCGGGTTATGGGTTTGCCCTCCACCAATGAGTTTCATTTCTGGATGTGCCCGCTCATCAGCATGGTGTGCCAGGGAACACAAAATATCAACTGGGCAGAGATCATCAGTATGAATTTGGCTGAGCAGCTATCCAACGTCCAGCAAACAAAGAAGTTCTATATGACTTCATATCTGATGTATACCCTAGCAGCATCCAGGCAGTGGTTTGGTTTCTCCTATATAGATGCACACAAAGATGATCCAGTGTATGCCTATTGCCCGCAGTTCACCTTGGAGACCAGCAACCGCAATTTCAGAAGGGTCAATGATGCTTTCACCATGTACGTGGTCAGATTGCTCGAAGGTGATACTGCAAGAAGGTTTTCAGATGAAGCCATGAACCTGATATCGCAGTATGGAGCCTATTTCATTCAATTCAGGAAATTTTCCTATATCAGGCTTGCTGGCTATGAAAGCACTCCTCTACGGCTTCCCATGTTCTGCAATGACAAAATGGCTTTGATTGAAATATGCAGGCAACTAGACAAGTTGCACAGAACTTGCAGAGACAAGAAGATTTCTGGCTTGCACTTTCCCATCTCTCTGGGAAACTACACATGCAAAACAGCTCTGGATGCTCAGAACATAGAAAGAGCCCTGGTCCCTATCACTGTTCATTTCTTCAAGCCAAGAACCTGTTTTGACTTGAAGAAGTTCATTGAACAGAACATCAAGATAGTCTATCATCATAGGGCAGATACAGAAGACTACTGGGCTGACTGTGCAGATGATTTTGAAGCCAGAAGAAGGCATTGTGGCAGGTTCTCCCTGCAATTGATCCAAGAACTCAGTCTGTACCAAGTTCCTGAAGGTCTCCAGGATGACAATTCTGATCTATACTCTTATGAGTATGAAAATGTGATTAAGCACACCCCTCTGGAGGACCTGGATTGGAACAAGAAAGAGAGAGATGATCTGGCTGAGATTCTTGCTCCAGTCTTAATCAGGACTAGGGTCTGGTTCAGTAAGAAGATCCGAGAATTCAAGAGGCACTCAGGAGAATCTAGCTCCAAGGATGATTCGACACCCATAAGAGAGGCATCAGTTCCAGAGTCTGGAACACCAGTGAAAACCCCTCCTGCCTCAACAGCTCAGGGACCTGTAGAATCTACTCCTTCTCCATCTACCCAGGTATACAGAGAAGAAACTCAAAGAGGTAAAGAAGGAACCTGCAGAGAATGATCCTCCAAGAAAACAGGTAGAGTTGCCTATAGGGCCAGAGAACATCATTGTTCTCAGTGAAAGTGAAGAAAGTGAGATGCCAACTCCTGCAAATGTTCCTGAGGATCCAGCAGATAAGGACAAGGAGGTCCAGAGCACTGAACTTCCAGGTGCTACTGATTCTTCTACCGCCATTGTCTCCAGTGCTCTACTCACGTCTCAGCTTGAGTCAACAGCTGCGCAGACCCTGAGTGTCATGAGCTCCCTGTCTCTTGGTCCCCTTGCCCCTCCTGCAGATTCTTCTTCCTCTTTTGCTTGGGTGCAACCTCTGGTTGACAAAAGGAAGAGGAAATCCTCCTCTCAAAGCTTGGGACCAAATTTTGATGCTGTAGCAGCCTTGTTGGGCACCACTCCTTCTCGTGCCAAGAAAGCCAGAACCACCTCCAGAATTGTGTCTGATGCCCAAGGTCAGCAATTCTTGGAGATTGCTAAGCCTACAGTAGACAAATCAGAATCAGACTTGCTGACATCTGACTTAGAGCTTTCAAGGATCCCTATGGGAGAGTCTACTCCTGAAGGTGAAATTCACAACCTCCAGGAAACAGTCACAAGAGTCATTGGAAGGGTAGAGAAAGGGCAGCAGACTATTGAACAGCTGGAAGAACAAGCCCAAGTTCTCACAAGTTTTATCAAGTCACTCTTGTCTAAGGACAAAGTTTTGGACCCTACCCCCTTGACTGCTCTACCGCCTCCTGTAATTCTAAGCCAAGATGAAGTGCAAAGTATTAAAGATATGCACAAGTATTCTGTCTATGGCAGAGCTATTGAAGCCATGGTGGATGACATGCTTGTTGCTGGGCTAAACTTCATCGATGAAGCTTTTAAACTACATGGAAAGGTAGACAATTTGCAACAGAAGCTATCCTCTACTATTGGGGTTATGGATAAAGAGCTTAAACTCTGGAGCAGTTGCATTGTAGACCTTCGCCTCATGGGACAGACAGATGAGAACATCTTACTGGCGAATAAGATTTTCGATGATGCCAAAGACAATCTATCAAAATCCTGGGTCTACAGCGTAGAGTGGAAAATCAAAGTCCTGGAGGAAGCTGTGGGAGAAATGAAGAACAGTTGGCAGAAGGGAGAAGCTTTCAAGACACTGGCAGCTGCTGCTTTCAAAGATATGCATTGTCATCTTCAAGATGAAAACTCTGGTGCTTCCTTGTCCTTGCAAGAAATCAAAGCTCAGTTCAGAGCTTTTGTCAAAGATCATCTATTCAAGGAAAGCTCCATCTCTAAGGAAAAGATGAAGGAAATTTGTTCTCTTCAGTCTGCCATTGAAGAAGCAAACAAAGATTATCATACTCACGTCGAGTTTGATAAAGAGATGGAGAAATGTCTGGGATTTTGGACTCAGTCTGCAGCCAACACGTCAGTCCCTCGTGGCAGAGATATAGCTGAGTCATTGAAGAAATTCAGGCAGCGGATTCTGAAGACAGTGGGTCCCTCCCAGTAACCGGCCACCTGTCTCCTTCTCCTTTCTTTCCTCTTCTTCCCTTTCTTTTCGTATTCTTTGTAATCAGTTAAGGTATTGTAACTGGCGGTCCTTAACTATTCTTTAGTTAAAAGAAACGGTTACGAAGAGTAACTGACTTGTAAGCTATATAATGGCCTTTCCACGCCATTTTGAAAAGGAGGAAGAACTTGGAATATTTGCTGAAAGTGTAAATAGATCTTAAAGAAATCAATACAAAAGGGCTTTTCATTCTTTGTCTATCTAATTCTTGTTATCTCTGTGTTTTCCTTTAATATTGTGAAGATCATTTTGTTCCTAACTCGTTAGTCTCTCTGATTGCATACTGTTCAGTTTTGCAAATACAGTGATCTTGTACAACCAAGAAGGAACTTTGTGTCCTTGATTAATAAATCTGAAGAAGGTTATTTATGGAACTTTGTGTCTTTAAATTTAATCTCATTCAGCCAACGCAAATGATCTTGTCTTAAATTCTTTGAAGCTTCGCATACAGGAGGAATTATTCTGCTATCTATAATTCTGAATGTTGCTATTCTGCTCATCTCCTTATTCCCTTTCCTCAGTCCTTGTGTGATTGATGATCCTTGTGGAAAACACTTTCGTAAAATCCAAGTTTGACCATAAAACAATGTTCTGTACATTTGTAAATAAGTTCGTTTCTGAATAAGGGAACCTCTCCCATTAAAGAGGAGGGACTTCTTGTCCCCTGACTGTTGCTCTTCTAAAAAGTCCTATTTGACGACCAACAGTTTTTGGCGACTCCGCTGGGGAAAATCGCATTCCAGTACTGCAATTTTTTCGATCATCCTTTGATCTGGCGACTCCGCGTTTCACTCGAGGGAGAAGGACCCTTGGTATCGAAGATTCTCAGTTTCAGCTTTTGGAGCAACAGGGTTTTCCTTTCCCTTCAAATAGAAGAACTCGTTCGACGAGCACTCCGCCTGTTCAAGATAGAAGTCCTACGGGTGGTATTCCTTCAGAACCTGCTAGTCCCAATCTACGAGCTTTGATCCTTGCTGGTGTTAAAGTTCCCCTCCAAGCCGTATTTCCAAGAATGGCGGCACAATTGCCATGGGGTCAACGTGTCGGGCCCCTGGCCCTCACTCAGCCTTTGCATGAGTTACCTAGAGGTAACCGAAAGAACTTCCCCAAGTTTAGAGGAGATGGCAAAGTACACCCTGATGAACACATTGCAGCCTTCATAGTTGCATGTGGAGTCTTGGGAGTTGAACATGAAGACGTCTCAGTAAGGCTGTTCGTTGAGACGTTACAGGATAATGCTGCTGACTGGTTCTATCACCTTCCGGCTGGTGCCATCACCGACTGGAATACAATGAGAACTCAGTTCGAAAGCCGTTTCAAGCCGGCAGAAGATGTGCATGCACTGCTTGCCCAAATTTCTCAGATAAAGAAAGATCCATCAGAACCCATGAGAGAATTTGTGGCTCGGTTCAATAGACTGATCAACAAAATTCCTGTAAATACTCGACCGGTTGATCAAATTCAAAAATGTTTCTTTCTAAATGCTCAAACGCCCAAAGTCAGTTATGCTCTAAGAAGGGCTAATCTTGGAACGTTAATTCTGGATCAAGAACTGGCTGTTAGTGTCGAGGATGACCTGATCATGTCAGGGAAGTTGAAGAGAGATCCTCCCAAATCTAAATCTGCTGCTTCTTCCTCTTCCACCTCTGGACCCAATACTGATCCATTAGTCCAGAAACTTGCAAATGATCTAGTAGCTATAAAGAAACAATTGGCCCAGCATGCCCCGTATGCAGATGTTCCAAGAAGAAATTTCCAGCCCAGAAATCGTTTGCCTGCTCCTCACACAAGACTAGCACTTGAAGGTCCTCCTGTCAAAGTTCCTGTGAATGCAACCTGTGAAGTTGAAGAGCCCGATGATGATGTGGACGATGAAGCTCGTGAGGAATTCCTGGAGGAATTTGATGATGAGGCGGAAGAACTCGAAGGATCTCGGGTTAATTTCTTTACCACCGAAGGCACTGATGATGGAGATAACTATGATGAAGTGGTAGCAGATATGAACAGTGAATCATTTGCTGTCATGACTCGAGAACAGACGAGGCAGAAGGAGAAAGTAACACAGCCCATGAAGAAATCTAAGGAGCAAGCCAGCAACTATTCCTGTAATTGCCAGAAGAGGATCTCCTATCCCTACCTCATCTGCACCAAAGGTAAGTACTGTCAATCCTGCTACCAAAGTTGCTTCTTCTTCTTTTTCTCCTAAGGTTGATAAGCCTAGAATTTCAAATGATGATGGCCCATCCACCTCTGGATCCTTTGATATTGTGGATCACCTAAAAAGGACCAAGGTTCAAATTTCAGAAGCTGAATACTACCAAACCCATCCCAAAGCTTTTGCCAAGATGATCCAATTTGTAAATTCCCATTCCAAGACCACCTCTAAAGGCCTTTTGCCCACTCCTCCTTCTATACCACAGCCTAGTCTGGTAGCTGCTGTCACCTCACCTGGTGACAAAATCAAGCCTTTTTATGTAACACTTCTTATAGCTGGCCATAGGCTCAGTAACTGTGTCATAGATTCTGGAGCCTCAGATAATGTGATGCCTGCTAAAGTAGCTCATGCTTTAGGCTTGACCCTTACTCGTACTTATGGATCTTGCTACTCCATGGAAAGTAAGGAAGTGCCTTTGGTTGGAAGGATTAAAGATGCACAAGTGGCTTTTGCTGCTTTACCTGAAAAGAAAGTCTTGGCCACCATCCTAGTAGCAGACATTCCTCCTTCTTATGGAATGTTGCTAAGTAGGAACTTCTGTAAAGATGTGGGTGGGGAGATTCAAATGGATTGGTCACACGCCCTCATACCTGTCAATGGACAAATGAAGAAGTTACTCCCTGAGAAACAGTCTGAGTATATTGTGCAGAAAACGGATGATCCTAAGGCACAAATACTCTATGAAGACATAGGTCATGGTAATTACATGATTCTGTCCCCTGATGAAATCCAACCCTCCAAAGTATCACCCA